>JAXIVH010000016.1:8132130-8184630 GCA_036785325.1 Urophycis tenuis | reverse complement strand
CGCTGACTGTGTCACCACCACAGACAACAACCCTGAATCAGCCTGTGGTGGAATGCTCCCCGGCCGCTGACGGCAGCTCCACAACCAGTGTAACCTCGGACTGTAAAAGACCTGCAGTGATGCAGAGGGAGAGCGGTGATGACTGGTGCTTCCTGCCCTCCCCTGTGGATCCACAGGGTTATCTAAATGCTAATGTGGTGACGCGGCCGCAGCCCCCAGCTCTTTGTTACAGGGGACATGAGGGAGGAGGTTTTATCAGCGCTTCGGGGGTAAACCATCTCCACAGCCCCCGGGCTCCTTCTGCGCAAGTGTCTTTCAGATTCTGGAGGGGCAGAGTCTGGTGCTGCTCTCTGGTCGCCGTGGTGATGTGTTCTGTCTGGGTTCTGTCTGTTCTGTCTGGGTTCTGTCTGGGTTCTGCCTGTGTTCTATCTGGGTTCTGTCTGTTCTGTCTGGGTTCTGTCTGTTCTGTCTGTGTTCTGCCTGTGTTCTGTCTGGTTTCTGTCTGGGTTTTGTCTGTTCTGCCTGTGTTCTGTCTGGGTTCTGTCTGTTCTGTCTGGGTTCTGTCTGTTCTGTCTGGGTTCTGCCTGTGTTCTGTCTGGGTTCTGTCTGGGTTCTGTCTGTTCTGCCTGTGTTCTGCCTGTGTTCTGTCTCTGTTCTGCCTGTGTTCTGTCTGGATTCTGTCTGTGTTCTGTCTGGGTTCTGTCTGTGTTCTGTCTGGGTTCTGTCTGTGTTCTGTCTGTGTTCTGTCTGGGTTCTGTCTGGGTTCTGTCTGTGTTCTGTCTGGGTTCTGTCTGGGTTCTGCGTGTCCACAGACCCACGGCCTGGAGACCGGCTGCCACAGACCAGATCCTTTTCCAGCAGGACCACTGAATGACAGCACAAGAGACTGTGTGTGTGTGTGTGTGTGTGTGTGTGTCAGTGTGTGTGTAACTAGTGTGATGCAAGGTCTGCGTAATGTGTGATCTGAGCTTTGAAGGTGTGTGTACGTGTGTGTGTGTTTGTGTGTGTGTGTGTGTGTGTGAAATAAAATCACAG
The DNA here is from genome assembly GCA_036785325.1 of Urophycis tenuis. Taxonomy (NCBI): domain Eukaryota; kingdom Metazoa; phylum Chordata; class Actinopteri; order Gadiformes; family Phycidae; genus Urophycis; species Urophycis tenuis. The sequence continues at coordinate 8,183,595 of JAXIVH010000016.1, read as the reverse complement.
ACATCTTTTCACTCGAGCAAACAACCCACTACAACAACAGAAAACTGAAAAAGAAATGTGAAAACAGAAATCCAATCTGTTTTTGTTCCAACCGTTGGTAACATGTGTTAGCAGGACATACTGTAGGATGAAGATACCATCTAGTATTTATACATGGATTTCTGAACCTCAATCTGCCCTCTCCTCTTCACTCCTCTCTCTTTTCACACCACTTCCCTACACTTACTCATCTAAACTAACTCTTCTCTACACTAACTCATCTAAACTAACTCTTACCTACACTAACTCATATCTAAACAACCTCCTTTCTGATCAACTTATCTAAACTACGGCCCAAAACCGTAGCGATAGTAACTCCTATCTATGTTCCGTTCTACCTAACTCATCTAAACTAGCTCCGGTCTAAAGGCAGTCTGTCTGTCTGGTGGTACTGAGGCTGCAGAGTGTTGCTGTCTAAAGGCAGTCTGTCTGTCTGGTGGTACTGAGGCTGCAGAGTGTTGCTGTCTAAAGGCAGTCTGTCTGTCTGGTGGTACTGAGGCTGCAGAGTGTTGGCTGCGCTCTGAGCTGGAGGCAGCAGGAAATCATCAACTGCAGGGCAAACGTGGGGCCTTTCATGACCTCCATCTGGTTCACTGAGAGAGGAAGGGGAGGGGAGGAGAGAAGAGAAGGGGAGAGAGAGAGAGAGAGAGAGAGAGAGAGAGAGAGAGAGAGAGAGAGAGAGAGAGAGAGAGAGAGATAATTTTTGAATTTTAAATATCCTTTATTACAAACATATCTGTTTTACATCATATCTTCAAAATCTCAACCACCACCAACAAAAAAGAAAATAGAGAAAAAATAAATAAATAAATAAAATAAACATAAATAAAAAGAAGAAAAGAAAAAGATAAGAATATACAAACAACTTATAACAAGCCATGTGCAACACTAGTTCTTCATTGATCACTGAACACACTGCCCCCTTGTAGCTCCAAACATCTTCAAAAGCAGCAAGATTACTTGTGGATTTTTTACTGATATAGACCGCCATTTTAGCATTACCTAAAATGAAGTTAATCAATACCCCCTTGGACCTGTTCACCTTACAATGTTTAAAGCCAAGAACAAATATTTGTTTTAAAAAATGTTCATCATAGGCCCGAAAAAGGCTGTGCAAAAAGTTAAACAATGGGCATAATCTCAAACAGTGCAAAAAAGCATGAAATATTGTTTCTCTTTCTGAACAAAAAGGACAGTCCGGTGTGACCTCTGAGTTCAAGACAGCAACAAAAGAATTAATTGCCACAATCCCATGAAGCACCCTCCATTGCAAATCCCCCATTTTTTTTGTCAGTGGCAGTCTGTACAAAGCTCTCCATTCTGGCTTTTCACTGTTCTTTAATTTTAACACACTACGCCAGGGTGTATCAACTCTACCGCTTAACCACTTTTTGTTTAAAACTTTAACACAGTTTCTGTACATGGTTTTGCCACTGACTTCCACCATATCCATTTTCATACACTCAGTAGACAATGGAGGAGAAACCTCACATTCATCTATTTTAGGGAAAAAGTGTAATTTTGGAATGGGATCAGTAGGATCCGGAACCATCAACCCATTCCCATAGTCCTTTAGCACTTTATGTTCTTCTGATGTTAAAGATGATCTCAATTTCTGTAGAATTTGGCCCATTACACGCAAAGACCTCAGTCCCATCCGACTCACTATATTGTCAACATTTTCGAGTTTGGGTCCACATATATCCACAAGTTCATTCAGAGTTGTTATTCCTGTGTGGCGAAGTCGCGCATTAAAGGCAGCGGTGCCACAAGTAATATCCAGTCTTGCCCCATAGATAACCGGCTCACTTAAAAGCCAGTGCAAAGATACATCCTCTTCTTGCTTAAGTACTTTGAACAAATTCCATACTTCGAATAGTCCTTTGTAAAACACAGTTATTCCGGTTTTTCCAATTTTGAAGAGTCCATGAGGAACACGGATTTATCCTGTCCCAAACCCCCAACAGTATGTAAAATTTCACAGGCCACTCCTCTCCAAGTCAAGTTCTCTGGCCCTGTGAGTAGGCGCTGAATGAAATGCAGCCGAAAAGCTGCGCCTCTGCTGGACAAGTGAACAACACCTTGTCCTCCCTCTTCTTTGGTAAGATAAAGGACACTTTGAGGAACCCAATGTAGACGGTACCCCCAAGAGAAATCAATTAAAAGTGACTGCACTTTGGCTAGTAGGCCTGGTGGCGGATCCATGCGCATCAATTTGTGCCACAAAAAAGAAGCCACTAGGTTGTTTATAATGAGGCAACGCCCTCTGTATGATAGTTGTGGCACCAACCATTTCCATTTTTTTAAACGGCCACCAATTTTGTCCAAGGCACCATCCCAATTCTTGTACATTACATCACCTAAATAAACACCAAGGTACTTAAAACCTCCTTTTTTTCCAATGTAACCCATCTGGGAGCATTGGTAAAGTGCCTGTCCACTCACCCACTTGAAAGACGTTTAAAATCTCTAAAAATGTTATTTAAAACATCTATGTCTTGCTGCCCGTTCACCATTACAACTAGATCATCAGCATAGGCTGATATGCGTAAGACACATTGGTTCAATAAAACACCAGACATTTCAGCTCTTAGTCTGTGCAAAAGGGGTTCAAAGGAGAGAGCATACAGCATCCCTGATAGTGAACAGCCTTGCCTAATGCCCCTCTCCACCTTAAAAGGTGCACACAAGCCGCCATTTATCTTGAGTAAACTCTCAATGTCACTGTATAAAACCTTTATCATTGCACAGAACCCAGGATTAAAACCAAATGCCTCCAGCACCTTCCATAAATAGATGTGTTCCACTCTATCAAATGCCTTCTCTTGGTCCTTTTTTCTTTAACGTGGTACAAACATCCAAGGTGTCTCGTATTAAAAAAATATTGTCAAAAATTGATCTTCCTGGCACACAGTACGTCTGATCAACATGAATAATTTCTGCCATAGCTTTCCCAAGCCTTGTGGCTAGAGCTTTAGAGAATATAAGACTGTCTGTACATAGAAGGGAGATAGGACGCCACTGTTTGAGGTCAGTCAGGTCACCCTTCTTGGGCACCAGGGTCAGGACTGCTCTTCGACAGCTTTGGGGGAGCATTTCCCCTTCCACACTGGCATTCAGCATGTCAAGTAAGTCCTGCCCTATGACTGACCATAGAGACTTGTAGAACTCTATAGGTAAGCCGTCTATTCCAGCTGAACGCCCATTCTCAATCCCCATGACAGCAGCATGCAGTTCCTCCAGTGTCAGAGCTCTATCAAGCCATTCAGCTGAAACTTCTGATAGCTTTGGCAAGTCTTTCAGGAATGCATCACTTAGTCCTTGATTTTCTTGGTATTCATTTTTGAACAGATTTGAATAAAACTCTGTAGCCCGCTTCCTCATGTCAGAAGTCTTAATTAATAAAAACCCTGATGCAGAGCGTAGGGCATGAATAAGCCGCCTTTGGCCATTCTTCTGCTCAAGACCAAAGAAAAACTTGGATGGGGCATCCTTTTGGAAACATTCCGAAAGCGTGAACGAATCAGAGCGCCCTGTGCCTTTTTTTCCAGAAGATCATTAAGTTTTATTTTGTTAGATTTAATTTTTTCAATAGAATCATTTTTTTTTAATTCGATCAGCTGTGGTATCAACTAGGTTCTGTAGATCCATTATTTCTATCTCTAAGTCTTTCTGCGATAAGGTTTGATTATAAGTGACATTGGCCCTCATTTATCAAACGAGCGTACGACAGAAAACGGGCGTAAAATGGACGTACGCTCATTTCCACGTTGAGCTTGGCATTTATCAATTTGAACGTGAGCGCAGGCTGCGATGAAATCTTACGTCAGGTCTGAGCTCGTGTACGCAACTTTTTCGAGTGCGAACAGTGGCCAGACATGGCAAGAGTCGGACAACTTTTTCTTCACCTTATTCGGAATAAAATAACTTTAACGCAATGCAAACAATAGCCTATAGGTCAAATGTGAAAGGTTTTAAGATGGATCAATTTAACACCAATTTTACATTTAATTAAGTATTCAATTAATTATTTACCTCTTCCGTAGCCCGCTGAACATGGGACACACCGTTGACTGCAACAGTGATTTGTTTCCATAAAGCGTTTTTTTTTTTTGCTTGCCCTTAATTAGATTAGATTAGATTCAACGTTATTGTCATTGTGCAGAGTACAAGTACACAGACAACGAAATGCAGTTGGCGTTCTAACCAGAAGTGCAAATGAGCGATAAAGGTGCGGGTTGAAATGCAGAAATGCAGAATAAGGCGCAGAGTGCAAAATTGAAACACATCAAAAGTGGCAGTAGTTATTAAAGTGACGGTAATTAACGGTAGTTATTAAAGTGACAGTAAACAGTGCAGGTGGAGGTAGTGATTGTTAAGGTAGTAAACGGTTACTAACACCAGCAGAAACAGGCTGTAAACAGTATTTAAAAAATAAATAAAAAAAATAAAAAAAATGTAAACAATGTACAGGTAGTGCGAGTAATAGTAATATAATAAAAGAAGTGTACAGATGGTGCAATAGTGCGCTAGTGCAATACAACGGAACGGGTACAACAGATGAATGTGCATGGATTGTATGGATATGGGGGTGGGGGGTGCAACGGCAGTTGAGAATAAATAATACAATAAATAACATTACTATAAATAATATGAAGTATGTCCAGGGGGGTGAGTGGTGAGTGTCCTTGGGGGGGGGGGGGGGGGGGGGGGGGGGGGGGGGGGGGCGCATCAACAAGTGACACGAGTGTCTCCATTTCTGTTTCTGAAAAAATCCGCCTCTTCTTTGCCGTTGGATGTTTCTCCATGTCGTAAAGGTTAGGGGCGAGACTTCTTTTATAGGGGCGTGTTACGTAAATTACGATCGATCTCAGCCGCCGTATTTATCAACACCAAGCTCCTTCGTACGCTGGGATTGGTGTGATACGACACGTTTCGTAAATCTCACGTGGGTCCTATCGTAAGATGAATCATGCGTTCAGATTTGCGCTCATTTCTACGTTCGTTTGATAAATGAGGGCCATTAAGAGTATACTGCTGACACAGCTGTTTCGTTTTAACCTTAGCCATGTCCCACCACTGCTGTAATGTGTGAAATGAAGTTTTTTCCAGTTAAAAAATTTTCCAGAAGTATGTAAAAACTTCTTTAAAATGGTTATCCTCCAATAAAGCTGTATTGAAATGCCAATACGCACTTTTAGGTTTGACTGACCTTAAGGCTAGAGTGCATAGCACCATGCAATGGTTAGAAAAACCAATGGGAATGATTCGACAGTTCTTAACAAGACTAAGGTGATGTCTAAAGCTATAACTTATCAAGTCGTGCTAAAGATAAAAGACCACTATGTGAATGGACCCAAGTATACTGTCGTTGATCTTGATGAATATTCCGCCAAATATCAGCGAGATCATATGTGGCCATAATCTCAACAAGTCTTCTTCTTGAAGGCATATGAGGCTCTATATGGTTTCTATCTATGTCACGCTCAGTACAGTTAAAATCCCCTCCAATAAGACAGAAATCTTCAGAGTCACAGTTACTTAAAACAGTGTCTAGAGTGCTTAAAAACAGCATTCTGTCGGTAGCCATGGTTGGTGCATATACACAAATAAAAACATGACAATTATCATCAAACTGGGCTTTGACTTTTAAAAGCCGCCCCTTTAAAATCTCTTCTACTTGATAAGAACAAGGAGTGCAACTCTGAAAAGAGTATAGCAACCCCACCACTAGTTGCTGTATTGTGGCTTAAGATGGCAATGCCATTAAATTCTCTTATCCATTCAGCAGAGTTTGCATCATCAGTATGTGTTTCTTGCACAAAGAATATATCAATCTTTTTTTGCTTCATTGTTTCAAATAGCTCTGATCTTTTCAAACTTTGTCTTGCGCCATTCACATTTAAGGAAGCAACATGGAATTGAGACATTATGAATGAAAAGTAAATAATTAGTACCACCAAATGATACTTAATCTCTCCCACAGCTTTCATCATTGTTTGGTAGAGAGCCTAATTTGGTAATAATCTTCTTGAGACGATAGCCTTCCTGATTAGTGAAACAATTTTCTCCCAAAAACAACTTAGTTTTATCAACAAACATCTCAACGTCAGGGAAATGATCGACAATACGAACATGACGAACATGCTTCGTTTTCTGGAGGAAAGACTTAATATCCTCTACAGCAGGGGTCGGCAACCTAAGGCACGCGTGCCACAGCTGGCACGTAGAGGAATTTTCAGTGGCACGCTGACGATGTTGCACAACTCCTCTTTTTAAACACATTATTTCCCGCTGGATGCGGAACGGCTGCAGATCTGCTCCGCTACGGCGGCGGAGCCGATACGCATCAATTATAATCAACGTGTGAGCGTCCACCGACTCCGGGTCCGCTGCGTCGTGGGTGCAGAACGGCTCTGTCATCCGCCAGCCCTCGCAAACGATACGCAGAGCTTCTATTTTTGATGGACGCCGGAGAGCACGGCGCATCACTTCAGCACAGAGCAGACCGGTTATATCGCGTGATTTTGCGTCAATTCGCGAGATCTCGTTCGCCCTCGGACAGCTGTCACAACAGGCGGACCCGCAATGGAGCGGAGCACGGACGGAACCAGTGTGTGTTGATGGAGTTGGAGTACCGCAGCCGTTCCGTAGAGGAGCGGATCTGCAGCCGTTCCGCATCCAGTGGATTATCGGAGAATCTTCAGACGTCTTCTTGAACTGCTATTGGCTGTTGCACGGCGATAGCCTACATTTATTTTGTGACGGGTCTAGACACAAGTTTGCAGGTTATATTTAAGTCAATGTATGCAGGCTATTCGTGAATTCAGTTCTATTGCACTTTCATATACAAAAAAGTATTATTATTGTTGCTGCATTTTATTATTTTGTCAATCTCATGTGGTTTTGACATTTGTGAATTGGAAGAAGCTGCTTGCAATGTTACCCAATGGGATGTTTGGGAGGGGGTATTTCTTCAACCTTGTGTGAGGTTAATGGCCATTCTTGCAGTGTGTGTGTGTGTGTGTGTGTGGTCTGTCCCTTCCCTCCTCTGGTGCAGGACCTGTTGTCTTTAGCTCAGTTCAGAGCTTCAGTGTGGAAAAGTTTTAAATTTGCCCAATACTACAATAAATATCCATCTGTTCGAAATGTGTAGTGTTTAATTACACTTAGTTAACAACACCCTGCAGTAATTGAATGGCACACTAACTAATAAGAAAATATCTAATTGGCACATCATGTCAAAAAGGTTGCCGACCCCTGACTCTACAGTATAACTATCCTCTGAGAAGCCACTCATCCGCAAACTGCAAGTTATACTGCAGTCGGAGAAATCGCTCTCACTTTCAGCATCCGTTAAACTGTTATCAAGTTTGTTCTTTTTTGCTCTACTATGAGCACGCAATCTCTTTCTTTTATGTAGAACTGGAACTTTGAACAGAGGTTCCTCAGTGTCCATTAACAAACTTTTCCCATCATCAACATTATTCGAATCATTTTCAATGTCAACGACTGAGTCAATGCTGTTTTCGGTGTTTTGAACGTTGTCATCTGGCTCTACGCCAATTAATTCAACGGCCTCTGACTCTTTCGCAGTGCCTTGATCGTCAATAAATCTTATCAGTAAATGATGAGTAGGTCGCCTCTTTCAATAGCTCAGCTGCCACTACTGTGGACTGGGCACTGCTGGCTTCTGCAGTTTCACTGACTGTATCTACGCCACCAGAACCCACGTCTTTGTTCTGTGTTGCGCCTTCATTATTAGGGGTTTTCCGAGTTTGAGGGCAGGCTCTTAAGAGATGTCCCAACTGTCCACAGCCAAAACATTTCATTGAATTTGTCGTAACATAAATAACATAGTTAAAATTGTCAACTTTCACATTTAAAGTCAGTTCAAGATCCTCATTTTTTAGCACCATGAAAACAGAACGCCTGAATGACACGATGTGCTTTAGAAGCGGAGATTTGCTTACAATGATAATTTTCTTAATTGGCGATACCAGTTTGCCGTGCCTTGAAAGGATATCAGATAGGATCTCATCACTAATGAATGGTGGTACGTTTGAGATTGTAACTTTCTTAGAGGGGGTTGACAAAGGCATAACAATTGTGAATTCGCTATTAATGACAGCACCGCTTTCTACCACAGCGTTCGCCATGTCCACCGTTCTAAGGAAAACAACAGTGGCATTATTCATACGAGCCGCGGACAAAACATTATCATGGCCAACTATTTCTCCAAAGGCAAGACTACAGTCCTCAACACTGGCAGCCGATGTTACCTTAACAGCATGCCTCCGTGTAAGAAAACTTAAGTCCTCCATACCTGGGACAGTCATACTACCAACCGTGTGGAAGTAGACGCCCAGGTAGGCACTATACGAAGTACCTCTACTCTAATACCAACTAAATAAAGCTTAAAGCTAAACAAGAAAACTAAAGCACATAAAACAATTAAACATATAAGATAGAAAAAAGATAGAATATAGAACACAAGCGTTAACGACACACCGTGCCGCTTCCACACGCTCTCACTCACTCACAACGTATCTGCCCACTCGCTCCCGGCATGCACACAGAGAGAGAGAGAGAGAGAGAGAGAGAGAGAGAGAGAGAGAGAGAGAGAGAGAGAGAGAGAGAGAGAGAGAGAGAGAGAGAGAGAGAGAGAGAGAGAGAGAGAGAGAGAGAGAGAGAGAGAGAGAGAGAGAGAGAGAGAGAGAGAGAGAGAGAGAGAGAGAGAGAGAGAGAGAGAGAGAGAGAGAGAGAGAGAGATTAGCCAGCCAGCCAGGACATTATTAAATCGAGTGCACCTGCACCCAGAGATGTTGTGGTTCTACCAGGAGAACATAGTTATGCTCAGAGATATCTTGCCTCTCTCCATCTGTCTCTTTCAAGTCAATTGAAAAGATCTTGATTTGAATGGAGAATACACACTCACACTGCCAAAGCATACCATATATGTATAATATATGTATACATCCCTGGCTCTCAATCTCTCTCTCTCTCTCTCTCTCTCTCTCTCTCTCTCTCTCTCTCCTAAATACTAGGGAGTCTTTGTTTCACTGGCCTCTGTAAGCACACTCACTCACTCACTCACACTTTGGAGAGCTCTTTGTATTCTGGTTAGTTAGTTGGTCTGTCGGAGTGATTCATGATCTTTTTTTTAATTATTATTATTATTTTATTTATTATACTTTATTCATCCCACAGCAGGGAAATGTGTTCTCTGCATTTGACCCATCCTATTGTACATAGGAGCAGTGGGCTACTATGTTCAGCGCCCGGGGAGCAAGTTCGGGTACAGTGTCTTGCTCAAGGACACTTCGACATGTGGACAGTTGGAGGAGGGAAATCGAGGGGATCAAACCACCAACCCTACGGTTGGTGGACGGCCCGCTCTGTCCCCCCGCTTTAACCACTGAGCCACCGTCGCCCCAAATCCTAACTTCACCGGCCCCTGGCCCTGTGTGTTCTGCTGTGAGCCTGCAGACCCAGCTATGATCACCTAGCTGACCAGGACCTCTGAACCAGCACACATTTAATTACAGCTTGTTAAGGTCAGACTGAAAGATATGTGGCTCCGAGCCACAGCCTGGACACAGGAATCTGATACAGGAGCCTCATACAGGAGCCTCATACAGAGTGTTATACAGGAGCCTCATACAGTCTGATACAGAGTCTGATACAGGAGCCTCATACACAGTCTGATACAGAGTCTGATACAGGAGACTCATACAGGAGCCTCATACAGGTGCCTCATACAGAGTCTGATACAGGAGCCTCATACAGGAGCCTCATACAGAGTCTGATACAGGAGCCTCATGCAGAGTCTGATACAGGAGCCTCATACAGAGTCTGATACAGAGTCTGATACATGAGCCTCATACAGAGTCTGATACAGGAGCCTCATACAGGAGCCTCATGCAGAGTCTGATACAGGAGCCTCATACAGAGTCTGATACAGAGTCTGATACATGAGCCTCATACAGAGTCTGATACAGGAGCCTCATACAGAGTCTGATACAGGAGTCTCATACAGGAGCCTCATACAGAGTCTGATACAGGGGCCTCATAAAGAGTATGATACAGGAGCCTCATACAGAGTGTGATACAGGAGCCTCATACACAGTCTGATACAGGAGCCTCATACAGAGTATGATACAGAGTCTGATAAAGGAGCTTCATAGAGAGTCTGATACAGGAGCCTCATACAGAGTCTGATACAGGAGCCTCATACAGAGTTTGCTAAAGGAGCCTCATACAGGAGCCTCATAAAAAAGCCTTATACAGAGTCTGATACAGGAGCCTCATACAGGAGCCTCATACAGGATCCTCATACAGAGTCTGATACAAGAGCTTCATACAGAGTCTGATAAAGGAGCCTCATACAAAGTCTGATACAGGAGCCTCATACAGGAGCCTCATACAGGATCCTCATACAGAGTCTGATACAAGAGCTCCATACAGAGTCTGATACAGAGTCTGATACAGGAGCCTCATACAGAGTCTGATACAGAGTCTGGTATAGGAGCCTCATACAGAGTCTGATACAGGAGCCTCATACAGGAGCCTTATACGGAGTCTGATACAGAGTCTGATAGAGAAGCCTCATACAGAGTCTGATACAGGAACCTCAAACAGAGTCTGATACAGGAGCCTCATACAGGAGCCTCATACAGAGGCTGATACGGGAGCCTCATACAGAGTCTGATACAGAATCTGATACAGGAGCCTCATACAGAGTCTGATACAGGGGCCTCATACAGAGTCTGATACTGGAGCCTCATACAGAGTGTGATACAGGAGCCTCATACAGAGTCTGATACAGAGTCTGACACAGGAGCCTCATACAGAGTCTGATACAGGAGCCTCATACAGGAGCCTCAGACAGAGTCTGATACAGTCTGATACAGGAGCCTCATACAGGAGCCTCACACAGAGTCTGATACAGGAATCTCATACAGAGTCTGATACAGGGGCCTCATACAGAGTCTGATACTGGAGCCTCATACAGAGTGTGATACAGGAGCCTCATACAGAGTCTGATACAGGAGCCTCATACAGAGTCTGATACAGGAGCCTCATACTGAGTCTGATACAGAGTCTGATACAGGAGCCTCATACAGAGTCTGATACAGGAGCCTCATACAGGAGCCTCATACAGAGTCTGATACGGGGAGCCTCATACAGAGTCTGACACAGGAGCCTCATACAGAGTCTGATACAGAGTCTGATACATGAGCCTCATACAGAGTCTGATACAGGAGCCTCATACAGAGTCTGATACAGGGGCCCAATAGAAGATAGAGGAGGCAGATACAGAGGTCAGATTCAGATCCCCCATATGAGGCCTATTGTATAGGGGATCTATGTCAGGACACTGTATCATAGATACAAGGGCCCCTTCTACAGCAGCCTGATACAGAGCTGGGATACAGGGGCCATGGTGCAGAGGCCTGGTACCTAGTATATACACAGCGCCTCAGTACAGGAGCCTGTGAACAGGAGCCAGTGTACAGCCAGTGTACGGGGGCCAGAGTACAACCTGCAGCCAATAGCAGTGTTTAGTGTTTAGTCCAGCAGGTCTGGAGGCCCTCTCAGCCATCCTCTTTGTCTGGACTTCATTCAGTCCGGGTCCTGGTCTCTGTAGGGGCCCAGGCTGAGCAGGGCTCTCTTTTCTGAGACATACTGGGGAGCTGAATACCACAGATTATCCTCGACCTGATTGTTTACTTTTGAGAAGTGTCTAGGGGGAGGGGGAGGAGCTGTAGAAGAGGGTTGAGGAAGGGAGGAGGAGGAGACAAGGAGGTGGGGGTGAGGAAGAGGTGGCAGGAGGAGGAGGGAGGAGGATAAAGAGGGTAGGAGCATTGCAGAGTCTCACGCAGAGATGTTAGTTCTGCTCTGTTCTGCACTTCCTGTTTGCAGGAGGAAGCAGCATTAAGTTCCATGGTGAGGTCAACCTAATGTCCTGAAGAACTTCACACCAGTCCTCATGACGTTGGGCTGCTGTGCATGCTGGGACAGCCACCAAGATAACATGTTGTGTCTAATGAACAAACATCAGATCCCTCAACAGGTGACAGTCCATGTACTGTCATAGATGACATGTGTGATTACATTATCTTATGATGTTTTGGTGTTGTTTCAAATCATAGTAGTGTGTTGATTTTGTCATGCTGTCTGAGGTTACAACCATCAGCTGCCCTCAGGGGGAAAGTAAGAATGATGCTTTTCTCTCATTAATTCTGTAATAAATGAGGGAAAGTTCCCTCTACGTGTTTAATAGAAGTCCTGCTCCGTTCTGAAGGTCAACTATTTTTCTCCATTCAGACCTCCCCATTAATTGCACTTTTAATTAACTTACCATTTCAATTATAGCCGTTGGCGTGGCGATGGGCCGTCCCTGGCTCATATATAAATATATAAATATCTATATATATATTTAAAAAATACATATATATACCCATATACATATGAATGAATGTGAATTAACCTGTCTTTCTTGAAAATAATGTAGTTTTGGTTGGTTAGTGGGTTTGTTAATTAGCTATTAGTGGTTGCAAGTCAGCTAGCTCTGTTGGTTGAGTGAGAGTTAGCTCTATTGGCTGAGTGAGAGTTAGCTCTGTTGGTTGAGTGAGTTAGCTCTGTTGGTTGAGTGAGAGTTAGCTCTGTTGGTTGAGTGAGAGCTCTGTTGGTTGAGTGAGAGTTAGCTCTGTTGGTTGAGTGAGAGTTAGCTCTGTTGGTTGAGTGAGAGTTAGCTCTGTTGGTTGAGTGAGAACTCTGTTGGTTGAGTGAGAGTTAGCTCTATTGGTTGAGTGAGAGTTAGCTTTGTTGGTTGAGTGAGAGTTAGCTCTGTCGGTTGAGTGAGAGTTAGCTCTGTCGGTTGAGCGAGAGTTAGCTCTGTCGGTTGAGCGAGAGCTCTGTTGGTTGAGTGAGAGTTAGCTCTGTTGGTTGAGTGAGAGTTAGCTCTGTTGGTTGAGTGAGAACTCTGTTGGTTGAGTGAGAGTTAGCTCTGTTGGTTGAGTGAGAGTTAGCTCTGTTGGTTGAGTGAGAGTTAGCTCTGTCAGTTGAGTGAGAGTTAGCTCTGTTGGTTGAGCGAGAGTTAGCTCTGTCGGTTGAGCGAGAGTTAGCTCTGTTGGTTGAGTGAGAGCTCTGTTGGTTGAGTGAGAGTTAGCTCTGTTGGTTGAGTGAGAGTTAGCTCTGTTGGTTGAGTGAGAGTTAGCTCTGTCGGTTGAGCGAGAGTTAGCTCTGTTGGTTGAGTGAGAGCTCTGTTGGTTGAGTGAGAGCTCTGTTGGTTGAGTGAGAGTTAGCTCTGTTGGTTGAGTGAGAGTTAGCTCTGTTGGTTGAGTGAGAGCTCTGTTGGTTGAGTGAGAGTTAGCTCTGTTGGTTGAGTGAGAGCTCTGTTGGTTGAGTGAGAGTTAGCTCTGTTGGTTGAGTGAGAGTTAGCTCTGTTGGTTGAGTGAGAGCTCTGTTGGTTGAGTGAGAGTTAGCTCTGTTGGTTGAGTGAGAGTTAGCTCTGTTGGTTGAGTGAGAGCTCTGTTGGTTGAGTGAGAGTTAGCTCTGTTGGTTGAGTGAGAGTTAGCTCTGTTGGTTGAGTGAGAGCTCTGTTGGTTGAGTGAGAGTTAGCTCTGTTGGTTGAGTGAGAGCTCTGTTGGTTGAGTGAGAGTTAGCTCTGTTGGTTGAGTGAGAGTTAGCTCTGTTGGTTGAGTGAGAGCTCTGTTGGTTGAGTGAGAGTTAGCTCTGTTGGTTGAGTGAGAGTTAGCTCTGCATCCAGAGGAGGTGCCAGAGTCTTGTTGACCTAAAGTCTCTCCGTCCAGAGGAGCCAAGCGCCTCCTTTACCAAAACACATTTCATAGGGCTCTGGGTCCATTCGGAGCGGGCCAAACCCCACGGTGCTGACCCATTCACCCAGCAGACGGGCCTGTCTGTATTGACACTAGCCTGGACTCAGGGATGGAGAGAGGGGAGAGCCATGGGAGGATGGGGGGAGAGGGTTCAGACGGACACAGGTGTGGGGATGTCAAAGGCTTCCTAGAGATACGATCAGGTGGTCATCGCAATCCTAGTTCATGGAGTATTTGGGAGTAGATAATGTGATCATGCAATCATGGGACATTATCAGTTATTTATTTAAACATGTTAGTAACCATGCACTGTATTGTAGCCTTGGAGGTGGCCAACAGTTAGCCAGCTACCTGATGGTTAGCCAGTTAATACAGAGTTAGCCAGCTACCCTATGGTTAGCCAGCTAATATAGAGTTAGCCAGCTACCCTATGGTTAGCCAGCTAATTCTGAGTTAGCCAGCTAATAGAGAGTTAGTCAGCTACCTTATGGTTAGCCAGCTAATTCAGAGTTAGCCAGCTAATACAGAGTTAGCCAGCTACCCTATGGTTAGCCAGCTAATACAGAGTTAGCCAGCTACCCTATTGTTAGCCAGCTAATTCAGAGTTAGCCAGCTAATACAGAGTAGCCAGCTACCCTATGGTTAGCCAGCTAATACAGAGTTAGCCAGCTGTCTTCTGCAGTATGAGCTCAGGGGCCAACAGAATTGGGCCTGGAATGTGCTGGAATGTGTCAGAAGACATTAATAACAACTAGAAGGCAGTATCAGATATCTGTGGCAGAATTGTGTGTGTGTGTGTGTGTGTGTGTGTGTGTGTGTGTTTGTGTGTGATGTGTGTAAAAGAAAGTAATCTATAAAACAATAGCCGTATTTATGTGTTTGTATGATATATTTCTTTATCCAACAGATGTTTGGCATTGGACTTTATTTAACAGAGGTAGTTATACACAATACATTTATTTAAAAGGTAAGTTAAACATTAGTCCTGCTACCTTGGTGTGAAGATGCAGTGACATATTCAGCATTATGACTTGATGTAAAAAGCGCTCTCTGTGGGTGGATGTGATCAAAACGTAGGATTATCTGCAGGGTTTCCCGGAGGCAGGACGGGGAGGTCTTTTCTACAGGCCTCGTTAAGGAACAGCTTCACCAGAGACGTGTCATTCGGGCCCCTTTGATTGCCAGGGAGCCCGGCCAGAGGAATCCACTCCACCATTCAGCAGACACAAGTGGCTTTGGCATTTACACAGCAGCACAAAAACTCCCCAGGACCGAGTGGGACCCCAGGAGCACATCGCAGGGACGGCGGTCCAGAAACACAGCGTTGGTTCACATGGAACGGAAAATGAAGCCCAAACGGTTTGGTTTGGTGTGGAGCTCATCCTTTACAACCGAGAGGAGGCAGAATCACAAAAAAGAAAAGGGTTGAGAGAGAGAGAGAGAGAGAGGGAGAGGGAGGGGGAGAGAGGGGGGAGAGGAGGAGAGAGATAGAGTGAGAGAGAGAGAGAGAGAGAGAGAGAGAGAGAGAGAGAGAGAGAGAGAGAGAGAGAGCACAGTCAACAGTCAACAGTCAACGTTTCCTCCACATGGAGGAAGGGATGGAGGATTTAATAAGCAGGGCTGAGGTCAAGGATTTAGAGCAGGGAGAGAGAGAGATTTGTGGATGAATATCAGAAAGGTATTGAGAGAGAGAGAGAGAGATAAGCAGAGAAGTCCAAGGAGAGTATGTGTGGCCTGCCAGGCAGGGCGAGTTGTAAATACCAGCCCACACAAAGGAACAGGTGTGGAGGGGGTCAGGTTTCAGGATAACAGGCAGGCTGACATTCAGCCACAAAGACAGCCTGTCCACGGAGAGCGTGTTGTTCTCCATGAAGACATGCAGGAGGGTTCAGCGTGATGAACACGCAGATGAAGACATGCAGGAGGGTTCAGCGTGATGAACACGCAGATGAAGACATGCAGGAGGGTTCAGCGTGATGAACACGCAGATGAAGACATGTCGCAGTGGGCTGGAGCTGGTTTCAAAATGAGGACAAATCCAGGGAGGTCAGATGGCGTGGTGTTTCCAGGAAGAGGTAGTGATCTCCCCGCCAGCAGACTCAGGACAGAAACGTGCGGTCGGACCAAACGTAACAATGCGTCCGTGTAATGGATACAGCTGCACGCCCGGCCCGGGGCTTCTGCTACGATAAAACCTGGGAACACAAACCCTTGCTGTGTGCGTGGAGCACAGGGGCCGAGGGAACGACTCTGTCTGCACCACTGCAGCCTCAGGGCTGCCTGGACCACACAGCACAGAGCAGCCCTTCTGTTCCCTGACTGACAGACCCCCGCTCAGATGACAGTTTCATTAAGACAGAGAGAGACAGACAGAGAGAGAGAGAGACACACACAAAGACAAAGACAACACATCCATGTTGGTAACTGCTGCGGGCCAATGAGGACAGGCCTCCTCTGCCGCCTGTTATTTCTCTCGGGAGCGTTTGAGGTGGGAAGGAGGAGGACCCAGGAGGTCAAGAGGAGAAGCACCTCCGGGGTTTACCGTGGATATCACCTGATGCCCCCCTCAAACCCACTGGGGAGGGCACTGTTGGTGATGTTGGCACAGGAGGAGGCTTCCTAAATCCCATGGAAACCAGCACCTCCTCCATTTGCACTGACTGTTAACCAGCACCTCCTCCATTTGGACTGACTGTTAACCAGCACCTCATCCATCTAGACTGACTGTTAACCAGCACCTCCTCCATCTGGACTGACTGTTAATCAGCACCTCCTCCACCTGGACTGACTGTCTGTTAACTAGCACCTCCTCCATCTGGACTGACTGTTAACCAGCACCTCCTCCATCTGGACTTACTGTTAAGCAGCACCTCCTCCATCTGGACTGACTGTTAACCCGCACCTCCTCCATCTGGACTGACTGTTAACCAGCACCTCCTCCATCTAGACTGACTGTTAACCAGCACCTCCTCCATCTGGACTGACTGTTAACCAGCACCTCCTCCATCTGCACTGAATGTTAACCAGCACCTCCTCCATCTGGACTGACTGTTAACCAGCACCTCCTCCATCTGCACTGACTGTTAACCAGCACCTCCTCCATCTAGACTGACTGTTAACTAGCACCTCCTCCATCTGGACTGACTGTTAACCAGCACCTCCTCCATCTGGACTGACTGTTAACCAGCACCTCCTCCATCTGGACTGACTGTTAATCAGCACCTCCTCCATCTGGACTGACTGTTAACCCGCACCTCCTCCATCTGGACTGACTGTTAACCAGCACCTCCTTCATCTGGACTGACTGTTAACCAGCACCTCCTCCATCTGGACTGACTGTTAACCAGCACCTCCTCCATCTGGACTGACTGTTAACCAGCACCTCCTTCATCTGGACTGACTGTTAACCAGCACCTCCTCCATCTGGACTGACTGTTAACCAGCACCTCCTTCATCTGGACTTCCTTCATCTGGACTGACTGTTAACCAGCACCTCCTCCACCTGGACTGACTGTTACCCAGTACCTTATCTATTAGGTCTGATATGTTCTCTATAATCTTCCATGTACCAGAGATGCACCATGTGTTCTCTAGGAGGACTCTGGGGACACTTAGTTGAGGTCACTCCCAGTAAGAAGGGGAGAGAGGGGGTGCTGGAGGAGGTGCAAAAGAGAGGCAACTATCAGGAGGAGTGCGCAGAGGAGGAGTGCGCGGAGGAGTGTGTGGAGGAGGTGATGGGGTAACTGGATCTGAGCACCACCCTGCTCTGGTTGTTCCTGAGGAGGAGACAGAGGAGGGGCAGCTGGTAGGGAGGTGGCTTGTTAGGACTCAAGATGTTAGGATCACATGTTATCACAATGTTATTCAGTGATGTACAATCGAGCAGGTGAGGAGGCATGGCTAAAGTGGGCACAGCCAGGGGTCACACAGCCAGGGGTCACACAGCCAGGGGTCACACAGCCAGAGGTCACACAGCCAGGGGTCACACAGCCAGGGGTCACACAGCCAGGGGTCACACAGCCAGAGGTCACACAGCCAGGGGTCACACAGCCAGGGGTCACACAGCCAGAGGTCACACAGCCAGGGGTCACACAGCCAGAGGTCACACAGCCAGAGGTCACACAGCCAGAGGTCACACAGCCAGGGGTCACACAGCCAGGGGTCACACAGCCAGGGGTCACACAGCCAGGGGTCACACAGCCAGGGGTTTAGTGAGCTGAGTGATGATGAAAAGTATCACCAGCTTTAGCCTTCATGCTACATAAATAGTAATAGTTATAAGTAGCGAAGACTTATTCCACTCTTTGTTTTACATTCCACAACTGCCTCACAGATTTCCCACAATCCTCTAGGATTCCGGCAAAAAACTCCAACACAACACTCTGTGCCTTCAAGAGAGTTCAACGGGTTTGAAACATTACACCCTCTCTCTCTCTCTCTCTCTCTCTCTCTCTCTCTCTCTCTCTCTCTCTCTCTCTCTCTCTCTCTCTCTCTCTCTCTCTCTCTCCTCTCTCTCTCTCTCTCTCTCTCTCTCTCTCTCTCTCTCTCTCTGCACGACTGCCAGTGAAATGTGTTCGTCTGATTTCTACTGAAAGTCTCCACTGACCTGAAAACAACTTCCAAAAGGATAAATACACCCCCCCCTCCACCGCATCATCATCATCATCATCATCATCATCACCATCATCATCGTCATCGTTCACACAGCCAATCACAGTCTCTAGAATGAGATCAAAGGTTCCTGCTCCACCATAATGCAGATGAACTCTGGATGAAGTTCGAGTTAGACCGGCAACAAACCCAGGTCGAACTGCAGCTAGAGTTATACTGGAGTTAAACCCAAGGGTCGAACTGCAGTTAGAGTTATACTGGAGTTAAAACCCAGGGGTCGAACTGCAGTTAGAGTTATACTGGAGTTAAACCCAGGGGTCGAACTGCAGTTAGAGTTACACTTGAGTTAAACCCAGGGGTCGAACTGGAGTTAAACTTGTGTGTAACACGGGTTGAACTATGAGGTTAAATTTGTCTGTATGTTACATACATGTACCCTCAGTATGTTACATACATGTACTGTCTGTATGTTACATACATGTATCGTCTGTATGTTACATACATGTACCGTCAGTATGTTACATACATGTACTCTCTGTATGTTACATACATGTACCCCCTGTATGTTACATACATGTACTGTCTGTATGTTACATACATGTATCGTCTGTATGTTACATACATGTACCCCCTGTATGTTACATACATGTACCCTCTGTATGTTACATACATGTACCCTCAGTATGTTACATACATGTACTGTCTGTATGTTACATACATGTACCCTCAGTATGTTACATGCATGTACTGTCTGTATGTTACATACATGTACCCTCTGTATGTTACATACTGTACATGTAGCCCCTGTATGTTACATACATGTACTGTCTGTATGTTACATACATGTACCCTCTGTATGTTACATACATGTACTGTCTGTATGTTACATACATGTACCCTCAGTATGTTACATACATGTACTGTCTGTATGTTACATACATGTACCCTCAGTATGTTACATACATGTACTGTCTGTATGTTACATACATGTACCCTCTGTATGTTACATACTGTACATGTAGCCCCTGTATGTTACATACATGTACTGTCTGTATGTTACATACATGTACTGTCTGTATGTTACATACATGTACCCCCTGTATGTTACATACATGTACCCTCTGTATGTTACATACATATACTGTCTGTATGTTACATACATGTACCCTCAGTATGTTACATACATGTACTGTCTGTATGTTACATACATATACCCCCTGTATGTTACATACATGTACTGTCTGTATGTTACATACATGTACTGTCTGTATGTTACATACATGTACTGTCTGTATGTTACATACATGTACCCTCTGTATGTTACATACATGTACTGTCTGTATGTTACATACATGTACCCTCTGTATGTTACATACATGTACTGTCTGTATGTTACATACATGTACCCTCAGTATGTTACATACATGTACCCTCTGTATGTTACATACATGTACCCTCAGTATGTTACATACATGTACTGTCTGTATGTTACATACATGTACCCTCTGTATGTTACAGACGGTACATGTATGTATGAGAGTGGGGTTCCCGTGTTGGAGGGCTCCAGACCTCCGGCTGAGGGCTGAGGGCTCCAGGCAGTGACTCTGCTCTGTGGTCGGCTCTGTGGTCGGCTCTGTGGTCCGCTCTGTGGTCGGCTCTGTGGTCCGCTCTGTGGTCGGCTCTGTGGTCTGCTCTGTGGTCCGCTCTGTGGTCCGCTCTGTGGTCCGCTCTGTGGTCGGCTCTGTGGTCGGCTCTGTGTTCTGCTCTGTGGTCTGCTCTGTGGTCTGCTCTGCTGCGCTGGTGGGAGGGAGGGATGATGACTCCTCTTCCTCACAAGGAGACCGACGAAGGCTCACCCAGGGAGTCCAGGTAGAATGAGTGGCGGCCTCCAGGAGACCTGAGTGTTGTCTTCCTGATACTGAGATGTTCACAAAGTAGACATTGATCACAGCTTCGGCACGCTGCTGATACTGAGCACAGGCCATGTTTAATCAATGATTGAAGTGCTGACATTTTCATCTTCCAAGTGTGGAAATAAATAATTGTAAGTATCAGATTATTCCTTTAAATCAATTCAAATGAATACACATAAATCCAAAAGAACAATTTCAGGTTTTCCTTTTCGTTGAATAATTCAATGTTTTTTAAAGTAATGTTAACCACTGTAGGCAGAAAAAAGGAATAAATAATTCAGTTAAAATCCTGCGATTTGCATTATTTATGGTAGCAATTAAAGCTAATCTATATCAATAACAGTAAGGCAGTCACAGAGTCACGGCCCACAGCGCTGCTGCATGCTATGTTAACTTTGCTGCTTTGTATCAAAGACTGACCGTTACCGTGACAACAGATCCCTGATCGCGTCGTCGCGCGCTCAGCCATGCGTTAAGGGGACAGCCAATCAGACGCCAGGGCCGCACTGCCTCAGAGTTGTGACAGACTCCAGGGTCTCCCCCCAGGGGGCTATGGGGGATTTTCTGCTCCGGCTCCTGAAACAAAACAGAGAGAGAGAGAGTGCTGACAGGGAGAATACCTCCAGGGCCCTAGGAACCAGACATAGGACACAGAGACCAGACACGTGACCCTATGAACCAGACCTAGGACATGTGAAGGGGAAGAGATAGGGGAAGAGAGGGAGTGTGTGTGTGTGTGTGTGTGTGTGTGTGTGTGTGTGTGTTTGCATACTAGAGGACAAAGGTGGGATTTTAATATTGGATTAAGCCAGTGACCACCCTCCCTCCACCTCTCTGATCATCCAGGACCCTACCTGTAGACACACCCACCTCTCTGATCATCCAGGACCCTACCTGTAGACACACCCACCTCTCTGATCATCCAGGACCCTACCTGTAGACACACCCACCTCTCTGATCATCCAGGACCCTACCTGTAGACACACCCACCTCTCTGATCATCCAGGACCCTACCTGTAGACACACCCACCTCTCTGATCAGGCAGGACCTGTAGACACACCCACCTCTCTGATCAGGCAGGACCTGTAGACACACCCACCTTGTTCTCCTGACCTTGTGTTCTGCTCACCAACACACACCTGTTTTAATGTATCTAGTATGTCACCAAATCCAGTTACTCCATTGCACACAGATACACACACACACACACACACACACACACACACACACACACACACACACACAGAGAGAGAAACACACAGACTCATCATGCTATGAAGATGTATCTCTAAACCTTCTTGTTTGTTAGTGGTCTGTAGCTGGTGGTCCACACTGAGGCACTGACTGCCAACTGGGAGCAGCTATTGAACACTAAACTCTATTGTATTGTAATCTCCCTCCATCTCTACGTTCTCTCTGTCTAACGCTGCCTCACATCACTCCCGCTCTCTATCTCACCTCCCTGCTCCTGTCTCCCCCCTCCCTCCCTCTCTATCTTTTTCACTCCCTTTCTCTCCCCCTTGCCCTCCTATCTCTCTCCCTATCTCCTGTGTTTTCTTCTCAAACTAAAAAAATATACCATCCCCCCAAACTGCGTGGTAATGTCGATGGAGAATACAATTCAAATAAACATAAATCCATAGAACAATAGCAATGTAGAAAATGTATGTATAGATAGAGAAATATGATCTTGATAGCGATCTTGATTGTGATTGAGCAGTGTGCAGTGTGTCTGGCTGCTGTTATACTGCCCCCTGGAGGTGGAGGTGCTCAGCACCACCTGCTCCTGAACACCATCACATGCTGCTTCCTCCACATGTGTGAATAGTTTCTATGCCCACAAACAGCTCATCTTGTCTAGGATTGTTCCATTCCTGGAAAACTAGTGTGATAATAACTAACTTAAACTAAATGTAATCTATGGTTAGCTGCAGTAGTGAACACAAGGTGAAAGATAAGTTGCAGTAGAAATGTGGTAGAATTTAAGATACCATGTGTCTCTCTGTGTCTGTTTGTCTGTGTGTCTGTGTGTCTGTGTGTCTGTGTGTGTGTGTGTGTCTCTGTGTCTTTGTGTGTCTCTGTGTGTGTCTTTGTGTCTATGTGTGTCTCTGTGTGTGTCTCTGTGTGTGTCTATGTGTGTGTCTATGTGTGTCTATGTGTGTCTCTGTGTGTGTCTATGTGTGTCTCTGTGTCTCTGAGTGTCTCTGTGTGTGTGTCTCTGTGTGTGTGTCTGTGTGTGTCTGTGTGTGTCTCTGTGTGTGTCTGTGTGTGTCTCTGTGTGTGTGTCTGTGTGTGTCTGTGTGTGTCTCTGTGTGTGTCTCTGTGTGTCTCTGTGTGTGTCTCTGTGTGTGTCTATGTGTGTGTCTCTGTGTGTGTCTGTGTGTGTCTCTGTGTGTGTCTCTGTGTGTGTCTATGTGTATCTATGTGTGTCTGTGTGTGTCTCTGTGTGTGTCTGTGTGTGTCTCTGTGTGTGTGTCTCTGTGTGTGTCTATGTGTGTCTCTGTGTGTATGTGTGTCTGTGTGTGTGTGTCTGTGTGTGTGTGTGTGTGTCTCTGTGTCTATGTGTGTATGTGTGTGTCTATGTGTGTCTGTGTGTGTGTCTGTGTGTGTCTCTGTGTGTCTCTGTGTGTGTCTCTGTGTCTGTGTGTGTATGTGTGTGTCTATGTGTGTCTGTGTGTGTGTCTGTGTGTGTCTCTGTGTGTCTCTGTGTGTGTCTCTGTGTCTGTGTGTCTCTGTGTGTGTCTGTGTGTCTCTGTGTGTGTCTCTGTGTGTATCTGTGTGTGTCTGTGTGTGTCTCTGTGTGTGTCTGTGTGTGTCTCTGTGTGTCTCTGTGTGTGTCTGTGTGTGTCTCTGTGTGTGTGTCTGTGTGTGTCTGTGTGTGTCTCTGTGTGTCTCTGTGTGTGTCTCTGTGTGTGTCTCTGTGTGTGTCTCTGTGTGTCTCTGTGTGTGTCTCTGTGACATCATCAGCTGCAGGTCCAGCCATAACCAGCTTCAACAACAATATGAAAACAATGTCTGAACAATATTGATCAGCCACACAGCATCTCTTCTGTTCTGTTGTACAACACATAGAGAACCTCTCCCGTGTGGCTGTGTGTGTGTGTGTGTGTGTGTGTGTGTGTGTGTGTGTGTGTATGTGTGTGTGTTTGTGTGTGTGTGTATGTGTGTATGTGTGTGTGTGTGTATGTGTGTGTGTGTGTCTGTGTGTGTGTGTGTGTATGTGTGTGTCTGTGTGTGTGTGTGTGTGTATGTGTGTGTGTGTGTGTGTGTGTGTGTATGTGTGTGTATGTGTGTGTGTGTGTGTGTGTGTGTGTGTATGTGTGTGTGTGTGTCTGTGTGTGTGTGTGTGTGTGTGTGTCTGTGTGTGTGTGTGTGTGTGTGTGAGTAGAAACCCACACAGCAATCATTTGAATGCCTTATCATCGAGAGCCTCTTTACATGGAAGTCCCTCTTCTGAACCAGGACCACATGCTGGAGAGGGACACACACACACACAGACACACACACACACACACACACACACAGACACACACACACACACACACATACACACACACACACACACACACACACACACACAGACACACGCACACACACAGACACAGACAAACACACACACACACACACTCACACACAGACACACACACACACACAGGCACACACACACACACAGACACACACACACACAGACACACACACAAACAGACACACACACAGACACACACACACACACACACACACACACAGACACACACACACACACAGACAGACACACGCACAAACACAGACACACACACAGACACAGACAAACACACACACACACACACTCACACACAGACACACACACACACAGACACACACACACACACACACAGACACACATACACACACACACAGACACACACACACACAGACAGACACACACACACACTCACACACACAGACACACACTCACACACACACACACACACACACAGGGGCTCTCTGTGTGTTGTACAACAGAATGCGTATCTGGTGTTTGGAGTGTGAGTGTGTGAATGCATGAGTGCATATTTCTGTCTTTGTGTTGTTACTGTGTGTGTGCATGTGTCTGTGTGTGCGTGTGTGTGCGTGCGTTACTCTGTGTGTTTGTGATTGTGTTACTGTGTGTGTGTGTTTGTGCATGTGTCACTTTGTGTGTGTGTTTGTGCTTGCAGTACTGTATGTGTGCATGTGTTACTGGGTGTGTGTGTGTGTGTTTGTGCGTGCATTTCTGTGTTTGTGTGTGTGTGTGTGTTTGTGTGTGAGTTACTTTGTGTTTGTTTGTTCATTACTGAGTGTGTGTGTGTTTGTGTGTGCATTATGTGTGTGTGTGTGTTTGTGTGTGCATTACTGTGTGTGTGTGTGTGTGTGCGTGTGTGTGTGTGTGTGTGTATGTGTGTCTGTGTGTATGTGTGTGTGTGTGTGTTTGTGTGTGTGTGTGTGTGTGTGTGTGTTTTTGTGTGTGTGTGTGTGTGTGTGTGTGTGTGTGTGTGTCTGTGTGTGTGTGTGTGTGTCTGTGTGTGTGTGTGTGTGTGTGTGTGTCTGTGTGTGTGTGTGTGTGTGTGTGTGTGTGTGTCTGTGTGTCTGTGTGTGTGTGTGTGTGTGTGTGTGTGTGTGTGTGTGTCTGTGTGTGTGTGTGTGTGTGTGTGTGTGTGTGTGTGTGTCTGTGTGTGTGTGTGTGTGTGTGTGTGTGTGTGTGTGTGTGTGTGTCTGTGTGTGTGTGTGTACTCAGCAGCAGCATCAGAGGACCACCACCACATGGAGGTGGTTATATCAGGCATTCTGTTTCAAAGAAATCCTTTTAATTACTTCCACTTAACTGCCCTGCACCCCATCAGCTCTCTCCCTACCCTCTCTCTCTCTCTCTCTCAGAGAGAGAGAGAGAGAGAGAGAGAGAGAGAGAGAGAGAGAGAGAGAGAGAGTATCATCGACCAAGAGACCATCATCCACCAAGATGACTCACAGGCCCCAAACAATGGTCAGGTGAAGCTACACTAATGATCTATTGTTTTAGGAAATTGGTGGGTGGACACTTCCACTGAGGTTAAATACCTGGGTCTAACTGTCTGTCAGACTAGTGCGGACTAGTCAGACTGATGCGTTACAAACTGATGAAACCGCTTGGATAAGAGGCGAAACGGCTTCACAGACAAATCTAAGTCCAGTTGCGTTCGATTTAATTGTTGGCCGGATTATCTACACCAGAGACTGTACTAACTACGGAGACTATACTATCTACACTAGAGACTATACTATCTACACTAGAGACTGTACTATCTACACTAGAGACTGTACTATCTAAACTAGAGGCTATGCTATCTACAATAGAGACTATACTATCTACAGAGACTATACTATCTAAACTAGAGACCATACTATCTATACTAGACTATACTATCTACAATAGAGACTATACTATCTTCACTAGAGACTATACTATCTACACTAGAGACTATTCTATCTACACTAGAGACTGTACTATATACACCAGAGACTATACTATCTACACTAGAGAATATATTATCTACACTAGAGACTATACTATCTACACTAGAGACTATACTATATTCTACAGAGACTTTACTATCTACACTAGAGACTATACAATCTACACTAGAGACTATACTATCTACACTAGAGACTGTACTATCTACACCAGAGACAATACTATCTACACTAGAGACTATACTATCTACAGCAGAGACTATACTATCCACACTAGAGACTGTGCTATCTACACTAGAGACTGTACTATCTACACTAGAGACTGTACTATCTAAACTAGAGGCTATGCTATCTACAATAGAGACTAAACTATCTACAGAGACTATACTATCTTCACTAGAGACTATACTATCTACACTAGAGACTATACTATCTACAGCAGAGACTATACTATCCACACTAGAGACTGTACTATCTACACTAGAGGCTATACACTCTACACTACAGATTATACTATCAACACTAGAGACTATACTATCTACAGAGACTTTACTATCTGCACTACAGACTATACTATCTATACTAGAGGCTATAATATCTACACTAGAGACTATATTATCTACAGAGAATATACTATCTGCACTAGAGACTATACTAACTACACTAGAGACTTTACTAACTACACTAGAGACTATACTATCTACACTAGAGACTGTACTATCTACACTAGAGACTCTGCTTTCTACACCAGATACTGTACTATCTACACTATAGACTATACTATCTACAGAGACTAAACTATCTACACTAGAGACTATACTATCTACAGAGAATATATTACCTACACTAGAGACTGTACTATCTACTCTAGAGGCTATACTATCTACATTACAGACTATACTATCTACAGAGACTATACTATCTGCACTACAGACTATACTATCTACACTAGAGACTGTACCATCTACACCAGAGACTATACTATCTACACTAAAGACTATACTTTCTACACTAGAGACTATACTATCTACACTATCGACTATGCTATCCACACTAGAGACTATACTATCTACAGAGACTAAACTATCTACACTAGTGACTATACGATCTGCACTAGAGACTATACTATCTACACCAGAGACTATACTATCTACACTAGAGACTATACTATCTACACTAGAGACTATACTATCTGCACTAGAGACTATACTATCTACACTAGAGACTATACTATCTACAGAGACTATACTATCTGCACTAGAGACTATACTATCTACACTAGAGTCTATACTATCTACACTAGAGACTATACTATCTACAGAGACTATACTATCTGCACTAGAGACTAAACTATCTACACTAGAGACTTTACTATCTACACTAGAGACTGTACTATCTACACCAGAGACAATACTATCTACACTAGAGACTATACTATCTACAGAGACTATACTATCTGCACTAGAGACTATAATATCTACACTAGAGACTATACTATTCACACTAGAGACTATACTATCTACAGAGACTATACAATCTGCACTAGAGACTATACTATCTACACTAGAGACTATACTATCTATACTAGAGACTATACTATCCACACTAGAGACTATACCATCTACAGAGACTATACTATCTACACTAGTGACTATACGATCTGCACTAGAGACTATACTATCTACACTAGAGACTATACTATCTACACTAGAGACTGTACTATCTACACCAGAGACTACGAATTACTCATTTTACTCATTTACACTAGAGACTAGAGACATTTTACTCATCTACACTAGAGACTCTACTATCTACAGAGACTATACTATCTATACTAGAGACTATACTATCTACAGAGACTATACTATCTGCACCAGAGACTATACTATCTACACTAGAGACTATACTATCTACACTAGAGACTATACCAGTGGAGACTGTGCTATCTACACTAGAGACTGTACTATCTATAGAGACTGTACTACCTACAATATAGGCTATACTATCTACAAGAGAGACTATACTGTCTACACTAGAGACTATACTATCTACAGAGACTATACTATCTACACTAGAGACTGTACTATCTACACTAGAGACAATACTATCTACACTAGAGACTATGCTATCTACAGAGACTATACTATTTACAGAGACTATACTATCTACACTAGAGACTATACTGTCTACATAGACTATACTATCTACACTAGAGACTGTGCTATCTACAGAGACTATACTATCTACAGTAGAGACTATAGTGTCTACACTAGAGACTATACTGTCTACATAGACTATACTATCTACAGAGACTATACTATCTACAGTAGAGACTATAGTGTCTACAGTAGAGACTATACTATCTACAGAGACTATACTATCTACAGTAGAAACTATAGTGTCTACACTAGAGACTATACTTTCCATCCCCCTCTGAGAGACCCAGAGTCTCACTAAATGAAGCCGATGTGGAGCAGGAGTTTTGATGTCCATTTGTTCTTCACTGGTCTGCTCATTGATTCTGTAGTTCCAAACAAACAGAAGATTAAAGCTTGAAGCATTTAGATGTCGTGCAGATGAATATCAGATGAGTGATTGATGCCACATAGACAGAGGAATGCTCTTTCTCCAAAAAATAAAGTGCACTTTACTTGTATGTGAAGGATGATCAGTGTGTGTGTGTGTGTGTGTGTGTATGTGTGTGTGTGTGTGTGCCTATGTGTGTGTGTGTGCGTGTGTGCCTGTGTGTTTGTGTGTGTGTGTGTGTGCCTCTGTGTGTGTGTGTGTGTGTGTGTGTGTGTGTGTGTGTGTGTGTGTGCCTGTGTGTGTGTGTGTGTGTGTGTGTGTGTGTGTGCCTATGTGTGTGTGTGGTGTGTGTGTGTGTGTGTATGTCTGTGTGTGTGTGTGTGTATGTCTGTGTGTGTGTGTGTGTGTGTGTGTGTGTGTGTGCGTGCCTGCGTGTGTGTGTGTGTGTGTGTGCCTCTGTGTGTGTGTGTGAGTCATCATTAGTCCAGCCATGTCAGACCTGCTTCACTTAACTTGTGGACCTTGACATTAATAACAGCGAGGCTGCAGTGCCTTATTGTATCATAAACAGCCCAACAATAGCAGCACGTCCCCTTGAGGCGTTCAAAATGATCCCGTCCAGAGGGGCCCACCGGGCCGGCACCGGGCTGACCCCATCCCTCAGAGCCAGGCGGGGGCCTCTCCTGTGGCCCCCCAGAGCCACTCTCAGTGCTGCTCCGCCACGCCGCTGCCAGGCCCCGCCCCCAGGAATGCGGCTCCCTCGGCCCACAATGGACGTGTCAGACATGAATGTGTTTACCAAGAGCGCCACACACACGCAGCCCCTGAGCCCCTGCACCACACCCTGGGAAACCCCTGGCCCTGTAGAGAGCCCTCCCCCTGCTCCGTGGTCCGGGGGGGGGGGGGGGGGGGGGGGCTGTCAGGGTGGAGGTTCTTAGCTTGTTAGAACGCTGGCTGGCTTCCAGACTGCTACACCACATTTTTTTTTTTTTTTTTATCTTTTTTATTTTTTTACAATTCACAAATTTACACAGTCCAATTACTTACATTCTATCTACATGTTACCCCTTATTACCCTACAAATTATTTAACACCACAAAACACCACACACAAAAACCAAAACCCTTATGTGACTTCCCTATTTACTGCTACACCACATGACGTAGCTCCTCTACAACCAAGTCTGTCAAGTTAAGGTAGAAACATTTACCAGTTGGTTAGTTAGTTTGTTCATTAGTTAGTTAGTTACTTCATTAGTTAGCTAGTTAGTCGGTCGGTCGGTCGGTCGGTCGGTCGGTCGGAAAGATAGATAGATAGATAGATAGATAGATAGATAGATAGATAGATAGATAGATAGATAGATAGATAGATACTTTATTCATCCCCATAGGGACATTTTTGGCATCCAGTAGCATTTACATATATACACACAAATATATCACACACGTAGAGGAGCAAAGAACAAAATTAAAAATAAAATGAAATAAAAATAGAATAAAATAAAGTTAAATTAAAAATAAAATGAAGGAGTAAGGAAAACTGTGCATACGGTTAGTTAGTCAGTTTGTTAGGTAGGTAGTTAGATTGATAGTTAGTCAGTTTGTTAGGTAGTTAGTTAGATTGATAGTTTGTTAGTTCATTAGTTTGATTGATAATTTGTTAGTTAGATTGATAGTTTGTTGGTTTGTTAGTTAGATTGATAGTTCGTTAGTTACTTAGTCAGTTTGTTAAGTAGTTAGTCAGATTGATTGTTAGTTTGTTAGTTCGTTAGATTGTTTGTTTGTTTGTTTGTTTGGTAGTTGGTTCGTAGATGTTGTCTGGTTATTTAGGTGGCTAATAGACACTTAAAAGGAACTGAATATCTTATGAGAGTAAAAGAGAGTAAAGATAAGAACTCATTCATCTTCCTGACCTCTGCTAAACCAAAATGTTGGTAGAACAAGCTGGTGAAAAAGTCTTTCAGTATTCCTCAGTACTTCCAGGGGTAAGATAAATGTTGCTTGGTCAACACTCAAATATTAGTTTTGGACTTTAGCAGAGTCAAAGTTCCCCAGGACCCCGGGACTCGTACTACAGACCACTGTCTGTACCAGACACACAGCTCCCTGACGGGCTGGGGAGGCACAGGTCAGGTGTCTCCCAGACCAAAGTGAATGGGTTCAATCCCCATGGTCCAGGGCCCTGTAGGCCTCCTAGAGCAAGATGTACCCTGATGACCTGTCTCTGTACTGTCTAACCCCTACCTGCTCCTTCATGACCTGTCTCTGTACTGTCTAACCCCTACCTGCTCCTTAATTACCTGTCTCTGTACTGTCTAACCCCTACCTGCTCCTTAATGACCTGTCTCTGTACTGGCTAACCCCTACCTGCTCCTTAATGACCTGTCTCTGTACTGTCCAACCCCTACCTGCTCCATAATGACCTGTCTCTGTACTGTCCAACCCCTACCTGCTCCATAATGACCTGTCTCTGTACTGTCTAACCCCTACCTGCTCCTTAATGACCTGTCTCTGTACTGTCTAACCCCTACCTGCTCCTTAATTACCTGTCTATGTACTGTCTAACCCCTACCTGCTCCTTAATGACCTGTCTCTGTACTGTCTAACCCCTACCTGCTCCTTAATGACCTGTCTCTGTACTGTCTAACCCTACCTGCTCCTTAATGACCTGTTTCTGTACTGTCTAACCCTACCTGCTCCTTAATGACCTGTCTCTGTACTGTCTAACCCTACCTGCTCCGTAATGACCTGTCTCTGTACTGTCTAACCCCTACCTGCTCCTCAATAACATGCCTCTGTACTGTCTAACCCTACCTGCTCCTTAATTACCTATCTCTGTACTGTCTACCCCCTACCTGCTCCTTAATGACCTGTCTCTGTACTGTCTAACCCCTACCTGCTCCTTAATGACCTGTCTCTGTACTGTCTAACCCCTACCTGCTCCTTAATGACCTGTCTCTGTACTGTCTAACCCTACCTGCTCCTTAATTACCTGTATCTGTACTGTCTACCCCCTACCTGCTCCTTAATGACCTGTCTCTGTACTGTCTAACCCCTACCTGCTCCTCAATAACATGCCTGTACTGTCTAACCCCTACCTGCTCCTCAATAACATGTCTCTGTACTGTCTAACCCCTACCTGCTCCTTAATGACCTGTCTCTGTACTGTCTAACCCTACCTGCTCCTCAATAACATGTCTCTGTACTGTCTAACCCCTACCTGGTCCTTAATGACCTGTCTCTGTACTGTCTAACCCCTACCTGCTCCTTAATGACCTGTCTCTGTACTGTCTAACCCCTACCTGCTCCTCAATAACATGTCTCTGTACTGTCTAACCCCTACCTGCTCCTTAATGACCTGTCTCTGTACTGTCTAACCCCTACCTGCTCCTTAATGACCTGTCTCTGTACTGTCTAACCCCTACCTGCTCCTTAATGACCTGTCTCTGTACTGTCTAACCCCTACCTGCTCCTTAATGACCTGTCTCTGTACTGTCTAACCCCTACCTGCTCCTTAATGACCTGTCTCTTTACCGTCTAAGCCCTACCTGCTCCTTAATGACCTGTCTCTGTACTGTCTAACCCCTACCTGCTCCTTAATGACCTGTCTCTGTCCTGTCTAACCCCTACCTGCTCCTTTATGACCGGTCTCTGTACTGTCTAACCCCTACCTGCTCCTTAATGACCTGTCTCTGTACTGTCTAACCCCTACCTGCTCCTTAATGACCTGTCTCTGTACTGTCTAACCCCTACCTGTTCCTTAATGACCTGTCTCTGTACTGTCCAACCCCTACCTGCTCCTTAATGACCTGTCTCTGTACTGTCTAACCCCTACCTGCTCCTTACTGACCTGTCTCTGTAATGTCTAACCCCTACCTGCTCCTTACTGACCTGTCTCTGTAATGTCTAACCCCTACCTGCTCCTTAATGACCTGTCTCTGTACTAGTACACTCTGTAATAGTAAATACTATCACCAGGTCTTGATATTTTGTTGTCTTCTATTGTATCTGTCTATTCTCTTCTAACTTACTTACACTTTTAACATATCTGTGTGTAACAAGCCTCTAGAACAGTGTAAACCAAACATAACCATCTCAACCACAAAACATTGGTTTAACAAAGGCTGAAACTGAAACATACTGAAACTTTAGCCTCTCGTCTACAAAACACTCAGAGGAAGAGGGAGGGTGGAGGAGAGAGAAAGAAAGAGAGACAAAGAGTGAGAGAAAGAATGAGGGAGAGAGAGGGGGAGAGAGGGAGAGAGAGGGCTCTACTCTGCATCATAATGTGGTCTACATCAGCCCTGCCAGTGAGCTGCAGGCGGTTCTTTCTGCTTCTCAGAGGGAACCTGAAGGAACCTGAATGGAGCCACAGGCCTGTCATGTCTGCTGGCCCCGGTATCTCTCTGGCTCTGAGTCTCTGAGGGTCATTAGAGGACCTGCCAGCAGGGGCCTGGGCCTTAGAGGGGCCCATGCAAGTAGTCCTGGGTAAGGTTCTAGTGTCCTGGTAAAGGATGGGGAAGGTCCTGGTGTGGTGGTTCTCAGGGAGCAGTGTGTTACCTGTGACCTCACCCTCGCAAACCTCTCATCACCCTCACCCCCTGAGACTCACCCCTCACTCTCTCACTCTGGCTCAGAACTGCAGCTCAGAGGGTTTTCTGCTCCAACTGTTCAACATACATGAGAGGCAAGCAAACCAAAAGTCAAAGCTAAACATTATTGATAATCAGAATAAAGCGATAAAATGAATTCAAGATGAGATATAGTTACAGTTACAAGTAGTCCTTATTTATATATAAACACAAACTCTCTGCAATGTGTTGTGTGTTTGACCCTCAGGGTTCAGAGTTAGATGTGAAAGGAGCTCTGTAGTTCTCTCTCCATAATACCTGTTGTTCATTAGGTCTCCTGCCTCTCTTCCTCCCTCTCTCACTGGGAGCTCCCCCATTGGCCAAACTCAGTTTCCATGGAGACCGGCCTCTCTTCCCCCTGGGGGGAGTGTGGGGGGCTGACATGAAGAGAGTCAGATAAATTGTTTCCTAATCTTGTTATTCCTCATTTCCATGCAGCCAAGGTTATGGTATTACAATAAAGGAGAGGGAGGGGGGAGACAGAGGGGGAGGGAGGAAGGGGGGAGACAGGGGGGAGGGAGGGAGGGAGGGACGGGGGGAGGGACGGGGGGAGGAAGGAGGGAGGGAGGGAGGGGGGAGACAGGGGGGGAGGGAGGGAGACAGGGAAAGCGTTGACATTAAACTGAAGCTACAGCTCAGAGCAGCTTAAAGAGTCCCTCTCTGGGAAACCTTCTCCAATCAGAAGGTCGGCTGGAGAGTCTTCATCCACTGAAGATGGACCCTGACCTTCACTGAGTGTCCTTCATGTTTTCCTACGTGTTCTATAAGTTCTACATGTTCTTCTGTGTGTTATACGTGTCCTACAAGTTCTTCTACATGTTCTTCTATGTGTTCTACATGTTCTACAAGTTATTCTACATGTTCTTCTACGTGTTCTACATGTTCTACAAGTTCTTCTACATGTTATTCTATGTGTTCTACATGCTCTACCTGTTCCTGTACATGTTCTACATGTTCTTGTACATGTTCTACATGTTCTTGTACATGTTCTACATGTTCCTACATGTTCTTGTTCATGTTCTACATGTTCCGACAGTGGGTCTTACAGCCATACAGTGAGAACGTTCAGAGTAGGACATCTGATTTGCTGTTCAGTCTGTAGATCATCTGTTGGGCCAGTGCAGCGCAGCAGGACTCACATGAGATGATCTGACTTCTGTCTGATGTTGGGTTCCTTTACCTTTCATTCAATTCTGCTATCTACACACTATTACACTATCTACACACTGTTGTACTATCTATACACTGTTATACTATCTACACTGTTATACTATCTACACACTGTTATACTATCTACACACTGTTATACTATCTACACACTATTACACTATCTACACACTGTTGTACTATCTATACACTGTTATACTATCTACACTGTTATACTATCTACACACTGTTATACTATCTACACTCTGTTATATCTACACACTGTTGTACTATCTACACTGTTATACTATCTACACTCTGTTATATCTACACACTGTTATACTATCTACACACTGTTATATCTACACACTGTTATACTATCTACACACTGTTGTACTATCTACACACTGTTATACTATCTACACACTGTTGTACTATCTACACTCTGTTATATCTACACACTGTTATACTATCACATTGTTATACTATCTACACTGTTATACTACCTACACATTGTTATACTATCTACACTGTTATACTATCTACACACTGTTATACTATCTACACACTGTTGTACTATCTACACATTGTTATACTATCTACACTGTTATACTATCTACACATTGTTATACTATCTACACTGTTATACTATCTACACACTGTTATACTATCTACACACTGTTATACTATCTACACTGTTATATTATCTACACACTATTACACTATCTACACATTGTTATACTATCTACACTGTTATACTATCTACACATTGTTATACTATCTACACTGTTATACTATCTACACACTGTTATACTATCTACACACTGTTATACTATCTACACTGTTATATTATCTACACACTATTACACTATCTACACATTGTTATACTATCTACACTGTTATACTATCTACACATTGTTATACTATCTACACTGTTATACTATCTACACACTATTACACTATCTACACACTGTTATACTATCTACACTGTTATATTATCTACACACTATTACACTATCTACACATTGTTATACTATCTACACACTGTTATACTATCTACTGTATTATACTATCTGCACACTGTTATACTATCTACACACTGTTATACTATCTACACTGTTATACTATCTACACACTGTTATACTATCTACACTGTTACACTATCTTCACACTGTTATACTATCTACACACTGTTATACTATCTACACTGTTACACTATCTTCACACTGTTATACTATCTACACACTGTTATACTATCTACACACTGTTGTATCTACACACTGTTATACTATCTACACACTGTTGTACTTTTCAATTCAAGATTCAACTATCTTTATCGTCAAGTGTGCTACATGGCAGTCATATAGCACAGATGAAATTGCAGTCCTCTCAGACCTGCGGTGCAAAATGAACAAGTGGACAGAACAAACAGACAAACAGACATTGTGCAGAAAACACAGAAACACAGAAAAGTACAAGTAATAAAAAAAAAGAAAAGTGAAAAGTGAGGTAGTGCGTTGTTTCAAAAAAGGAAAAGAAAAAAAACTGTGCAAATATATTCAAAGACATTCAAAAGACAGCCTAAAGTGTCCAAGTGGAGATAAATAGTTTGTGAGTGGTGGTGGGAGGGAGATGGTCTGAGGTCAGATGATGCTGGTTGGTGCGAGGTTAGTGTCTGTGGCAGGGGGCAGAGGAGGGGGGGGGGGGGGGGGGGGCAGGGGCAGAGCAGGAAGGGAGTTGAGCCTCCGGACAGCCTGGTGAAAGAAGCTGTCTTTGAGCCTGCTGGTTCTGGCCCGGAGACTCCGCAGTCTCCTCCCTGACGGCAGAAGGCTGAAGTTACTGTGGGATGGGGGGGTGGGGTCACCAGCAATCCTGATGGCTTTGCTGGTGAGGCGGATGGTGTAAATGTCCAGTAGGGGGGGGAGAGAGACACCGATGATCCTCTCAGCTGCTCTCACTATGCGCTGCAGTGTCTTGCGGCAGGACACGGTGCAGGCACCGTACCACACAGTGATGCAGCTGGTCAGGAGGCTCTTGATGGTGCCTCTGTATGCCTCTGTAGTGTTTGGCCTCGGTGTGCATGATAGTGGATGAGGCTCCAGTGCTTTTCAGTTTGCGGAGGAAATACAGGCTTTGTTGGGCTTTTTTGGCCAGTGATGCGGTGTTGTGGGTCCAGGACAGGTCTTCGGAGATGTGCACACCCAGGAACTTGGTGCTGCTCACCCTCTGCACTGTAGCATCGTTGATGACCAGTGGAGCATGCTGTGTGTGCATTCTCCTGAAGTCCAAAACAATCTCCTTCGTCTTCTCCACATTCAGACGGAGATTGTTGTCCTTGCACCACGTAGCCAGCCTGTTCACCTCACTCCTGTAGATCGTCTCATCGCCGTTGTTGATGAGACCCACCACAGACGTGTCATCCGCAAACTTGATGAAGATATTGGAGCTGGATGTTGGTGTGCAGTTGTGGGTGAGCAGAGTGAAGAGGAGGGGGCTAAGCACACATCCTTGGGGGGCCCCTGTGTTCAATGTGATGGTGCTGGAGGTGCTGCTGCCGACCCGAACTGTCTGTGGTCTTCCCGTCAGGAAGTCCAGCAGCCAGTTGCACAGGAAGGTGTTGAGTCCCAGCTGGTCCAGTTTGTGAATGAGCTGCTGGGGGATGATTGTGTTGAATGCTGAGCTGAAGTCGATGAACAGCATTCTGACATACAAGTCTTTTGTGTCCAGGTGGGTGAGGGCAGAGTGGAGGGCAGAGGAGATGGCATCATCGGTCGAACGGTTGGACCGATATGAAAACTGGAAAGGGTCCAGAGTGGGGGGGAGAGCAGACTTGATGTGATGCATGACTAGCCGCTCGAAGCACTTCATGAGGAAGAGAGTGAGTGCGACTGGGCGGTAGTCATTGTTGGAGGAGGGAGACGACTTTTTCAACTTTTTCGACTTTTTCGACTTTTATCTACACTGATATACTGTCTACACTGTTATACTATCTACACACTGTTGTACTATCTACACTGATATACTGTCTACACTGTTATACTATCTACACACTGTTGTACTATCTACACTGTTATACTGTCTACACTGTTATACTATCTACACACTGTTGTACTATCTACACTGTTATACTATCTACACTGTTATACTATCTACACACTGTTCTACTATCTACACACTGTTATACTATCTACACACTGTTATATTATCTACACACTGTTATACTATCCACACACTGTTATACTATCTACACTGTTATACTATCGACACAATGTTATACTATCTACACATTGTTATACTATCTACACACTGTTCTACTATCTACACACTGTTATACTATCTACACAATGTTATACTATCTACACACTGTTATACTATCTACACACTGTTATACTATCAACACACTGTTCCACTATCTACACACTGTTCTACTATCTACACTGTTATACTATCTACACACTGTTATACTATCTACACACTGTTATACTATCTACACACTGTTATACTATCTACACACTGTTATACTATCTACACTGTTATACTATCTACACTGTTATACTATCTACACTGTTATACTATCTACACACTGTTATACTATCTACACTGTTACACTATCTACACTGTTATACTATCTACACATTGTTATACTATCTACACACTGTTAAACTATCTACACTGTTATACTATCTACACACTGTTATACTATCTACACACTGTTATACTATCTACACACTGTTATACTATCTACACTGTTATACTATCTACACACTGTTCTACTATCTAACACTGTTATACTATCTACACACTGTTATACTATCTACACACTGTTATACTATCTACACACTGTTCTACTATCTACACTGTTATACTATCTACACACTGTTATACTATCTACACACTGTTCTACTATCTACACACTGTTATACTATCTACACACTGTTATACTATCTACACACTGTTATACTATCTACACTGTTATACTATCTACACACTGTTATACTATCTACACACTGTTATACTTTCTACACATTGTTATACTATCTACACACTGTTCTACTATCTACACACTGTTATACTATCTACACACTGTTATACTATCTACACACTGTTATACTATCTACACACTGTTATACTATCTACACTGTTATACTATCTACACACTGTTCTACTATCTACACACTGTTATACTATCTACACACTGTTATACTATCTACACACTGTTATACTATCTACACTGTTATACTATCTACACTGTTATACTATCTACACACTGTTATACTATCTACACACTGTAATACTATCTGCACACTGTTATACTATCTACACACTGTTATACTATCTAAACATTGTTATACTATCTACACACTGTTATACTATCTACACTGTTATACTATCTACACTGTTATACTATCTACACACTGTTCTACTATCTACACACTGTTATACTATTTACACACTGTTGTACTATCTGCACACTGTTATACTATCTACACACTGTTATACTATCTAAACATTGTTATACTATCTACACACTGTTATACTATCTACACTGTTATACTATCTACACACTGTTATACTATCTAAACATTGTTAAACTATCTACACACTGTTATACTATCTACACATTGTTATACTATCTACACACTGTTATACTATCTACACTGTTATACTATCTACACTGTTATACTATCTACACATTGTTATACTATCTACACACGGTTATACTATCTACACTGTTATACTATATACACTGTTATACTATCTACACACTGTTATACTATCTACACACTGTTGTACTATCTACACTGTTATACTATCTACACTGTTATACTATCTACACATTGTTATACTATCTACACACTGTTCTACTATCTACACTGTTATATTATCTACACACTATTATACTATCTACACACTATTACACTATCTACACACTGTTGTACTATCTACACACTATTACACTATCTACACACTGTTGTACTATCTACACACTGTTATACTATCTACACAATGTTATACTATCTACACTGTTACACTATCTACTCACTGTTATACTATCTACTACACTGTTATACTATCTACACAATGTTATAATATCTACACTGTTATACTATCTACACACTGTTCTACTATCTACACTGTTATATTATCTACACGCTGTTACACTATCTACACACTGTTACACTATCTACACACTGTTCTACTATCTACACTGTTATATTATCTACACACTGTTATACTATCTACACATTGTTATACTATCTACACACTGTTATACTCTCTACACTGTTATATTATCTACACACTGTTATACTATCTGCACACTGTTGTACTGTCTACACTGTTATACTGTCTACACTGTTATACTATCTACACTGTTATACTGTCTACACTGTTATACTATCTACACACTGTTATACTATCTACACACTGCTATACTATCTACACACTGTTATACTATCTACACACTGTTATACTATATACACACTGTTATACTATCTACACTGTTATACTATCTACACACTATTATACTATCTACACACTGTTATACTATCTACACACTATTATACTATCTACACACTGTTATACTATCTACACACTATTATACTATCTACACACTATTACACTATCTACATACTGTTATACTATCTACACTGTTCTACTATCTAAACTGTTATACTATCTACACTATTATACTATCTACACTGTTACACTATCTACACTGTTATACTGTCTACACTGTTATACTATCTACACACTATTACACTATCTATATGGGTACAGTATCTACACACACACACACCATGCTCCAGAGCGTTGAGGCCTGAACAGGGCTGACCCCACGACCCAAGAAGGTCCCGTTACCATGGTTATCTCTGGCCACGACGGCAAACCTCACCGCAAGGTGATGGGTGCTCTTCTGGAATTCCAGCCTGGTTTAAATCCAATTATTGGCTCGTTGAGACACAGCCGTCTGATTGTTGTGTTTCCGCCTTAATGAGCACGACTGACCTGAAGTCATTGGAGAGGAAGTGTTGTAATCAGAGTGGTGGAGTCCTGAAGCCTGATGGGTCCCACCTCACTGGGGCTCCCAGAACGACAGCTCCAGGAGAGATCATCTACCGCCATGCTATTGTCTACTGTCCTGAATATTAACATGCTTTACTCCATCATGCCGTTCTGTTGGTCGGAGTAGGGGTGGGGTTGGAGGAGGTGGAGTTGAGGATGGAGGTGAGATGGTGGTGGGGGTGGAGGTGGGAGTGCAGTGGGTGGGGTGGTGGAAGAGGGGAATAAGAGGTGACCAAGGGTTAAATGGGGAACCAGGCTATTAGTGTGATCAGTGGGAGACCTGTCTGTCTGTCTCTTTGATGTCTGGGCTGGTCCGTCTGGCCCCACCTCTGACCTCAGAGGACAGACCCCTCCTCTATCCCCTGTCCCTTGTCCTCTCTAAATGTTGACATCACAAATGGTTTTAAACTTTGCAAATGAAGAGAATTAAGTACAAAAGCTTATGTCCTCTCCTCTGTTCTGGTGGAGTCTCCTCTGTTCTGGTGGAGTCTCCTCTGTTCTGGTGGAGTCTCCTCTCTTCTGGTGGAGTCTCCTCTGTTCTGGTGGAGTCTCCTCTGTTCTAGTCTCGTCTGTTTGCTCCTGTTCTCCTCTGTTCTGGTGTAGTCTCTGTTCTGCATCTCTGTAGAGTTAACCAGGTGAGTTTTCCAGGCTGTCTGGGGGTCTGGTGTTCGATGCTCCACCCAAACATCACCCGTCCTGAAGGAGCAACGCCCCCACCCTTCAGGAGGAGGAAGCCTCAGTGCACCACAGCACGTCAATAATCCCATGATGGGATCAATAGGGAGCACGGCGGGGGGTGATTAGGAAGAATTCCCTCTCTCAGATCAAGCGTGTCTGGAGACCTGGGGTCCTGTGGGCCAGGCACTGCAGGGGGCCGTCTGATGATCAGCTGACGCCAGTCTAGTGGAGCAACAGAAAGAGCAAATACCATCATGTCCTAATGACTCCCCACCTCCTCCTCCTCCTCCTCTTATTCTCTGGGGTATGTACATCCACTTACATTCTATCAGGACATTAAATCCATGACTACATTTCCCACAATGCCTACTGACCCACAGACACAAAATGTTGATGGAGGTACAGGCATGAGATGAGATAAGATAAGATATTCCTTTATTAAGGCATGCATCAAGTGTGTTTCCACATGACGGGGGTTGACAAGAAGAGAGGCAGACAGTGGAGGCGAAGTGACAGAGAGTGTGGGGGTGTAGTTGGGGTGGAGGGTCCAGAGAACATGTTGAACATCTGGAGTGACCAGCAGAGGGGAAGTGACAGAGAGTGTGGGGGTGTAGTTGGGGTGGAGGGTCCAGAGAACATGTTGAACCTCTGGAGTGACCAGCAGAGCCGCTGCAGAGCTAACCTTTGAAGCTACGCAGCACACACACACCATCCAGGAGGACAGATGTGAAGATCTGTCCTCCTGGATGGTGAGCTGCTCCCAGGAGGGCGTCAGACTGATGTAAAGACAGGTGATAGTGGTGTGATTTAAGATACTTCCTGTATGGGTAGGCCATTTATTTACTTTTTAATAGTATTTATACATCTTGACAGGGCGGCACGGTGGTGCAGTGGTTAGCACTCTCGCCTCACAGCAAGAGGGTTCTGGGTTCGAATCCACCTGGGACCCGGGACCTTTCTGTGTGGAGTTTGCATGTTCTCCCCATGCTTGCGTGGGTTCTCTCCGGGTACTCTGGCTTCCTCCCACAGACCAAAAACATGCAGGTTGGGGATTAGGTTAATTGGTGTCTCTAAATTGACCATAGGTGTGTATGTGAGTGTGAATGGTTGTTTGTCTATGTATGTTAGCCCTGTGATAGGCTGGCGACCTGTCCAGGGTGTACCCCGCCTCTCGCCCGTTGCAGCTGGGATTGCCTTAAGCTCCCCCGCGACCCTCGTAGAGGATAAGCGGTCACGATAATGGATGGATGGATGGATACATCTTGACATGTGAGTGGGCCACCAGAGAACCTGAGTGTTGGAGTGCTTTGCAAACTTCTCCATAATCATGACTAACAAGCAGCCCTGAAGCCGCCACTCAGCAGAGCCGGTCTCTCAGCTCGCTGTCTGAAAGGAGCGTTGATTGACATTTAAATGAATCATATTCCTGCTTCGTACGCAGTGGTTGGAGTGAAAGGCATCTGGACAAAGCTCTTTATAAACCGCCTTCAAGCTCCAATTGAAAGAAGCGTTGCATTGTGGGATTGCTCTGAAAGGCTTCCCATCTGCTTCTGGACATAAATGTCAACCCTGGTTATTAATAAAACAAAACTTCTGCCATTTCAGAGTGTGACTGTTGTACTTCCACACTGCACCTCAGGGTCAAATCTGCATAACATGAATATGCAAACAAGCCTTGATCAGCAATCAGCCGCTGGGGTCGTCAGCTGGCCGGGATCCTAACGAGTCTGGAAGGTGAAGCTGCTGACCTTGGAGCCTTGGTTCATTATTGACCACAGAAACACTGCTGGTCAGAATCAAGTCCTGAAATATTCTACTTCCTGTCCCTCGCATCAATGGGACAGGATATAGATACATATGGTGGATATTGAAGCTGATGTCATTTTATTTGATATAATATCAATATATATATATAATATTTGTAACTTGGCACTTGGTCAGAGATGTTGTATACTAGCAATGGTTTATCTATCAATTTAAATGCTTGAAACTTGTTCTGGTAACTTTCTTACTGTATTAGCAGCATTGAAATGCTTCACCTTTTTATGACAAATGTACTCTTTGTAAGTCGCTTGGATAAAAGCGTCTGTTAAATGCCCTAAATGTAAACGTAATAATATTACATATTACATAATACTAAGATATTAATCTTAGTATTATTCATATAATAATGATGCATTGTGTGGTCTGGTTCACTGTGGTTTCAGCAATGTTTACACCAGTGGTCATACTGGTTCAGAGAGACACAGACACCAGTGGTTATACTGGTTCAGAGAGACAGACACCAGTGGTTATACTGGTTCAGAGAGACACAGACACCAGTGGTCATACTGGTTCAAAGAGACACAGACACCAGTGGTTATACTGGTTCAGAGAGACACAGACACCAGTGGTTATACTGGTTCAGAGAGACAGACACCAGTGGTTATACTGGTTCAGAGAGACAGACACCAGTGGTTATACTGGTTCAGAGACACAGACACCAGTGGTTATACTGGTTCAGAGAGACACAGACACCAGTGGTTATACTGGTTCAGAGAGACAGACACCAGTGGTTATACTGGTTCAGAGAGACACAGACACCAGTGGTCATACTGGTTCAGAGAGACACAGACACCAGTGGTCATACTGGTTCAGAGAGACACAGATACCATACAACCTGGGCCTTAGTCAGGAAAAAATCCTGTTGCTGTGGAAGACCTCCTGGAAGACCTCCTGCTTGGTCCCAGTCCCCAAGAAGTCGAGGCCGTCCGACCCGGCAGACTACAGACCAGTGGCCCTAACATGTGATGAAGGTCCTGGAGAGACTGGTCTTAGCCCAGCTGAGGCCACAGGTGAGGACGATTCTGGACCCCTTGCAATTTGCCTATCAGCCCCATTTAGGAGTCGATGACTTAGACTAGACTTAGACTTAGACAGACTTTATTTGTCATTTCGGATTTGCATCAGAAACGAAATTTCGAACAATGACAATAGAGCACAGCAGTGAATATGCATATGTACATTTTTTTTTTTTTTTTTTGTTTAAAAAAAAAAAATAGATAGATTAGTTGAAGATATGAATATATTGCACAGTTGAATTGCTATGAAA
Organism: Urophycis tenuis; assembly: GCA_036785325.1. NCBI lineage: Eukaryota > Metazoa > Chordata > Actinopteri > Gadiformes > Phycidae > Urophycis > Urophycis tenuis. The sequence continues at coordinate 8,139,584 of JAXIVH010000016.1, read as the reverse complement.
AAGAACGAAACCTATAGATATATATACATGACAGATGGATATTAGAGAAAAAAAAAAATATATATGTATGTATATAAATATAGCTAGGATAAATATAATCTTAATTGCACAGTGGGTATTGAGATAGATGGAATATTAACATAAATAAAAATTCACAGTGTATTATTAGATCTATTTTTTTTATAGTGCAAAGACAAAAATGAAATGTAATGATATATAGTCCGTTGCAATGTATGATATAGTGCAGTATGAGAGATCCTGAGTGGGGTGAGGTAGTCCTGTGTAGGAGTGTGAATGGGGGGGGGGGGGGGGGGGAGGTGAGGTGAAGGGGCATGGTTTAAGTGTTCAGCAGTCTTATGGCATGTGGGAAGAAGCTGTTCGTGAGTCTGGCTGTTCTGCTCCGTAGGCTGCGAAATCTTCTTCCAGACGCCAGCAGTGAGAACAGTCTGTGGTGGGGGTGGGAGGAGTCTTTGGTGATGTTATGAGCCCTGGTCAAACAGCGTTTTCTTGCAGTTTCCTGGAGGGGAGGAAGTGGAGTCCCAATGATTTTTTCTGCTGTCCTCACCACCCTCTGTAGGGACTTCCAGTCCGAGGCACTACAGGCCGCTGCCCAGACTGAGATGGAGGTAGTCAGGATGCTTTCTATAGTTCCTCTGTAGAAGGTGGTGAGAATGGGAGGGGGAAGATGTGCTCTCCTCATCCGTTGCAGAAAGTGCATGCGCTGCTGGGCCCTCTTTACAAGAGTGCCAGTGTGGTTCGACCAGGTGAGGGAGTTGGTCATCTGCGTTCCCAGGAACCTGGTGCTGCTGACGACCTCCACTGCAGAGTTGTTGATGATGAGGGGGGGGTGGCTGGGCTGGTTCTTCCTGAAGTCCATGATGATCTCTTTTGTTTTTGAGACATTCAGGATCAGGTTGTTGGTTACACACCAGTCTGCCAGATGTTTCACCTCCTCTCTGTAGTTCTGCTCGTCGTTGTTGCTGATGAGGCCCACTACTGTCGTGTCGTCTGCAAACTTCACGATGTGGTTAGTAGTGAACCTGGCGCAGCAGTCGTGGGTCATCAGTGTAAACAGCAGCGTACTCAGGACGCAGCCCTGGGGGGAACTGATGTTCAGGGAGATGTCACTGGAGATGTTGTTTCCCACCCGCACACGCTGAGGTCTGTTTGTGAGGAAATCCAGCAGCCAGTTGCACAGGTGGTTGCTGAATCCAAGGGGGGGCAGTTTATTTATCAGGTGTTGTGGGATGATAGTGTTAAATGCGGAGCTGAAGTCCAGGAAAAGCATCCGCACGTGTGTATTTTTCCCCTCCAGATGCTCCAGGCTCCGATGAAGTGTGGAGGAGATGGCATCCTCCGTGGAGCGATTTGGCCGATAAGCAAACTGGTATGGGTCGAATGTTGGAGGGAGTCTGGAGACCATGTGATCCTTTACCAGCCTCTCGAAGCACTTCATCATGATGGGAGTGAGTGCTACTGGGCGGTAGTCATTGAGGGAGGAGGTTGAGTTTTTCTTGGGCACGGGTACGATAGTGGCAGTCTTGAAGCAGGATGGTACCACAGCCAGATGCAGTGAGGTATTAAAGATGTCTGTGAGAACCCCAGTCAGCTGGTCAGCACACTCCTTGAGCACCTTCCCTGGTATGTTGTCGGGTCCAGCTGCTTTTCGGGCGTTGATCTTCCTCAGGGTTCTACGGACATCAGCAGGGTCCAGGCAGAGTGTCTGCTCGTCTGGGTGAGGAGTGGTTTTTATTGCTGGGGTGGTGTTTAATTCCTCGAACCTCCCAAAGAACTTGTTCAGTTCATTGAGGAAGCTGGTGTTGTTCTCACAGGAGGGGGGAGTTGCCTTGTAGTCAGTGATGGTTTGGATGCCCTGCCACATCCGTCTGGTGTTAGTGGGGTCATTGAAGAAGTCCTGCACTTTTTGTCCATGAGCGCGCTTAGCCAGTCTTATGGCCCGGTTCAGGTTAGCTCTAGCTGTCCTCAGAGCCAAGATGTCACCTGACTTGAAAGCCTTGTTCCTTGCTTTCAGCTTAGCACGTACCTCACTGGACATCCAGGGTTTCTCATTGGCCCTTGTAGGGATGTTTCTGACCACACTGACATCCTCCATACATTTCTGGATGTATCCAGACACAGACTCGGCATACTCCTCGATGTCCTCGGCAGCTGATTTGAACATCCAGTCTGTCCCAGTCTGTGTGCTCAAAACAGTCCTGTAATGCATCCATGGCTCCTGCAGGCCAGACCCTCACCTGCTTCACAGTGGGCTTATTCCTGATGAGCAGAGGCTTGTATGCAGGAATTAGCATCACAGAGAGATGGTCTGAGGAGCCGAGGTGGGGGCGGGGTGTTGCCTTGAATGCCCCTTTGATGTTGGTGTAGATCAGGTCCAGTGTATTTTTCCCTCTCGTGGCAAAGTCCACATACTGGTGAAAGTGAGAAAAAACAGTCTTCATATTTGCTTGATTAAAGTCCCCTGCCACAATGAAGACCCCCTCTGGGTGAACAGATTGCAAGTCACCGATGGAGCGGTAGAGGACATTCAGGGCTTCTTTGGTGTTTGCACTGGGGGGAATGTACACTGCTGTGATGATGATAGCAGTGAATTCCCAAGGTAGATAGAAAGGTCTGCATTTCACCGTCAGTAGTTCCACATCAGGAGAACAGTGTCTTGCCATTTCCTCCACGTTAGTGCACCAGTTGTTGTTGATGTATATGCATACACCGCCGCCCCTTGATTTGCCGGTGAGAGAGCTGCTCCTGTCTGACCTGAATGTTGTTAGCCCCTCCATGCTAACGGCGTCATCTGGTACTGATGGGTTTAGCCAGGTCTCCGTGAGAATAATGGCGCAGCAGTCCCTCGTTTCCCATCTGGTTGCCAAGTCCAGCTTTAGGTGGTCCAGTTTGTTCTCCTGGGAACGGACGTTAGAGAGCAGGACTGAGGGTAGCGGCGATTTGAACGGATTAGCCTTTAGCTTAGCTGTTAGCCCCGCTCGACACCCCCGCTTACGTTTCCTGCCGCACCGCCTCCGTCTCCTCCTCTGGCGGACACCGTTGGTACGAGGCTCCGCTGCCCTGCCGGCCTCTGGATGTGACCGGCGTAGTGGTCCGAGGCTGCGTAGAAGCTCCAGAGTGGTCGCATCTACGTCTCCAGAACTGCTGAATTCTGCCAAGTCTAGTACTTCCTGGCGGTCGTACACTGTGTTGGAGAAATATCGCTGCTGGTTTCTGTCAACAGTATGCAACCTATTTGTATTATTGGGCATGAAATTCACTGGTGCTATCAGAGCCATTGCAGCTGCTGCCGACCTGGGCGCCGCCAGGTAGATGATGCTGTCATCTACCTGCTGCAACGAGCCCATATGCATCTGGATGATGGGGGAGGCACTGTGGGCATCACATTCTTTGATTTCGTCAGTGCTTTCAACACCATTCAGCCTCTGCTGATGGGTGAGAAGCTGCGGGTGATGGGTGTTGACGACACTATGATCTCCTGGATTACTGACTACTTGACAGGCAGGCCACAGTTTGTCCGTCTGGGCAGTGTACTGTCTGATGTGGTGGTCAGTGATGCAGGAGTGCCACAGGGAACTGTGCTCTCTCCCTTCCTCTTCACCTTGTACACCACTGACTTTCAGTACAACTCTGAGTCATGTCACCTGCAGAAGTTCTCTGATGACTTAGCTGTTGTCCGCTGTATAAGAGGTGGAGAGGAGGGTGAGTACAGGACACTGGTAGACAACTTTGTAGAGTGCTCTGAACAGAATCACCTGAGGCTGAATATCAAGAAGACCAGAGAGATAGTGATCGACTTCAGGAGGACGAAGAAGATGCCTTCACAGCCACTACGGATCAGGGGGGACGTGGTGGAGGAGGTGGAGGACTATAAATACTTGGGAGTGGTGATCGGCAACAGACTGGACTGGAAATCTAACACCGAGGCTGTGTACAAGAAGGGGATGAGCAGACTCTATTTCCTGAGGAAGCTGAGATCTTTCAACGTGTGCAGCAGGATGTTGGAGATCTTCTACCAGTCTATTGTTGCTAGCGCCATTTGATAAAATCATCAAGAATGCTGGCTCTGTACTACGTCTCAGGCTGGAGTCTTTTGAGTCTGTGGTGGAAAGGAGAACACTGAAAAAACTGTTATCCATCATTGAAAATGATCAGCACCCTCTCCATCACACATTGGTCAGACAGCGGAGCACCTTCTCTCACAGGCTGCTCCAGCTCCGCTGTCGAAGGGACAAATATAGGAAATAATTCCTGTCACATGCAATTACACTGTACAATAACAGCTAATAACTCTGATTATAACAACAGTCTCCAAGCACCTTATATTTCTGTACATAATTGTTCAGTGCACCTTATGTGCATATTTTTTGATATTTTCTATCTTGCACTACAATTTATTTTTACTTTTGTTTATACATTTTTTATATTGCATTTTATTCTTTAATTATCTGTAATTTCCCAGCCTGGGATCAATAAAGTATCTATCTATCTATCTATCTATCAATCTACCAGTGGTTATACTGGTACATGCTGATTATGCTGGTTCAGAGAGACAGACACCAGTGTTCATACTGGTTCAAAGAGACAGACACCAGTGGTCATACTGGTTCAGAGAGACACAGACACCAGTGGTTATACTGGTTCAGAGAGACAGACACCAGTGGTCATACTGGTTCAGAGAGACACAGACACCAGTGGTTATACTGGTTCAGAGAGACAGACACCAGTGGTCATACTGGTTCAGAGAGACAGAGACACCAGTGGTTATACTGGTTCAGAGAGACAGAGACACCAGTGGTCATACTGGTTCAGAGAGACAGAGACACCAGTGGTTATACTGGTTCAGAGAGACACAGACACCAGTGGTTATACTGGTTCAGAGAGACAGACACCAGTGGTCATACTGGTTCAGAGAGACAGAGACACCAGTGGTTATACTGGTTCAGAGAGACAGACACCAGTGGATTATGGGCCACACAGGCTGTGGGGGTAACACAGTATGGACCAAGTTGGAGTTGATCTGTTCTACAACCTGGGTCTGTACAACCGCCTGGTTCTGTATGACGACCTGGTTCTGTTCTACAGCCTGGTTCTGTATAACCGCCTGGTTCTGTATGACCACCTGGTTCTGTTCTACAGCCTGGTTCTGTATGACCACCTGGTTCTGTATGACCACCTGGTTCTGTATGACCGCCTGGTTCTGTACGACCACCTGGTTCTGTATGACCGCCTGGTTCTGTACGACCACCTGGTTCTGTACGACCACCTGGTTCTGTTCTATAGCCTGGTTCTGTATGACCGCCTGGTTCTGTACGACCACCTGTTTCTGTACGACCACCTGGTTCTGTATGACCGCCTGGTTCTGTATGACCACCTGGTTCTGTACGACCGCCTGGTTCTGTACGACCACCTGGTTCTGTATGACCGCCTGGTTCTGTACGACCACCTGGTTCTGTATGACCGCCTGGTTCTGTATGACCGCCTGGTTCTGTACGACCACCTGGTTCTGTATCACCGCCTGGTTCTGTACGACCACCTGGTTCTGTATGACCACCTGGTTCTGTTCTATAGCCTGGTTCTGTATGACCGGCTGGTTCTGTATGACCACCTGGTTCTGTTCTACAGCCTGGTTCTGTATGACCACCTGGTTCTGTTCTATAGCCTGGTTCTGTATGACCGCCTGGTTCTGTTCTACAGCCTGGTTCTGTATGACCACCTTTTTCTGTATGACCGCCTGGTTCTGTACGACCACCTGGTTCTGTATGACCGCCTGGTTCTGTACGACCACCTGGTTCTGTACGACCACCTGGTTCTGTTCTATAGCCTGGTTCTGTATGACCGCCTGGTTCTGTACGACCACCTGTTTCTGTACGACCACCTGGTTCTGTATGACCGCCTGGTTCTGTACGACCGCCTGGTTCTGTATGACCACCTGGTTCTGTACGACCGCCTGGTTCTGTATGACCGCCTGGTTCTGTATGACCGCCTGGTTCTGTACGACCACCTGGTTCTGTATGACCACCTGGTTCTGTACGACCACCTGGTTCTGTATGACCACCTGGTTCTGTTCTATAGCCTGGTTCTGTATGACCGCCTGGTTCTGTATGACCACCTGGTTCTGTTCTACAGCCTGGTTCTGTATGACCACCTGGTTCTGTTCTACAGCCTGGTTCTGTATGACCACCTGGTTCTGAATCACCGCCTGGTTCTGTACGATCACCTGGTTCTGTATGACCACCTGGTTCTGTTCTATAGCCTGGTTCTGTATGACCGCCTGGTTCTGTTCTACAGCCTGGTTCTGTATGACCACCTTTTTCTGTATGACCGCCTGGTTCTGTACGACCACCTGGTTCTGTATGACTGCCTGGTTCTGTACGACCACCTGGTTCTGTTCTATAGCCTGGTTCTGTACGACCCCTGGTTCTGTACGACCGCCTGTTTCTGTACGACCGCCTAGTTTTGTACGACCGCCTGGTTCTGTACGACCGCCTAGTTTTGTACGACCACCTGGTTCTGTACGACCGCCTGGTTCTGTACGACCGCCTGGTTCTGTACGACCGCCTGGTTCTGTACGATCACCTGGTTCTGTACGACCGCCTGGTTCTGTACGACCGCCTGGTTCTGTACGACCACCTGGTTCACGCCTGTTACCGTCTGGCTGAGACATCATTTTTAATTAAGTTGTAAAAACCTTAGGAAGCTCTTCTGTGTGTGTGTGTGTGTGTGTGTGTGTGTGTGTGTGTGTGTGTGTGTTTGAGGGTGCACACACACACACACACTCACTCTCACACACATACACACTCACATACATGCACACACACAAAACACACACACACACACACACACACACACGCACACACACACACACACACACACACACACACACTCACATACATACACACACACACACACACACACACACACACACACACACACACACACACACACACACATGTTATCCAGTTCATTAGCTCCTCTCTCCCTGCTGTCTGTGAAGCTGTCAGCAACACAACGACCAATAGGATGCCTGTATTTTGGTCCCTCTACTCCCCCTCTCCTCCTCACCCACCCACTCTCTCTCTCTCTCTCTCTCTCTCTCTCTCTCTCTCTCTCTCTCTCTCTCTCTCTCTCTCTCTCTCTCTCTAACTCTCTCTCTAACTCTCTCTCTCTTTCTCGATCTTTCTTTCTCTCTTCAGTCATCACTGCATGTTTGTTTACATGTTTACATATTGATTCTCAATAGCAGATCAATAAATGCATCATATCATGCAGTACATTCTAACAGTATTATACACATTCAAATGATATTGACCATTTGCTTTCCTCCATGACAGAAATAATGCAGAAATACACTAACACACAAAAGCACTCACAAATACACGCAAATATATCAACAAATATGCACAAATTCATATCAATATATGCACATACATTCA
>JAXIVH010000016.1:8077713-8124430 GCA_036785325.1 Urophycis tenuis | reverse complement strand
TCATTTACATCTGGCAGTGTATTCTGTGGTGAGGACCTCCTGTCTCTACGGTAACACAATCTGGCCACCTGCAAACCGGATTGGCCTGTTTTTTGTGGTCATGGGAAGCCCCCCCCCCCTCTGTTAGGTCAGATGGATCTGTTGTTGTAATGTGGTGACCCATCTCCATGGCAATATCACAGTCAGTCCAGATCAAAGACGATCTGGAGGTGAGATGTGATTCTGGTGTTTTATTACGTTTCCTTTTTCAAGCCTGTTGTGTTGCACAGTAAAGCTTCTTCATGAATCAGGTTGGATTGATAATTAGATGAAGCCAGATCACCTGGGAACAGGTGAGCTGATGATGCCTTCGGAGCCTGTCTGTTACCAGGGCAACGGAATTGGGGGAGGGGCCAGCAGTGACGGGATTGGTCGACAAATTGAATCATACAGAATCATAACAAACCCATCATAACAAACCCAGACTCAGACCCAGAGGTCAGTCGCTTTGCTTTTTACCAATCTGAACAAAAGGTAGAATCTGTCCTCTGATGTCTGTCACAGGTGTGAAACATCACAAGGTACATCTTCGGCTTGCTCTCCTCTACATCAGATGTGATTCATCACATTTCCAAAAGGATAAAGAAGAGTTGACAACTTGTGTCAGGCTCACTCTGGTCCTGACTGTCAGTTCTTCAGAAGCAACCGAATACACCAGAGGATGGTCTCACGTTCATGATGTCATCATGGCTTCTTGTGTGGAGGAAAGACCTGTTGTGATGAGAGATCTCCCTGCTGTGAAGGAAGAGATGAATGGAGGCTTAAAATAAGCAGCCATTCATGTCTCTATCCAGAGGAGGATTGTATGATGGATGGTGGAATGGAACAGAAAGGTGTCTCCTCCTTCATCTCTGTCACATCTCTCCATCCGGAACAAGAGACTTCACCCCTTGCTCTCAGCACAGCGTGAAGGATCATTAATCACTATGTGTTTACATTGGATCACCCCCCGGACAACATCATTGATTATTATGGCCTTCATATGGCCTGCTGCAAGGCTCATTAGATGCTAACATGAATCACATGGTAGGTAGATAGATAGATAGATAGATAGATAAGATAGATAGATATACTTTATTGATCCCAAGGAAATTGCAGATTTTTATTTATTTTTTTGGATAGCATTGACATTTGATAATATTGACATCCTGGTAATGTTAGTGTCATTGGTTGTTAGTAATTAGCATAACAAGTGTTCATGTGTACGACATATGTCTGACACTGCTGCAGCAGACCTGAAGAAGGGCTGATGTTCTAGAATCAGGAGGCTTCTTCCCAAAGCTGTTGGTTAGTTCATCTTTTTAGTGTAACCCTCACAGCAGCAGATGCTATCTCCATGTGTGTTGTGTAAACTGGTGAAACCCTGGCAGAGAAAGGCCTGAGTGTTGGACTAATCACTTAATCCACTAGCGGGGATCTCCTTAATGACAGCTGGAGGCTCCTGATCTGCCTGCATGACTGAGCACTGCCAGGCAAGCAGTTAACCGCTAGCACCGCGAGGCTAGCTAACCTGTCAGCACCCTGACATCAGCAGCTAAACTTCCAGCACTGTAAAATTAGCTAAACGGCTACCACCACAAGTTAAGCTAAACAGCTAGCTCTGTAGCCGCTTGCTCCCCCAATTACCTGTCTCTGTACTGTCTAACCGCTACCTGCTCCTTAATCAAATCAAATCAAATCAAATTGTATTTATATAGCACATATACAAACGGCTGAGCCGCAACCAAAGTGCTTAACAGAAAGTGCTTTAGTGCGAATGCAAAAAGAAATAAAAGAAAAGAAAAAGGGTTAAAAAAAAGACTGAGATTAAAAATGTAAAAAGTAACTAGGGGACACTTTGCAGGCGCTTTAAAAGGAAACACTCATTGAAGGCAAGTGAAAAAAGGTGGGTCTTTAACTGAGATTTAAAAACACCTAAAGACTGGGCTACACGGATGTGTAGGGGGAGGGAGTTCCAGAGTCTGGGGGCTGCTACAGCAAAGGCTCTGTCCCCCCTGGTTTTCAGCCTGGTCCTGAGCACCTCCAACAACAGTTGGTCAGCTGACCAGAGTGCTCTGGATGGATGTGGTGGTGGAGAATATCAGACAGGTAGGTGGGGGCCAGACCATGGAGGGATTTGTAGACAGTCAGGAGAAGTTTGAAGTGAATGCGGTAATGGATGGGGAGCCAGTGGAGCGATGCGAGGACCGGGGTGATGTGATCTCGCTTCTTTGTACAGGTGAGGAGTCGGGCGGCTGAGTTTTGAACTAACTGCAGGCGGTGGAGCTGTGACCGGTCAATGCCGGTGTATAGGGCGTTGCAGTAGTCCAGTTGTGATGTTATGAAGGCATGAATGACTCTCTCCAGATCACCCTGGGGCAGGTAGGATTTGGTCTTGGCAATGGTTCTCAGGTAATGACCTGTCTCTGTACTGTCTAACCCCTACCTGCTCCTTAATGACCTGTCTCTGTACTGTCTAACCCCTACCTGCTCCTTAATGACCTGTCTCTGTACTGTCTAACCCCTACCTGCCCCTGAATTACCTGTTGCTGTACTGTCTAACCCCTACCTGCTCCTTAATGACCTGTCTCTGTACTGTCTAACCCCCACCTGCTCCTTAATGACCTGTCTCTGTACTGTCTAACCCCTAACTGCTCCTTAATGACCTGTCTCTGTACTGTCTAACCCCTACCTGCTCCTTAATGACCGGTCTCTGTACTGTCTAACCCCTACCTTCTCCTTAATGACCTGTCTCTGTACTGTTTAACCCCTACCTGCTCCTTAATGACCGGTCTCTGTACTGTCTAACCCCTACCTGCTCCTCTCCTATGCAGACTCAGTATGACAGATATCAAATGAGGAAGATTGGACATTGCCACATGCAGACATATAAGTGGGTGTTGAAATCATGTGACCATAAAGTCATGTGCCATGGCAATACCATAGAACACCTAAACATATACTTCAGCAATCAAAAGTTTTCAGCCATTTTGTCATTTGGTTGTTGAGGAGGAGGATGAGTTGATGGAGGTGGTAGAGAAGGAGGTGAATGAAGATGAGGATGTTGTGGAGGTGAAGGAAAAGATAGTGGAGGAGGAGGAGGAGGAGGAGTTGATGGAGTTGGGAGGTTGGAGGAGGACAGAAGAACATCCACTAATCCCATTAAGACACCAGCAGAGCCTCTCCTCAGTGAGACCAGATGGTCCTCAGACCTGCAGGTCTGACATGCTCACCGCGTGCAGGATTAACATGCTAGGAGATACTCTGTGTGTGTGTGTGTGTGTGTGAGTGTTTGTGTGTGTGTGTGTGTTGTGTGTGTGTGTGTGTGTGTGGTGTGTGTGTGTGTGTGTGTGTGTGTGTGTGTGTGTGTGTGTGTGTGTGTGTGTGTGTGTGTGTGTGTGGATCAGAGCTATCGTCTTCATCATCTCTCCTGAACACAAAGCCTCCTCCCTGTCCAGAGTTAGCATGCTGACCAAACAATGCTGCATGTTAACATGTTTGAACATGAGTGGTCTGCATCACATTGTTGGATGACCTCAGACTGGTAAGACTGGTATCTGGGTGAATGGTGTCTAACTGGGTCACCACTGTGTTCTCCTTCTCAGGAGACCTGCACTCCTTCTGGCTGTCTGGGGATGCTGTTCAGTGAGACATGCAGTCAGAGAACAGACAGACAGTATCTGCCCAGGGCATACATTATCCGGTCTGCTTTCCCTACTGAGGACAGAGATTTGACAGGGAAATGATGTCCCTTCAACTGGGGCTTTTAAACAGAAAACTCTGCATAACTCAAGTTCAGCAGAACAAGCGTCTCATTGTAACTCTGAGTCTTAGTGCTCTTAAGAACAACGTGGCACCCAAAGCATTGTTCCTATGAGGAAGAGCTGTTCTTTATGTGTGTGTGTGTGTGTGAGAGAGAGAGAGAGAGAGAGAGAGAGAGAGAGAGAGAGAGAGAGAGAGAGAGAGAGAGAGAGAGAGAGAGAGAGAGAGAGAGAGAGAGAGAGAAGAGAGAGAGAGAGAGAGAGAGAGAGAGAGGAGAGAGAGAGAGAGAGAGAGAGAGAGAGAGAGAGAGAGAGAGAGAGAGATCCTTCATCAAGTGTTCATGTTACAGCAGTGTTAATATTCTACTGACAGACAGGACATTCTCTGGAAGGTTACCTCAGCTGTAGATGGCACCCCCAAACCTCTGGCCTCAGCCACACACACTCTCACTCTCTCACTCACACACACTCTCATTCTCACTCTCTCACACACACACACTCTCATTCTCACTCTCACTCTGTCACTCACACACACTCTCACTCTGTCACTCACACACACTCTCATTCTCACTCTCTCACTCACACACACTCACACACTCTCACTCTGTCACTCTGTCACTCACACACAAATAGTTTCTGTGTCTCAGCTGAGGTCGCCCCCTGCTACGATGTGGGTTGTCAATAGCTGTGGAAAGGTACATGTATTTCAGTGTGTGTGTCTACATGGTGTCCTGGTCTGCATGGTGACCTGGTCTGCATGGTGTCCTGGTCTGCATGGTGACCTGGTCTGCATGGTGACCTGGTCTGCATGGTGACCTGCATGGTGACCTGGTCTGCATGGTGACCTGGTCTGCATGGTGTCCTGGTCTACATGGTGATATGGTCTACATGGTGACCTACATGGTGACCTGGTCTACATGGTGACCTGGTCTGCATGGTGTCCTGGTCTACATGGTGTCCTGGTCTACATGGTGATCTGGTCTACATGGTGACCTACATGGTGACCTGGTCTACATGGTGACCTGGTCTGCATGGTGTCCTGGTCTACATGGTGTCCTGGTCTACATGGTGATCTGGTCTACATGGTGACCTGCATGGTGACCTGGTCTACATCGTGACCTGGTCTACATGGTGACCTGCATGGTGACCTGGTCTACATGGTGACCTGGTCTACATGGTGTCCTGGTCTACATGGTGACCTGCATGGTGACTTGGTGGTCTCCATGGTGACCTGGTCTACATGGTGACCTGCATGGTGACCTGGTCTACATGGTGACCTGGTCTACATGGTGACCTGCATGGTGACCTGGTCTACATGGTGACCTGGTCTACATGGTGACCTGCTTGGTGACCTGGTCTACATGGTGACCTGGTCTACATCGTGACCTGGTCTACATGGTGACCTGCTTGGTGACCTGGTCTACATGGTGACCTGGTGGTCTCCATGGTGGTCTCCATGCTGACCTACATGGTGACCTGGTCTGCATGGTGTCCTGGTCTACATCGTGACCTGGTCTACATGGTGACCTACATGGTGACCTGGTCTACATGGTGACCTGGTCTACATGGTGACCTGGTCTACAAGGTAACCTGGTCTCCATGGTGACCTGGTCTGCATGGTGACCTACATAGTGACCTGGTGGTCTCCATGGTGACCTACATGGTAGGCCTGCAAGATTAATCGAATTTTCATCGTCATCGCGATGTGAACGTTCGCGATAAACACATCGCAAAAGCTGGTCTGAAATGCGATAAATTCGGCACGCGCACTCGGGCCATCCTTCAAAATACTCTGGTTTGCAGTAACCCGACCGACCCTGTCAATTTAGGACCGTCCCAAATATTTATTTTTCCCTTTTAGTCCGACCGATTTGCCGGTTGTAAACTTGCGTTAAAGTGATGGTTCGGAGTAAAATTCACCCTGAGGTAATTTCCACCAATAATCCAGCCAAATACCCCCTCAGATGCATTTTTAGCGACGGTCAATATTTATCAAGTTTAGGTATCAGCCGAATGGCTTAGTATTGGAGTGTCCGGTACAATGTGTATATCTCATAAATTACCCCACGAATAATGCATGGATTGTTACCCAACTTCTGTAGTAGTACATATATGGTCTGTACTCACAAAACGAGGCATTTTAAAGTTTGTAAGTACACCAGGAGTTTATTTAAAAGAGCACTTTTCTGATAGCTTCAACTCGCTGTTGCTAAGGGTCAATGAGTGTTGAATTCACTAACTTTTTCCTCACACTTGTGAGTTTTGAAGAGGACTTTTACGAACTTATCCGGAAAGACGGAAGAGACGTCGACACAGCGGTAGCCTTAGCAACAGCGAGTTGAAGCTATCAGAAAAGTGCTATTTTAAATAAACTCCTGGTGTACTTACAAACTTTAAAATGCCTCGTTTTGTGAGTACAGACCATATATGTACTACTACAGAAGTTGGGTAATAATCCATGCATTATTAGTGGGGTAATTAACGAGATATACACATTGTACCGGACACTCCAATACTAAGCCATTCGGCTGATACCTAAACTTGATATATATTGACCGTCGCTAAAAATGCATCTGAGGGGGTATTTGGCTGGATTATTGGTGGAAATTACCTCCGAACCATCACTTTAAGACCGACCGTTGTTTTTTTGCTTTTCAAACAACTAATGCAAATACAATAAAACCCTGTTGATTATATTTTAGTAAGTATCGCAAATATAAATTGCCTACATACACACGTAGGCTACGTTCTTTGTTTTATATTCGCTTCATTTCATCAATGGTTCGCGCTTGTCTGTTATTGGTTGTCTTGGCTGCGGCTGCAGTAAAGTAAATGTTCTCGGTCACCGTTAAAAGTTATAGAAGGCTATAGTTATAACTTTGGGTTCAGGCACCGCAGCAATAGGTCCTACATAAAACAATGCATTGAAATATCTCGACACCGCTATAACGTGACGTGTTGACTGACGTCAAGGAGACCACTAAACTGTTACGGGTTGGAGACGCAGTCAGTGACGTCACGATATGCAAATGTGTTTAAATTCATACCGGCGTATTCACCATGAACAAAATTTTACTTTTTAAAATTCATTTCTTATTTATCGCAAGTCATATCCTCATCGCAATATTGAACAGTGTGATCGCACATCGCACATTTTGCTGATATCGTGCAGGCCTACTACATGGTGACCTACATGGTGACCTACATGGTGACCTACATGGTGACCTGCATGGTGACCTACATGGTGACCTACATGGTGACCTGCATGGTGACCTACATGGTGACCTACATGGTGACCTACATGGTGACCTACATGGTGACCTGCATGGTGACCTGGTCTGCATGGTGACCTGCATGGTGACCTGCATGGTGACCTGGTCTGCATGGTGACCTACTTCATATAGATCTTGTCCATAGCGCTGCATTAGGAGGTCAGGGTTATTTGATGTATATTTTAGTACACGTCCGTCTCCCCCTCTAGTGTGGGCTGCCAGGTTCAGGTGGTCCCCACTGAACTCAGCTTCTTGATTCCCCAGTCGTCTGCGTGTCTTCTGTAGCGTAGACGTCCTGTTGTCATAACACTGAGTCCATCCGCCATGTGAAATGCAGACGGTGTGGACTAGTTGGTTAGTAAAGGGTTCAGAGCACACCCTGTGTGATGGACAGGTCTTAAGCTAACGTTATCACGTCAGAATACGGTGACCAGACGTCCCCGTTTTCAGTGAGCTGTCCCCGGCTACTGCTCCGGAAATGTCCCTGGTTTTCACTGTGACTGAAAGATCCGAAATTGGAATAAAGGAAAAAAAAAGAAAATGTTGATCAAAAGACATGTAGTTGCGCACCATAGCCTACAGCTCGCACAGCCAGAGGCTAAAGCCAGCCAGAACAAGCCCCGATCAGAGTAGAATGCCCCTCTAGAATCCCGGCTGCGTGGTACAACTGTTTTGTTCCCTTCGTGAGAGGCTACAGGTAGCCTACCTACGCGGTACTTTCATGGCATCCGTGGCCGTGCATCTATTCAGCCAGCTATGGTGTAAACACAGCAGGAATATCATTGATTGAATACGATTGGCGAGCCAAAGGTGTTCTTGTAAGTGTTACTGTTTATCATTATCACTCCTTGGTGGTCACACCCACTTTTACATGGAATTGACAGTGTCTAAAGATAAATCAGTGTATGGCATGACACATGTCCCAACCTCATTAATGTGCTGCCCATGTATAATACATTGGGTTAGGTAAATAAGGTGTAAGGTATGTTGGACTTCATTTGTAATGTTTTTTTTTTTTTTAATAATTCACATATTTCAAGTTAGGGACCATTCACAATAAGATATTAATATTGTAAAACAATATATGGCAGGTTAGCTGCTTGCTACTTCCCACCCACATTTAGGGACAACTGATTCAACCCCCTTAAAACCATATATTTTCTAAAACCATATAACCTGTAAATGGAAAATGAAGTGTGGCAGTTTCCATTTGAAAGTCTTCCCCAAATCTTGTGAAAATCATATGGTGTAAGGAGGAGGCCTTAGTTTGGGTGAAGTGTCTGATACATGTTGTTACAGCTGATTTTAGAGATGTTCTTGATCTCAGCTAGAATTTACTACTTTAGTCAGAGAAAAAAAACAATTATTAATCAATTCCTTTGCAATTGTGGATAGTGTGAGAGAAACTGCTTTGTGAATGGTAAGGGCAGTGTCCCCGTTTTAGTTTTTCTATGATAAAAATACTACATGTTTGGAGGGTTTTAAACTGCTGAACTGAAAATGTCCCTGGATTTGTCTCAGAAATCTGGTCACCTTACTTCAGAATAAACTTCAAGAGTTTATTTCCTGATCCATTCAGAACAGCTTTCCTGTGCTCTGCCACTGCTGCTGCTACAGTGCTGTTATGATATGTATTGCCACTACGCTATGCTACGTTGTTATGCTAGTGTCCCATGCTACTGGGTAATACTTTGCTGTGTTCAAGTACAGGAGCACTTTGAAACAATTATCCAGATGTTCACCTGTCTAACGGTGTCATTATGCTGGGGTTAATAAATAAAACACTACAGAAGATTAGAAACCTCTCTGATCATCTCGAACTCCACGTCCTGAAAGAGACCAGCCTCTGGTCTTCAGAAGGACGTGGCTCCAACCCTGGCCCAGCCCCAGACCCCGTGGGGAAAGGCACAAAGGCTTCAGGCCCCAGGATGGAGAGTGGGGGGTCCCATCACTGGTAACGAGGAGTGGCAGGAGCCCAGGCATCCCTACTGACCCCTGGGCAAGATGGGAGTCGGCTCCTCTACTCCAGAGGTACAGGAGCCTGAGGTCCTAGGCCACATGGCCTGAGAAATGGAGAATGTATTTGATTTAGTGTGCTGCGTGTTTGTGAACACTTCTATGGTATATTGTGTTGATAAATATATATATAGATATATAAGATAAGATAAAATACTTTATTTGTCCCGAGGGATATTGAATTTGAATTGAATTTGAGTTGATCTTATTGTATTGATAACTATGTAGATATTGGATACTATTCTATTATAGTCATATTTCTTCCCTACCTTCTAGGCCACTGTTGTGATACCCTTATCTTATCTTAGTTTATCTTGCTTGTCATAGATCATTTCATCTTGGCTTGTCTTAGATCTGTCTTAGATTTGATCTCATCTTAGCTTGACATGCTGCTGAAGTGGTTTCTCCAGTCTCCACACCATGAGGATGCTGGTGGACGCTTGTGGAACAGCACTGTACATCCAGCATATGTTTTAGTTAGAAGTCCAGATGGAGTCCATACTGATGGAATCCATAATCCTGCTTCTGCAGTCAATCTTTCCAAAATGATGACGTTTCAGAGGAGCACCCCACCTCTCTGTGCAGACACTTGGCCCAATACAGCCCAGTAAACCAGTTTACATGCTGGTTGGGTCCATGGAGGAATTTTGAGGATGTTTTGTGAGCAGGCATAAGTTCTTCTGACACATCCATGGCACTAGCATGATGGGTCTGAAGTCGATACCAGAGTTGGCCACTAGGAGATGTTTCCACAGCCAGGAGGACTAGGTGCAGGCTGGAACCCAAACCCACGGCTGGTCTGGATGGATGCGTGAACCCCTCAGATTAAACGTGGCCTTCTGAATGGACAGGTGGACCGCTTCGTACTCACCTGGTTTTGTACCTGGAATCAAACCGGTTTCCACAAGGTCTAATATGGCTCATTTCCAGGGATAGCCTGGTGACTCCTCCTGATAAGTCCTGGGCTTGGACCTCAGTGTGCCGCCTACCTGTAGGAGTCCTTGAGTGAGATGTCTTAACTCCTACCTGCCCCGTAATAACATGGACCTGCAGTCCACTAAAGTAGTGGAAGGAAACAAAGTAGGAAGGACTGAAGCTATTGATCCATCAGGGTTTGGTTAACCGTAGCTAGAAACCTCACTGGAACCCACGTCAGGGTAATCAATATGATGAATGATTGGAATGTTATGCCCACCCACTCAGACCTGTCAATCACTAAAACTGTTTCAGTCAAAATGAACTGACAAGGAGAAAAGTCAGTTTGTTTTTCAAAGAAGTTTCCAGAAGTTATCTAAGTTACTGTGGTGAAGGTGAAGCCTAGCATGGAGATAGGTCCCCCAATACGACCCCTCAAATCATTCACAGATTCTGATGAAACTTCCAACCAGCATCAGACTGGATGCCTGACCTTGGGAGTGCTGCAGCTGTTTCTGATGTCGTTCCAGGGAATCAAATCTTTCCAAGGATTTTCTTTTCCCGTCTAATGCCTCAGGAGAACAGAAGAAAGTCACAAGAAAGGTTTTCAGTGTTGAGAGATTTAGCGTCTAGAAGGGGAGTGGCCTGGTTCTGGAGGTTGAGGGGCAGGACCAGGCAGGCTGGTACCCCGCTACCCCGGGGCAGGGAGCAGGCAGGATATTGGAACCCCCCCCCCCACCTCTAATCCTGCTGAGCTGCTGCTGGAGGTTGCCAATGGTGACCTAGAGGTTATGGGATGGATGGAGGAGCATTATAGACTGTGTGTGTGTGTGTGTGTGTGTGTGTGTGTGTGTGTGTGTGTGTGTGTGTGTGACTACTATTGATGTAGCAGACACTTCAATCCAAAGTGACTAACGGTGATAATGAATATTTTAACCTTTTTAGATGCATGTCATTAAGGACATCACCTGTCTACACCTCACCTGTAAAGGTACAGGTTCAACCACAATCATGGTCTCGTCATGGAGGCGATATGGACAGACCCCCACCTCTGAGCTCATGGGCTGCAGTGTGTTTAATCAGAGGGTCTTATCGTATCACCCTGGGAGCCATTACGCCCCTGTTAGCTCCTAGAACATCAAGCTGTCTGGCTGTCCATTTGTCTGTCCATCTATAGGTTGGATTTCCTTTTGTATTCATTCTTTATAGCACCCATGCACCACAACCAAAGTCCTTGCTTGTGAGGACTTTGAAGAATTCCATGGAATGTTTCTCAGAGCTGGTTCAAGAGCTGTGTTCCTCTATGGGTTCCTCTCTGGGTTCCTCTCTGTGTTCTTCTATGGGTTCCTCTCTGTGTTCCTCTCTGGGTTCCTCTCTGTGTTCCTCTCTGGGTTCCTCTCTGGGTTCCTCTCTGTGTTCCTCTCTGTGTTCCTCTATGGGTTCCTCTCTGGGTTCCTCTCTGTGTTCTTCTATGGGTTCCTCTCTGTGTTCCTCTCTGGGTTCCTCTCTGTGTTCCTCTCTGGGTTCCTCTCTGTGTTCCTCTATGGGTTCCTCTCTGGGTTCCTCTCTGTGTTCCTCTATGGGTTCCTCTCTGTGTTCCTCTCTGTGTTCCTCTCTGGGTTCCTCTCTGGGTTCCTCTCTGGGTTCCTCTCTGGGTTCCTCTCTGGGCTCCTCTCTAGGTTCACCGATGAGCAGTACTCACAACCTGGCCTCATATCCATAGCTAACGTTCTGAAGCTCTTGAGTACGCATAGCATGAGGAGAGGCCTTCCAGGGAATGTTGATTAAATATGGTTGATCGTTTAAGGAAACTTAGAAGTGGAATCCTGGAGCTTTTAAAGTTTTACGAAATATTCCAAATATTTGTATTGGCAAAGAGAACTTCAAATCCTAATCTTTGTCAGATCTTAGTTCCCTGTTGTGTACAATGTGCCTTTGTGTTCGCCTTGCTCCAAATTATTTGTTATTTCCTACGAAAACTACGTACTGGCTACAGTGTTTCCAACTTTACATGAGTTCAGGAGTTTACCAAGTCTGTGAACTATTGGATTAAACCAGTAGTAAAGTATCTCTTAGTCCCATGTTGCACATCATGTTAGAAAGAGGAGACTGTTTTCATACAGGTGAATGAAACACTATTAGATGTGATGCAGAGACTATAAGATTCTTATTTCTCCTGAAAGGCCTCAACCAGACAGAGCAGACCCAGAGCAGGAGGAAGTGGTTGCAGCTGTGTTCAAGTGTGTGTGTTGCCAGACCACCTGCTTGCACCTGTGGTGGTCTCTGTCTCACACGCTGTCTGTCTGTCTGCTTTCTTGGTGCATCTTTCTTGAGAGGAAACTTCAGCGCTGTCACCGTGAAACCCGTCCTGTCGATGACAGACCAGTACGTTCTGACCTTGCTCATTCTCTCCTGTTATTGAGTTGACATAAGAATCCCAGAATCTGAATTACTGTGCATCCAGATGCAGGCGGGTTTTCACCTAGATCACCGAAATCTCAAAATCCCTTTACCCAGAATGCACCTGCACACCTGCTGTAAAACCACCATCCATCCTGTTAGCTTTTGCATATGTTTGCTATAGGATCTGCTAGCTATGAGTATACGTCAGCCGCAGCACGTGTATATATATATATATATATGTATATATATGTATATATAGCTAAAATAGCTATAGCATGTTTTTGCTATCTGATGTTAGATTCACCATGTGTTCTCAGCTAACCCAGCTCTCAGCTGGGTTAGCTGAAGGATCAGTGGTTCATTAAGTCTCCATCAGATGCTGGGATGTGACTAATAAGTGAGCTTCTGGTGCTGAGTAGGAGTGCCACATGAGTAATCTGTTGCATAACAGTTCCCACACACACACAGCATTCCTATGGTTCAATCCTATTGGTCTATACGACAATATAACAGTTCATAACATCAAAAGTATGTTGAGCCGTCCCCTGGACGTTGACCTCTAGCGTGTGGAGGGTTTGTAGCGTAGCAGAGTGCTGGGGCAATGCATCTGCTCCACCAGCTCTGGATCAGCTGAGGTACTGATCAGTAGACCATGCCCTTGTGTCTCCCCTGGAAGTCCCTCAAACCCAGAAACTAAGAAGAAAGATCTGGAGTAACGTGGTGCCAAACTCCAACCCAACATGCTCAATACCGCATCCTCCTTACCTTTAGTTATCTTTATCGCAGTTTTTGTACCAAACATGCTTCTAGAGTGGCTGTTTTTTGTACTTGGCTTTTCCAAGGAAAAGGGCAAATTTTGGTTTATTCTGCTTACTGCTCTATTGGGAACATGTGGAGATCTTTTGAGAAGGAAGATGTTCTCATTAGGTTGGACTGTTTGAAATGTGGGCTCCATATTCAATCCATCATAACAACGGGAGTCATCAAAGATCACATTCTGCCCTCCAGAGTCAGAGGATGTTGACATTAGTAACAGTCACTCAAAAGGTTTGTTACCTCCTTAAAGTCCTCACACTTCCATCCACATTAACACACTGCTTACTCAAAAGGTTTGTTACCTCCTCAAAGTCCTCACAATTCCACCCACATTAATACACTGCTTATGGGTGGAATTGTCATGTTTCCCATACATATAACAGTGAGCAAAGTTCATGTATAAATACAGACATTCTGTCTATGCATGGTCCTGATTTGTTCTCAACATTTTCTAAACTCTTCTGAATCCTGGTGCTACGAACCAGTTCATTCATTAGATGGATTGCACTTGGCAACAGCGCGGCCTTGTTTTACTGTTACTCTTGTTTTGTGGCACTCTGGATCTCATTTTGCCCTGTAGTCTGTTTATGTCTGAGAACCACACAGGCCTCTGAACAGAACTCGAGTTGATTCTCAGTGATCGGAGTTCTGGAACGCTAACATTCACACTATAACATTCTGTATGGTTCAAACGTAGGTCTTGTTGAATGAGCAGGGCAGTGAACAATTGTAAATAATCTGATAATCTGATTTCATGCACAACAATGAACAAGGAGTCCATTGCGGTTCATATTTGTGTGTTGTTTTGTCTCTTGTGATTCAACAGGTTTCGAGTATCACCTGAGCGTACATCAGGGATAGAGTTGGTGTGGACAGCCGTGGACACATTGGGCCGGTTTGGGCACAGTTGTTCTCTGGTTCTCTGGGCTCTAGGGGCCTGTAGTTCTGTAGGCCAGTTTTTATTATAAGGTGTTTTCATTGTGACCTTGCGTGCGTTACAAACTAACATTAAGTTTTGACAAAAGTGATTCAGAAATCCTGCTCCTGTTTTCCTACGAGTCAGTATGTTGAAGAACACTTCAGCGTGTGAGGAGGGACAAACAGCGAATATTTTCTATTAAAGCATACCCATCACCAGAGCTTACAGCAGTTTATTTCGACGGTTGAGTGAAGAACATTTAGATGAGTTTCAGAGCAGTGAATGAAGTCCACTGAAGACCACCGAAGTCGAGATTAAATGAAAAATGGTTTGCCAGCATGTGGTCTCTGCTTCTGCAGAGACAGGAGTACTTCAGCATCCCTGGTCTCTTTGAATGGCCGTTCCCATGGTGACATCATACATTGGACACCATTACTGACACACAATGGGATGTATGACCACACACACACACACACCAATCAACCTGCCGCAAATGTCAACACACAAGACCCATATCATCCAGAAGAACCACATCCAGAGGCCAAGGTCTAGCTGGGACAATGGGGCCCCCGGCCTGCTCTGAGGCCGGGGGCTGGTCAGGGAGACCTGGGGTGCTGCTACTGGTGGAGACGGCTCATGAAAAGCTCTGGATGAGTGATGGAGGACAGACACAAGGCCTGACCTCCCTCTGAACCAGCCCAAACCAAGAAGGAATCCCCGGCCGGCGGCCACCCCGGTGCAGCTGGTTGTAAACATTTGGGCAGTGTTTATCTCTGGAATCTATTCATTTTCATGAAGCCCCGCGCTGGTCTCAGGATTAGGCCTAAACACTGAAAGGTGGAGTAAGGTTTGGTTTAGGACCTATAGACAGTGAAAGGTGGGGTTAGGTTTGGTTTAGGACCTATAGACAGTGAAAGGTGGGGTAAGGTTTGGTTTTGGGTTTGTTGAACATAAAGCAGCTGTTTCAGGTTTCACAACTCTGAGGAAAACCATTCTTATTGTTTCTGTCTCTTCCAAGACCACATTTCAGCTTCGAGATTCTGCTCTGAGCATCTATGCAGTCCTCTGTCTCCTCTGCTGGCAGGCCATATGGTCAAGAGTTCCTCCACAAGTCCTCCGCTGGGGGGAAGTCCTCCATGTACACTCACCCTTGGCTGTGCTGTTTCCACTCACTCTAGTATAGTTATGGTAACTAATATAGTCATAGCTCCGTAACATAACCATCTCTCGGATCTTTTAATAAGACTCTTCCAGCCAGCTGTCACCTTCTCTAACAAGCCAGTCACAGTGGGGCTTAGGGGCCTTTCCAGTACCAGCAATCTCTCTGCCCGGTGGGACACGAAGCCTCTGGGAGACCACTCTGGCTCCAGATCTTCTTCCTCCTCCCGGGGGCGGCCAAGAGGGAAGCTAAGGTTCTGGAACCCTGGGCCTCCTGCCAGGAGGTACTTGATTTGTCTGCCGGGGTAACCTAACACCCAGGGATGGAGCATTCTAGATATCTCTTCTCTTTTGAAGGATTGTATGTATCCTGGCAGTATTGTGTCTGTTTCGGCTCAGCGGACAGGTTCTTTCTGAGGGGAGCAGTTATCTGAGGAGGTTCTTGGAAGGAGGTGGAGCTCGTAACAGCGGGGATGTCTCCCGGGGGTGTCCTCTTGGGAGGGGAAAGGATTATTAGAAAATATTTTTCCTAGTTACTGAAAGAGAAAACTGGAAGCTGGCCTTCCCGCTCCAGTGGGAGGATTTGGCCCAAGTTACGTTGGATCGTCTTTTTGAAATATCACTCCTGTTTGAGCCAAGACAGATTTCCTCGTTGTGAGGAAGGCTTGTGAGTTTGAATCCCCTGAGAACAGACCACCACAAAGGAAGTGAGCAGGACAAAACCCAGCAGTGGGTGTTTGGTCTTCTTGTTTTAGTTTTGGGGAACAATGGGGGCTGCATTCCTCTGAAAGGACAGCAGCGACACATTCCTGCATCTGACCCCATGTGGGTTCTGGTCCAGAAGAATCCAGAGCCCACTCTGTCACCTCCACACAGATCCAGAGACATTGATTTCTTTACTGTTACTTAATGCTGTCTTTGTTTGCTTACCAAATCTCTAAGCTGCTCTGTTTGTTGTTCAACCACACTTTACTTGAATTAGGAGAACAATGATGTTATTATTTCACATTTACATGGATATTGGCCATAACTACATATGTTTTTAAAAGGGGCAGTGTTATTGTTACTGGCAATAACTTCTCACCTATTTTGTTGTGTTTCTGTTTCTTGAAATTTCCATTTATTTTTGTCATTTTTGAACCCACAGCCCTCCCCATCCGCTCTGAACTCTTTTATAGCCTGTTGGCCTCAGCTTCCTGCCTCCCCCCTCACAGAGGCTACAGGAGTCTCTGTGTCCCCAGGGCCCTGCCAGCCTATCAGAGGCCTTCCTGATGAGGTCACCCTGGGTGTGGCGAGGTGATAGGCTCAGACCAGGCTCCCCTGTGGAAAAACAAAACATGTTTTCCTCTAATTGGCCGATAGCAAACCTTCACCTCAGCATCTGTGCTCTCAAAAGTCTTTCAGACATTCATAACATGGTGATGACGTGTCTGACAGGAGGCTCTCAGGTACAAACTGGAATGATGGAAATGGTCTGACTATAGCAGCACTGTATCTGGAGGTTCACCTTAGTTCCAACAGAGAACAAGTCCATATGATCAGTACTGTTTCAACACATTCATCAAAAGAAAGCCTTTTTCCAGATCACATAAAACTCTTTGTGGTGATGTGCAGAATGCACCACTCTGTTGTGGTGGTCGTGTACATGAACTCATCACGGAGGATTCTTCCTCAATGGTAGATCAGGATGTAGGCTGACACCCAGAAGGTTGCGGGTTCAATCTTCTGCTCCTTCCGGCTGTGAACTTGGGAGTCGTTGAGCAAGGCAACCCAACTTTAACTGTGGTTTCCGTAGGGGAAACTCACCTTTTACTGACCATGTGATGAGAACATCTGCACCTTTTGCTCCATAGGACTCCTGGTTTTCTGTTGCAAAGACCTGGAGTCAAGAGAAAGAGGTAAAGAGGGAAGGTAGAGATGGAGAGAAGGAAAGACTGAAGAGGCGGAGGTAGACAGAGAAATGTTAAGAAGGTCATCTATTCTTGGTGACATCCAGCAAGCTAACTGACACATTTATTGAAGCAGTTGTGAATTGAGGCCAGGCTCTCTGCTAATATGAGGATAAATAAAGAATCCAGGCCAGAGACGAGGGTCTCGGGACGTCAATCTCACCCCCACATGACATAAACCACAAGAACTATGACCCCCCCCCCATCAGACCCGTGTCTTTCTGGACACCTGGTCACATCACACCACTGGGCCTGACCGGGTGATGTAACTCATGTGGGATCTGTGCATGTCATTATCCTGGCGTGTAAACATGATCTGGTTATGATCCATGTGTCTTAACACCCAGAAAACCAGCCCTGTGGCCCTAACTAACTCACTACCTCAGCTGATCTGACTGGAGGTTGTGTTCCAGTGGTCAATCATCTCTACTCATCGTCTCCTTCATACTATATTGTAAATGGACTGCATAGTTTCTGACAGTGCTGTGGCTGCTTAGGGATCATCCAGGAGATGATCCAGTCCTGGGGTCTTGTTCGTAAAGTCGTTAGGGGGTTGACTCCCAGCTGAAAGGTTGTGGGTTTGATTCTCAGTGTCTCCCCGTAGGCATCGCTGAGCAAGATTGACCCCCACCTGCTCCTTAATGACCTGTCTGTACTGTCTAACCCCTACCTGCTCCTTCATGACCTGTCTTTGTACTGTCTAACCCCTACCTGCTCCTTAATGACCTGTCTGTACTGTCTAACCCCTACCTGCTCCTTCATGACCTGTCTCTGTGCTGTCTAACTCCTACCTGCTCCTTAATGACCTCTCTCTGTACTGTCTAACCCCTACCTGCTCCTTAATGACCTGTCTCTGTACTGTCTAACCCCTACCTGCTCCTTAATGACCTGTCTCTGTACTATATACCCCTACCTGCTCCTTAATGACCTGTCTCTGTACTGTCTAACCCCTAACTGCTCCTTAATGACCTGTCTCTGTACTGTCTAACTCCTACCTGCTCCTTAATGACCTGTCTCTGTACTGTCTAACCCCTACCTGCTCCATAATGACCTGTCTCTGTACTGTCTAACCCCTACCTGCTCCCTAATGACCCGTCTCTGTACTGTCTACCCCTACATGCTCCTTAAAGACCTGTCTCTGTACTGTCTAACCCCTACCTGCTCCTTGATGACCTGTCTCTGTACTGTCTAACCCCTACCTGCTCCATAATGACCTGTCTCTGTACTGTCTAACCCCTACCTGCTCCCTAATGACCCGTCTCTGTACTGTCTACCCCTACATGCTCCTTAAAGACCTGTCTCTGTACTGTCTAACCCCTACCTGCTCCTTAATGACCTGTCTCTGTACTGTCTAACCCCTACCTGCTCCCTAATGACCCGTCTCTGTACTGTCTACCCCTACATGCTCCTTAAAGACCTGTCTCTGTACTGTCTAACCCCTACCTGCTCCTTGATGACCTGTCTCTGTACTGTCTAACCCCTACCTGCTCCTTAATGACCTGTCTCTCTACTGTCTAACCCCTACCTGCTCCCTAATGACCCGTCTCTGTACTGTCTACCCCTACCTGCTCCTTAATGACCTGTCTCTGTACTGTCTAACCCCAACCTGCTCCTGAATGAGATTTTGAAATGGCAAACAGAGGAAATGGAACCCTGCTGTTGGTCAGTCTGCCTGTCTGCCTTCCTCCTTGCCGGCCTGTCTTTCTGTAATTAGGGGTTGGAGGTTAGTTCCCACAGCTGTGTGGAGATGGCCTACAGCAGGACACTTCAATATTGTAAAGTTTGCGACACATTTCTTGTCGGCACCTTCCACCAATATTTGTGGACGCCGTAATGTAAAGTGATCCAGTCATGCAAACGCCCTGAGAACCTCCGCTGACTGAGCCTCTATGTAACACGTGGGCCAGAGACGAGGGCGGCTTAGCTCAAGCCTGTTAGCGTTTTGCGCTGCTACCAAGAAGACGACTCACTGTACAAGGCATAGACGGTTTGGTGTGGATGTGGTGCACCGTGACATGGATCGGCTAGGAAGACCTTTGCAGGACGGGGCGCCTGGACTCTGGGTTCTGGTCAGGGATTGGTCTACCTTGCTGGGTTTCACATTCCATGCTGGTCCTAATCCCTGGATGACTTAGTTTCATTCTCTAACCCTCCTGCAGTTCATGATCTTTCCAGGGATCTGGAGACCCATACGTTCCTCCTGGGGAACACACACATAGACCAGACACCTGAAACACTACATGGTCAAAGCACTAGCTTGGTGCTAGCTGCTTCTGAACGCTTGGTGCTAACTGACTCTGACTGTTCAAAGGTAAAGGGTTAGCGTGCTAACAGCCGCTGGGCATTTAAAGGTAAAGGATTAGTGTCCTCATAGCTGCTGGGTGTTTAAAGGGAAAGGGCTAGCGTGCTAACGGCTTCTGTTTCCTGGGTGCAGGCGGTGACCGGGAGAAGTTTCGCTGAGCGGGATTTCAGAGCGGCTCTTGAGAACGGAATTCTGCTCTGCCAGTAAGTTACAGCTCACCGTCATCTGACCTTCTAATGGTTTATACGGGATCTGACTTTATACTGGTTTACAGTGGATCTGGTGTTGTACTGGTTTATATTGGGTCTGACTTTATACTGGTTTATACCGGGCTTTATACCGGAGTATGCAGTAAACAGTTTATGGCTCTACTGGTTATGTTCAGCTGCTAATAAGCAGAGTTTAAGATTTATTTTCAGAGTTTTATAACATAAGAAATGTGTGTTTTAATCACATCAGGTTGTTGAGCTGTATTAGCCCAGGCCTTGTGAAGAAGATCAACAGACTCCCGACTCCAATCGCTGGCCTGGTGAGCCTCCTCTTCATCACACCATCCTCCTCTCCTTCCTTCTGTGTGTGTGTGTGTGTGTGTCTGTGTGTCTGTGTGTGTGTGTGTGTCTGTGTGTGTGTGTGTGTGTGTGTGTGTGTGTGTGTGTGTGTGCATGTGTGGCCCTGCATAACATCCTGTATCAAGCACTACTAGTAATGCCATGTATCAACACTGTCGTATTTGTTAACTAAATTAGTCAGGTAGTGTTTGAACTCAAGTCAAGGTCATACCCAGCAACAGAATGCACACACACAGACATGTTATTATCCCTAACATGTCACACTTACAGTGCATGCTTGTTAATACCCAATAACACTCCAGGACGTTGAGCTCATGAGCCACTGTGGAGGTGGAGGCGTTGACCCCACCTACCCAGAACACCGGCAGCATAGACGCAGTGCTTTATAGGAAGGGCACATGCTTTTATTTAGGAAGGAAAGTGTCTTGATGGAGCAGCTGAGCCTGGTAAGAGCTCTAATGAGGTCAGGGTGGCTGGTCATTCGTACGGCCTGGTGACATCACCTTACGTTAGCCTTGCTGCCAAACCTCTACCATACGTTAGCCTGTTAGGCTAGCTACCAAACCTCTACCATACGTTAGCCTGTTAGGCTAGCTACCAAACCAATACTGTACGTTATCCTGTTAGACTAGCTACCAAACCTCTACCGTACATTATCCTGTTAGCCTAGCTACCAAACCTCTACTGTACGTTATCCTGTTAGCCTAGCTACCAAACCTCTACCGTACGTTAGCCTGTTAGGCTAGCTACCAAACCTCTACCGTACATTAGCCTGTTAGGCTAGCTACCAAACCAATACCGTACGTTATCCTGTTAGACTAGCTACCAAACCTCTACCGTACATTATCCTGTTAGCCTAGCTACCAAACCTCTACTGTACGTTATCCTGTTAGCCTAGCTACCAAACCTCTACCGTACGTTAGCCTGTTAGGCTAGCTACCAAACCTCTACCGTACGTTAGCCTGTTAGGCTAGCTACCAAACCAATACCGTACGTTATCCTGTTAGCCTAGCTACCAAACCTCTACCGTACGTTATCCTGTTAGCCTAGCTACCAAACCTCTACCATACGTTATCCTGTTAGCCTAGCTACCAAACCTCTACCGTACGTTATCCTGTTAGCCTAGCTACCAAACCTCTACCGTACATTATCCTGTTAGCCTAGCTACCAAACCTCTTCAGTTTGGTACTTCCACCCTCATTTTCTCATTTTGCTTCTTTCTCTCTCTCCTGGTTTTCTCAATGCCTGGGGGGAATCTGTTTCCACGACATATCTGCTCTCTGTGGTGTGGGGGTCTGGGGGGTCTCGGAGGGACACTGTGGTTTCTGATGCTTTAACACGTCTCACTGGTTGTGATGTTGGCCAAGTCTGTGGACTAATGCTAACTATATCAGATTACTTTTTTAACTGTCTGCTAACTCACCAAACACTGTCATTCAAGAGTCTTTTCAGAGGGCAGAGTTAAAATGGTAGCTAACTCTCTCTGTTGACAAACCTTTTCAACTAGCGGGGTCAGCTAACTCAATCTGCTAACTCTTTGCGCTAACTGTCCTGGCTGCCCCGGCCAGCTTCCTGTGGTGGGAGGGTTCATCCTGGAGGATGGCAGCGTCTGGAGCTGTGGAACATCAAGCCAACGCAGGACCCTCCTTATCTGGCCAATCACAACACAACACATCATTGGCCCCGCCCCTTCCTGTTTGTGGGAGCTAATGGGAAAATTGGTCTCTGAGGGTCTGTGTGTGTGTGTGTGTGAGACACAATCTGGGAAAAGAGGAAATTGTGACACCCTGAGAGAGACAAAGAGAGAAAGAGAGAGCGAGAGAATCAATCGGCTGGGGTGTCATTTCCATCAGCAGGAAGCTCTGATTTTTGACATCAGAAAATGTATGTGTGTGTGCTGACATGTGTGTGTCATGTAGGAGAACCTGGGTGTGTTCCTACGGGGTTGTGAGGACCTGGGCCTGAAGGGCTCTCAGCTCTTTGAACCTGGAGACCTGCAAGACACGCCCCCCCAAGCCCACGCAAAGTAAGACCAGCTACACGCTACATGCTACATGCTACATGCTACATGCTACTCCGGGGGTTAGACAGTACAGAGACAGGTCAATAAGGAGCAGGTAGGGGTTAGACAGTACAGAGACAGGTTATTAAGGAGCAGGTAGGGGTTAGACAGTACAGAGACATGTCATTAAGGAGCAGGTAGGGGTTAGACAGTACAGAGACAGGTCATTAAGAAGCAGGTAGGGGTTAGACAGTACAGAGACATGTCATTAAGGAGCAGGTAGGGGTTAGACAGTACAGAGACAGGTCATTAAGGAGCAGGTAGGGGTTAGACAGTACAGAGACAGGTCATTAAGGAGCAGGTAGGGGTTAGACAGTACAGAGACAGGTCATTAAGGAGCAGGTAGGGGTTAGACAGTACAGAGACAGGTCATTAAGGAGCAGGTAGGGGTTAGACAGTAGAGAGACAGGTCATTAAGGAGCAGGTAGGGGTTAGACAGTACAGAGACAGGTCATTAAGGAGCAGGTAGGGGTTAGACAGTACAGAGACAGGTCATTAAGGAGCAGGTAGGGGTTAGACAGTACAGAGACAGGTCATTAAGGAGCAGGTAGGGGTTAGACAGTACAGTGACAGGTCATTAAGGAGCAGGTAGGGGTTAGACAGTACAGAGACAGGTCATTAAGGAGCAGGTAGGGGTTAGACAGTACAGAGACAGGTCATTAAGGAGCAGGTAGGGGTTAGACAGTACAGAGACAGGTCATTAAGGAGCAGGTAGGGGTTAGACAGTACAGAGACAGGTCATTAAGGAGCAGGTAGGGGTTAGACAGTACAGAGACAGGTCATTAAGGAGCAGGTAGTGGTTAGACAGTACAGAGACAGGTCATTAAGGAGCAGGTAGGGGTTAGATAGTACAGAAACAGGTCATTAAGGAGCAGGTAGGGGTTAGACAGTACAGAGACAGGTCATTAAGGAGCAGGTAGGGGTTAGACAGTACAGAGACAGGTCATTAAGGAGCAGGTAGGGGTTAGACAGTACAGAGACAGGTCATTAAGGAGCAGGTAGGGGTTAGACAGTACAGAGACAGGTCATTAAGGAGCAGGTAGGGGTTAGACAGTACAGAGACAGGTCATTAAGGAGCAGGTAGGAGTTAGATAGTACAGAAACAGGTCATTAAGGAGCAGGTAGGGGTTAGACAGTAAAGAGACAGGTCATTAAGGAGCAGGTAGGGGTTAGACAGTACAGAGACAGGTCATTAAGGAGCAGGTAGGGGTTAGACAGTACAGAGACAGGTCATTAAGGAGCAGGTAGGGGTTAGACAGTACAGAGACAGGTCATTAAGGAGCAGGTAGGGGTTAGATAGTACAGAAACAGGTCATTAAGGAGCAGGTAGGGGTTAGACAGTACAGAGACAGGTCATTAAGGAGCAGGTAGGGGTTAGACAGTACAGAGACAGGTCATTAAGGAGCAGGTAGGGGTTAGACAGTACAGAGACAGGTCATTAAGGAGCAGGTAGGGGTTAGACAGTACAGAAACAGGTCATTAAGGAGCAGGTAGGGGTTAGACAGTACAGAGACAAGCCATTAAGGAGCAGGTAGGGGTTAGACAGTACAGAAACAGGTCATTAAGGAGCAGGTAGGGGTTAGACAGTACAGAGACAGGTCATTAAGGAGCAGGTAGGGGTTAGACAGTACAGAGACAGGTCATTAAGGAGCAGGTAGGGGTTAGACAGTACAGAGACAGGTCATTAAGGAGCAGGTAGGGGTTAGACAGTACAGAAACAGGTCATTAAGGAGCAGGTAGGGGTTAGACAGTACAGAGACAAGCCATTAAGGAGCAGGTAGGGGTTAGACAGTACAGAAACAGGTCATTAAGTAGCAGGTAGGGGTTAGACAGTACAGAGACAGGTCATTAAGGAGCAGGTAGGGGTTAGACAGTACAGAGACAGGTCATTAAGGAGCAGGTAGGGGTTAGACAGTACAGAGACAGGTCATTAAGGAGCAGGTAGGGGTTAGACAGTACAGAGACAGGTCATTAAGGAGCAGGTAGGGGTTAGATAGTACAGAAACAGGTCATTAAGGAGCAGGTAGGGGTTAGACAGTACAGAGACAGGTCATTAAGGAGCAGGTAGGGGTTAGACAGTACAGAGACAGGTCATTAAGGAGCAGGTAGGGGTTAGACAGTACAGAGACAGGTCATTAAGGAGCAGGTAGGGGTTAGACAGTACAGAGACAGGTCATTAAGGAGCAGGTAGGGGTTAGACAGTACAGAGACAGGTCATTAAGGAGCAGGTAGGGGTTAGATAGTACAGAAACAGGTCATTAAGGAGCAGGTAGGGGTTAGACAGTACAGAGACAGGTCATTAAGGAGCAGGTAGGGGTTAGACAGTACAGAGACAGGTCATTAAGGAGCAGGTAGGGGTTAGACAGTACAGAGACAGGTCATTAAGGAGCAGGTAGGGGTTAGACAGTACAGAAACAGGTCATTAAGGAGCAGGTAGGGGTTAGACAGTACAGAGACAAGCCATTAAGGAGCAGGTAGGGGTTAGACAGTACAGAGACAGGTCATTAAGGAGCAGGTAGTGGTTAGACAGTACAGAGACAGGTCATTATGGAGAAGGTAAGGGTTAGACAGTACAGAGACAGTTCATTATGGAGAAGGTATGGGTTAGACAGTACAGAGATTGCTCATTGGGGATCGAATCCCATTCCCATTGGCTGGGAGTCATACATCCTTACTACTAGACTATCAGCAGGTCTGTCTGTCTGCCTGCCTGTCAGGTTGTCACTTCATGTTAAATTAGCTGGAGGGACAATATCTGTACAGAGTATCTGTTGAGATGCAGCAGGTCCTTATCCAAACATCTGGATCAGTCAGCCCTGACAGGCACTCTGTTGCTATGACAACGTCATAAGCACAGCGTATGTTTGTATTGGCCTTTGTGTGTATGCACATGTTGTAAGAGAGAGAGAGAGAGAGAGAGAGAGAGAGAGAGAGAGAGAGAGAGAGAGAGAGAGAGAGAGAGAGAGAGAGAGAGAGAGAGAGAGAGAGAGAGAGAGAGAGAGAGAGAGAGAGAGAGAGAGAGGAACAATGCTGGTTTGATCTCAGCTCAGGAGAATCATCTGACAGGTTCTGTCATGGCTAAGGAATGATCACCATGTGTGTGCTTTAGCGTGTGTGTTTATTTCAGGGTGTGTGCGTGCATGTGTGTGGGTTTCAGTTTGTGTTTTTATGCCTGTATTTGTGAGTGTATTGTTGTATTTGAAGTAATAGCTTGTATCATATTTAATACTTGGTTTACTCTTTAATACTGGAGGTAATATTAGGTGTATTATTTGGGCCTAGGTGGTCAGTGGGACCACAGCCGAACTCCATATGAACTGGACTGTGATGAGCTGATGATTGAGTGGTCCTAAGACTCTGCTGACATAGCTGCTGGAATGTGTGTGTGCTTCCTGTTCTCTCACCTGAAGGTGTGTGTGATCTTCTCTGGAGGCCCCAGGGAAGATCAGCCAGTTCACCAGAGAGTTTATTTACTGTACAGCATTGTAATACACACACTTCACCTCTGTACTGTGGACATATTCTGTCTGTCTGTACTGCATACTCACACATCCTGTCTGTACTGAGATGATAGACCTGAGAGAGATAGTAGAGACAGACAGATAGCAGATACAGAGACAGACAGGTAAAAGACTGGTGTCGGGCTGTCTGTCATGTTTCTCTCTGTCTCTCCACTAGGCCTTCAGACAGCAGCAGGAAGATAAATAATGTAAGTATCAATTATTCCTGTTCAGTTTTTGTGGATCTTTGCGCTGATAGAGACTCTGCGTCTCTGTCTCACGTCTTCTAGTTCCACTGTCCAGCTCTATGTTGACAGCTCTATGTTGATAGTCTGTTTGTTCTTTCTGTTTGGCCTGCTGTAGTTCACGTCTATTTGTCTGACCTATTTTAGCTTCTGTTTCTCTTTCTGTTCCTCTCTCTCTCTCTCTCTCTCTCTCTCTCTCTCTCTCTCTCTCTCTCTCTCTCTCTCTCTCCTCTCTCTCTCTCTCTAAATATAGAGCTGTGATGACTCCTCTACTTTAATATGTCTTATCATCTGTTTTATAAATATAGAGCTGTGATAACTCCTCCCACTATGCAGACCTCCCCCTATATATTTCACACTCTCGCTCTCTTTCTTACTCCCCTCACTCCTCTCTCTCTTTCTTACTCCCCTCACTCCTCTCTCTCTTTCTTACTCCCCTCACTCCTCTCTCTCTTTCTTACTCCCCTCTCTCCTCTTTCTCTTTCTTACCCCCCCCCCCCCGCCCCCCCCCCCCCGTTGAACAACACACAGTCAGCAGTGTCTGCGGCTGCAGAGTAGCTGCTGTTGCTAAGTGATGCTCGCGTCAGCCGGGTTCAGAAGGCGTGCGCTGTATGCTAGGTTCCCCGGGTACTGAAATGAATGTGTAATCCATGTGGTGAAGCTGTCTGTGAAGCAGCCTCCCAGGGTAGGGAGGCGTGGGAGGACTCAGGGTTAGCATCGTTAGCATCTCCACAGGACATAGGACCGCTTTAGCACGGCGCTCTGGACCAATCGCTGCATTGGTGTGATCATGTAAACATCATGTGAAGGAGAAGGTAGAGCTGTCATTTTTATATCATCATGACCGTGTGCTTGAATGTATGTGTTTGAATGTAAAGTGTGTGTGTGTGTGTGTGTGTGTGTGTGTGTGTGTGTGTGTGTGTGTGTGTGTGTGTGTGTGTGTGTGTGTGTGTGTGTGTGTGTGTGTGTGTGTGTGTGTTTCAATATGTATGTATGTATGAATGTTAAGCACAGAATTTGTGATGTCACAACTCCAGGATATCTCACCCAGACTTCACCCAGTGGCTGGAGACTAGATGAGAACTTAAGAACCTGCCACAGATGCAGTGTTGTGACATCACAGATGAAGTGACGTCCAAGATTGTCCATGTTGATATGTAATTAACATGGCTCAGAGGCTTTTCACGGCACACACAAGAAGCTGTGCTGAGGATCACTGCGTCTGGCATCTGTCCACAGCAGGCCCAGTGCAGGAAGCCACGGACAGACGGACGCTCCGGCAGATGGCCAGAATGTAACACTTGTAGGCGAGCCGGCAGGAAGCTCCCGGGCCGAGCCCTCAGAACCCGCCTGGTCTCAGAACCGCCTGGTCTCAGAACCGCCTGTCTCAGAACCGCCTGGTCTCAGAAGTGTTGTCCTGCTGAGGAGCTTGCTGGCTGACAGCGCCGTGACAGTCAGTCGTCGTCAGTGGAGTCCTGTGATTGGTTGCTGACGACCAATCACAGGGTAGCGTCTAACGTTGACGATGTAAACATTGACATGGCGTCACAGCTGTACAGGAAGTGACCAGTTATGCACAGCTCTGCAGCAGGCTAGTTGACAGATGTCCCAGAATAATATTCAGAATATATTATCCCACAACAATCTTTATATTCCCACTCACGCGTGACCCCACACAGGAAGTCTTCTGGATCTTTCTACGACTGCATGTGACAAAGGGGCTCTAGAGACAAGCGTGTTGGAGATTAGATTAGATTAGATTAGATTAGATTAGATTAGATTAGATTAGATTAGGGCTTCTTAGAATAAGATTACATTGGATTAGTACTTTATTGATCAACAGTCTCAGTGGCAGATGAATAACCATCTCACACATCCAACATGTCTGCACAGTGAGGAAGAGGAGGATAGCTTGCTGGGGGTCTGGGATCACACAGACCCTTCATCACTAGTTCACGCTAGTTCAACAACATGCTGTCAGCTAAACCTCTTTGAGTTCCACTGAAACCAAGATGGGCTCAAACTGTAGGGCTGCAGGCAGCCTCGCTAGGCTACAGCCAAGAGGCTAGGACTGTAGGGCTGCAGGCAGCCTCGCTAGGCTACAGCACAGAGGCTAGGACTGTAGGGCTGCAGGCAGCCCTCGCTAGGCTACAGCACAGAGGCTAGGAGTGTGTCTCAATCCACGTACTTCCACGAGTACACTTCCGTACGTGCACTGTGTGCACTTTGTACTTACTGATGTAGTGCGTGAATTCCGTCTAAGAGTACCGTCTCAAATGAAGCACTCCCGTTTTGCACTTACCGGAAATGACGATACAAGCGTTCGTTGCCGTATTAGCATTCACGTATAAGCATATCAGCACAAACCGTTCACAATCGCTCATGACATCTGTCATACATCTGTCTAACAATAAAATGGTGATACGTAACGAAATATAACCACTTTTCGATTGATGTGTCACGTCATATCTTACATTTCCAAAGGAGTGTCTGGGCCAACGGTCCACAGGTGTCGTCCGCAATCTTATCAGATTTTTTTGGAAAGTGCTGGCGTTCCCTCCCCTTCCGTCACGTAGACAAAATGGCGACCATTGAGGGTGGAAAAGTGTCCAGCGTTGTACACTAGCTTTTTGACCGTTATGAGTGCACCATCCGGGTACTAGCAGTGTACTGCGTCTTGCCGCAATTACCAGTGTGAACGCACTATGCACTCAAAAAAGGAAGTTTAAGTGCGCAAGTACGTGAATTGAGACAGACCCTAGGACTGTAGGGCTGCAGGCAGCCTCGCTAGGCTACAGCACAGAGGCTAGGACTGTAGGGCTGCATGCAGCCTCGCTAGGCTACAGCACAGAGGCTAGGACTGTAGGGCTGCATGCAGCCTCGCTAGGCTACAGCACAGAGGCTAGGGACTGTAGGGCTGCAGGCAGCCTCGCTAGGCTACAGCACAGAGGCTAGGACTGTAGGGCTGCATGCAGCCTCGCTAGGCTACAGCACAGAGGCTAGGACTGTAGGGCTGCAGGCAGCCTCGCTAGGCTACAGCACAGAGGCTAGGAGTGTGTCTCAATCCACGTACTTCCACGAGTACACTTCCGTACGTGCACTGTGTGCACTTTTGTACTTACTGATGTAGTGCGTGAATTCCGTCTAAGAAGTACCGTCTCAAATGAAGCACTCCCGTTTTGCACTTACCGGAATTGACGATACAAGCGTTCGTTGCCGTATTAGCATTCACGTATAAGCATATCAGCACAAACCGTTCACAATCGCTCATGACATCTGTCATACATCTGTCTAACAATAAAATGGTGATACGTAACGAAATATAACCACTTTTCGATTGATGTGTAACGTCATATCTTACATTTCAAAGGAGTGGTCTGGGCCAACGGTCCACAGGTGTCGTCCGCAATCTTTATCATATTTTTTTGGAAAGTGCTGGCGTTCCCTCCCCTTCCGTTACGTAGACAAAATGGCGACCATTGAGGGTGAAAAGTGTCCAGCGTTGTACACTAGCTTTTTGACCGTTATGAGTGCACCATCCGGGTACTAGCAGTGTACTGCGTCTTGCCTCAATTACCAGTGTGAACGCACTATGCACTCAAAAAAGGAAGTTTAAGTGCGCAAGTACGTGAATTGAGACAGACCCTAGGACTGTAGGGCTGCAGGCAGCCTTGCTAGGCTACAGCACAGAGGCTAGGACTGTAGGGCTGCATTGCAGCCTCGCTAGGCTACAGCACAGAGGCTAGGACTGTAGGGCTGCATGCAGCTCGCTAGGCTACAGCACAGAGGCTAGGACTGTAGGGCTGCAGGCAGCCTCGCTAGGCTACAGCACAGAGGCTAGGACTGTAGGGCTGCAGGCAGCCTCGCTAGGCTACAGCACAGAGGCTAGGACTGTAGGGCTGCATGCAGCCTCGCTAGGCTACAGCACAGAGGCTAGGACTGTAGGCTGCATGCAGCCTCGCTAGGCTACAGCACAGAGGCTAGGACTGTAGGGCTGCATGCAGCCTCGCTAGGCCTACAGCACAGAGGCTAGGACTGTAGGGCTGCAGGCAGACCTCGCTAGGCTACAGCACAGAGGCTAGGGACTGTAGGGCTGCAGGCAGCCTCGCTAGGCTACAGCACAGAGGCTCGGACTTTAGGGCTGCATGTAGCCTCGCTAGGCTACAGCACAGAGGCTAGGACTGTAGGGCTGCAGGCAGCCTCGCTAGGCTACAGCACAGAGGCTAGACTGTAGGGCTGCAGGCAGCCTCGCTAGGCTACAGCACAGAGGCTATGACTGTAGGGCTGCAGGCAGCCCTCGCTAGGCTACAGCACAGAGGCTAGGACTGTAGGGCTGCAGGCAGCCTCGCTAGGCTTACAGCACAGAGGCTAGGACTGTAGGGCTGCATGCAGCCTCGCTAGGCTACAGCACAGAGG
Organism: Urophycis tenuis; assembly: GCA_036785325.1. Lineage (NCBI taxonomy): Eukaryota > Metazoa > Chordata > Actinopteri > Gadiformes > Phycidae > Urophycis > Urophycis tenuis. Next base: position 8,094,109 of record JAXIVH010000016.1, on the reverse strand, counting down.
CTAGGACTGTAGGTGCTGGCAGGCAGCCTGGCTAGACTACAGTGTGCTGAGTACAGAGGCAGGGGGCTGGCAGGTTCCTGGAGCGTAGGGTTGTGAGAGACTGCTTGCGGTCTGCACAAGGACAGCTGCGAGCAGAGAACCCGCCCTCCTTCACTAACCTGACAGGGTCGTGGAGCCCCGCGCTAGCAAGCTGGCTAACGGCTGGTTTAGTGCTGAATAACAGTTGACTGAGCTGAATAACCGTTAGCTGAGCGTCATCTAGCTAGATCTAGCTAACAGCTTACTCTGTGTGTATCTCACAGCCTCTTCTATTCTGTTCTGTTCTTGCTCCTTTACTGATCTGTGTGTGTGTGTGTGTGTGTGTGTGTGTGTGTGTGTGTCCGTGTGTGTGTGTGTGTGTGTGTCTGCAGGTTCTGGTGACTCTGTACTGGTTGGGTCGAGCAGCCAACAGCTGTGTGTGGTACAGTGGACCCACTCTGGACCTGACACAGTTCAGCGGCCTGCTGGCCCACATGAGACAGGTTGGTCTCTGTCTGCCTGTCTGTCTCTCTCTCTCTCTCTCTCTCTCTCTCTCTCTCTCTCTCTCTGTCTCTCTCTCGTCTCTCTCTCTCTGTCTCTCTCTCTCTCTCTCTCTCTCTCTCTCTCTCTCTCTGAAATGGGGGAGAGATCGACAGTGAGGCCACTGTCCCGCTCTCTTTTCTCTCCCTCTTTGTTCTCTCCCCCTATCTCCCCCTCTCTATTACTCTCCCCCCAGGGAGCGAGGGGGCGGTTACATCAGTGGTGTAGTGTGGAACAGAGAGGAGGGTGTGGTGTGGACAGGAAGCTCCTGGAGCCCAGCAGGAAGGGGCTGTCTCCACCTCAGAGAGAGAGAGAGAGAGAGAGAGAGAGAGAGAGAGAGAGAGAGAGAGAGAGAGAGAGAGAGAGAAGAGGAGAGAGAGAGAGATGAGAGAGAGAGAGAGAGAGAGAGAGGAGAGAGAGAGAGAGAGAGAGAGAGAGAGAGAGAGAGAGAGAGAGAGAGAGAGAGAGAGGAGAGAGAGAGAGAGAGAGCGCGCGCTACACTGTGATGTATATAAGTTATAGATATCTACACTGTGATGTATATAAGTTATAGATATCTACACTGTGATGTATATAAGTTATAGATATCTACACTGTGATGTATATAAGTTATAGATATCCACACTGTGATGTATATAAGTTATAGATATCTACACTGTGATGTATATAAGCGTCTCCCCCTCCAGGAGGACGACAAGTCCTAAGACCAGCATCCTGAGACAGCGGCTACATTGACTGCTGGGACTCGGAGGCGCAGTGGACTCTCCCTGTCGCCGCCCCCGGCCGCCACGTCCGGGAGGACTCCTTCGATAGCCTGGACTCACTGGGGCTTCCCGCTCCCGCCCCACAGACGCCCTCTCGCCCGAGGGTCCCGGCCCCCCGCGGCAGCAGTGATGGTAGGCTGTCAGTGGTAGGGTGGTAGGGTGCAATCGTGTCAGTGGTAGGGTGGTAGGGTGCGTTGTGTCAGTGGTAGAGTGGTAGGGTGGTAGGGTGGTGGGGGTGCATCGTGTCAGTGGGTAGGGTGGTAGGGTGGTAGGGTGGTGGGGTGCATCGTGTCAGTGGTAGGGATGTAGGGTGGTAGGGGTGGTGGGGGTGGTGGGGTGCATCGTGTCAGTGGTAGAGTGGTAGGTTGGTAGGGTGGTGGGGTGCATCGTGTCAGTGGTAGGGTGGTAGGGTGGCGTTGTGTCAGTGGTAGAGTGTGTAGGTTGGTGGGGGTGCATCGTGTCAGTGGTAGAGTGGTAGGGTGGTAGGGTGGTGGGGTGCATCGTGTCAGTGGTAGGGGTGGGTAGGGTGGTGGGGGGTGCATCTTGTCAGTGGTAGGGATGTAGGGTGGTAGGGTGGTGGGGTGCATCGTGTCAGTGGTAGAGTGGTAGGTTGGTGGGGTGCATCGTGTCAGTGGTAGGGTGGGTAGGGTGGTGGGGGTGCATCGTGTCAGTGGTAGGGTGGTAGGGTGGTAGGGTGGTGGGGTGCATCGTGTCAGTGGTAGAGTGGTAGGGTGGTGGGGTGCATCGTGTCAGTGGTAGAGTGGTAGGGTGGTGGGGTGCATCTTGTCAGTGGTAGGGATGTAGGGTTGGTAGGGTGGTGGGGTGCATCGTGTCAGTGGTAGGGTGGTAGGGTGGTAGGGTGGCTGTCCTCTAGGGCTGAGCTGAGTACGACTGGTTGTACTTTTCTGGAGAAGCACAAATGAATAGCTTTCTGTCTGGATTCTGTATAGTGTTCTGGTTTCAGGGTTTTGTTCTGTTCTATAGTGTTCTGTTCTGTTCTTGATGTTCTGTTCTCATGCCTACCAGCTCTGTCCTTCTGTTTGTCTTTTCTTCATTGTCTCTTAAGCTACGAACCGATGACGCTGTGGTACCAACACTAATAGTTGTTATCATGTTTCCAGGCGCTAGCTGGGCGGCCATCTTGTCTTGGGGGGCGGGGTGTCGCTGAGTGGCTCTGAAACAAAGGGGACTCTGTCTGGAGCAGTGGAGTCTGTTGTCAGGGTGACGGGGGCTCTGATGGCCGTCTGGAGGACCAGAGGGAAAGAGAATGGACTCTCAGGGACACTGAGGACTGCTTTGTTTTATTGGTCGTGGTGCTGAGCTCTGTCAGTCCATGTGTCTGTCTGACTGTCTATTCCCTCTCACTGTCTGTCTGTCACTCCATCTCTCTGTCCACTTGACTGTCTGTCTGTCCATCCTGTGTCGGCCTGTCTGTAACTCCACTGAGAGAGGTATGTCCATCAAAACGGACCACCAGATCAGAATGGCGTTCATCACCTCTCTCTCTCTCTCTCTCTCTCTCATAAACCAGAGTGTGTGTTGTTGTGTGTTTGTGTTCTTTGCCACACACAGCCCAACCTGCAGTGATGACATCATTCATGTTTTGCAGTAGGTCTTCAGTGAACACATGGACTCTACTGTGGTCTTTGGGTTTGGATGTTACAGTGTTCGACCTCTTTAAGTTTTAACAAAGGCCCGTAAGAGTTTCTGGTTGAGTCCCCTCCCTTCATGTCCCTCTCTCCAGACCCCAGAGCAGACAGAGCAGACAGACCACAGAACAGACAGATCCACAGAGCAGAACAGACCCAGAGCAGACAGAGCAGACAGACCACAGAACAGACAGACCACAGAGCAGACAGACCATAGAGCAGAGAGCAGACAGACCATAGAGCAGAGAGCAGACAGACCATAGAGCAGAGAGCAGACAGACCATAGAGCAGAGAGCAGACAGACCCCAGAGCAGAGAGACCCCAGAGCAGACAGACCACAGTTACATGAAGTCCCGTCACCTTGTTATGATCCATGGCATTAAGGGAGGGGCTAGGGCCTCCTGCTCATGGACACCGGGGATCAAACCTGCTACCTTGGGGCTGGCAGTGGACTCCCCCCCCCCCCCCCCCCCCCCCCACCCAGACTGGTCTATGACCTCCCCAACAGACCCCCTCCTCTCCAGTCCAGTTGGCTGGGAGGGTTGAGTTCTTGCTCTGAGGGAATGTAATATGTCTGCTGTGTAGAGCGGCTGATTCTCCTCATCAACAGTGTCTTTGTAGTCCTGCTGCTCCCAGGCTGCCAGACCCAGCAGAACAATGTCATCTTTTATCGATTTCTCTGATTTGATACGAGCTTCCTTTCCAAGTCCGTCTGGTTCTTCAGCGTATTGAAGCTGACATAATACCGGCTCCGGCCGCTCCCACAGAGTGTGGCCGCACTGGGTCACACTGTTCCCTGCTCAGCTCAGGGCCGGGGTGACTGTGACGCCCCAAGCCCGGGTCATTTCCTGTTCCCTGCCGCCATGTTGACTCTGGGGGTAGAAGGCGGGCTCTGTGGGGCGACAGTAAGCCTCAGTAGTGAGCTGTGAGGCAGCACACACTCCTGTTGATCCAGCAGACCTCTGGGGAGGATCCAGGCTGTACACACTGGTCACACTGACTGAGGTCTGGACCATTCATTCAACCAATCAGCTGAGGACTAGGACCAGGCTGTGTGATTTGAGCCAATGGTGGACGGAGTAGGATGTAAGAGTTGAACCAATGGGTGGTAACTGAAACACTTGAAGGTCTGTTCTAGGACTGACCACATGACCTCATCAGATCACAGCCTGAAACCCAGAGGAGCTATTCAGACAAATGTAGATGTGGATTCATTAGATTTGACTTGAATTGACTTGATTTCATTTTCATTTACTCTGGAGTTCTTGCAGTGGTCCACAAAAAGGTTTTGTATGAATGTTTACCAGCCTTGTGCTGGTTGTGTTTCCATACTAACAACATCCCCTGAACACTTTACAAGGCAAAGCCCTCATTCCCTGTAGATACTGGAAGGCTAGCGCTTGAGCTCAGTGTGGAGGTCTGTGAGGGCCGTGAAACAGCGTGACAACATGGCTTCATGTGGCCTTCAGAGGATTAGTTCTGGGTCACACAGGGGCCTCTGGCCTCCATCTTGTGTGTCCTCCAGTGCTTGCAGGGAACACTCGGTGCGTGTGTCACCCTGCCCAGTGCAGGGCTGGCTGGTGGGCCTCCTCCCTCCTCCTCCCTCCTCCTCCCTCCTCCTCCCTCCTCCTGCCTCACACGTCGGGGAACTGAGGGGGCGGCACAGGGAAAGTCCTGGGCTCATAAAGTTTGGTGAATCCAGGTGTTTGCACTGTTCCCGGGCGCCTGATGGAGAGCGCAGGTTCACAGCGTCTTGCCGCGCTAGCTAGCGCTGTGAGGATTTACACTGAGAGACTCCAGGGTCAGCATTCTTCCTGTCAGTGTGCTGATATATGCGGTGAGGACCCGGTAGAGGACACACAACACAGACGCACGCCTGGGTCTGGTTTCTGTTCTCTCACCCTGCAATTAGCAGCGCGGCCAACTTCTGGTGGCTCCATTTTAAACCTGTTTACAGGTCTGTCCCTCACTCTCTGTCACCCTCTTTTAGCCATCTCTCCTTTAACTCTCCTGCTCTCATCTGTGCTCTCTCTGCCTCCCTCTTCACCTCCCTTTCCTTCTTTCTCCTTCTGTCTCTCACCTACTCGCCACTCTCCTCTCCCGGCACGTCTGTCTCTCTCTCCCTCCCTCTCCGTCTCACTGTCTCTTTCTGCCTCCCCCTCTCTCGCCCCTGCCAGGCCGTGGTTCTGACTCCGAGTCGGACTCCCTGGGCCAGCGGAAGGTTCCGGACCTGCGTAAGGACGACATGCTGGCACGCCGCACCTCAGTGAGCGAGCCCCGCGCCGCCGTGCCCTTCAACCAGTACCTGCCCAGCCGCAGCCAGCAGGGGGCCGCACTGCCCCGCAGGAGGAGCGGCAAGGAGGAGGCGAGGGGCAGCTGGAGCACCGCCACCTCGCCTGTAGGGGGAGACAGACCGCTCAGGTAGGGAGGCAGGAGGTCTCAGGAGGGAGACAGCTCCATTATGACTTCATTACTCAGGAGATGTGAGCAACACCTGAACATCACAGTAACATCACAGGAACATCACAGGAACGTTTGATGACCTGTAAAGGCAGAGTTTGAATATGAACATTATATACAATGTTCCACTACTGATATAGTCTTCAGCGTGACTGGTGCTGTGTCCTCCATGCAGGGGGGCAGGTCCCGTGTAGCCCTCTGTAACATGTCTCCAGGTGTGTAGAAGTACTCCTGCTAACAGACAGCTGGTGCATTATGGGTCAACGTTGTTGTTTGGGTAGGATTCTTTGTTCTCAGCCTCCTGTGAGTCCCTCTGGACTAAAGCTGTCCAGCTCTGCTACAAGATGAACCTCTCCTTATTGTTCTTCTGAATGCCCAGACTGAAGCTCCTGGTCCCAGCCCTCAGAGGGCCCTCTGTCCCAGAGCGTCACTCAGGGCCGCTCTGGAGGAGACGGAATGAGTGGTTAGGTGGAGGAGGTTGAGATGGAGCTCTCTGAAGCCTGTGGTGTGGTTCCTGTTAGGGCTCTGATGCTCCATAGATGGCCTGTCAGTACCAGCTGCGTGGAACACGAGCTCAGTGAGAGGCAGTCAGAGAAGTACTAGTAAAGTACTAGTATATAAAGTACTGGTACATAAAGTATAAGTATTTGTATATAAAGTCTGGGGAAGTCAGGATTGGCAGCAGAGGAACTCTGGGTTGGAGCAGAGATGTTTTCTGAAGGCTAGGAAGTCACTTCCTGTTTCTTTGCATCATTTATTCAGCAAATCAATTTGTTTCTCCATCACTTATGGAAGAATATATTGTTTCTGTTCTGTATAATCTCTCCATACCTTTTCCTGCATCTCTCAATTCTTCCATCTCTCTCTCCATCCTTCCATCTCTCTCTCCATCCCTCCATCTCTCTCCATCCCTCCATCTCTCTGACCATCCTTCCCTCTCTCTCTCCATCCCTCCATCTCTCTCTCCATCCCTCCATCTCTCTCCATCCTTCCATCTCTCTCTCTCCATCCCTCCATCTCTCTCTCGCCATCCTTCCATCTCTCTCTATCCCTCCATCTCTCTCCATCCCTCCATCTCTCTCTCCATCCTTCCATCTCTCTCCATCCTTCCATCTCTCTCCATCCCTCCATCTCTCTCTCCATCCCTCCATCTCTCCCCATCCCTCCATCTCTCTCTCCATCCTTCCATCTCTCTCTCTCCATCCCTCCATCTCTCTTTCTCCATCCTTCCATCTCTCTCTCTTCATCCATCCATCTCTCTCTCCACCCTTCCATCTCTCTCCATCCTTCCATCTCTCTCTCTTCATCCATCCATCTCTCTCCCCATCCCTCAATCTCTCTCTACATCCTTCCATCTCTCTCTCTCCATCCCTCCATCTCTCTTTCTCCATCCTTCCATCTCTCTCTCTTCATCCATCCATCTCTCTCTCCACCCTTCCATCTCTCTCCATCCTTCCATCTCTCTCCATCCATCCATCTGTCTCCATCCCTCCATTTCTCTCTCCACTCCTCCTTATTCCTGTGTACATGTGTTTGCTCCTCCACTCTCTCTCTCCGTTACCACATGATGTTCTTCTCCCCCTGGATCATGTGGTTACCTCCTTCATACTGAACCCTCACCTCCTGGTTACTGTTGCCATGGCGGCCTGGTTATTGCCGTTGCTCTCCGTGACCCTGGTCACATGACCCGTGTCTCCAGTCCAGCCCTGGTGCCCCGTGCCCCCAGCCCCTCCCCCATCCGAGCACCCCATGATACCCCCGTTACTATGGTTACCCCTCCTCCTCCGCCCGTCGCTGGACAGCAGGCCCGGGTGATGGAGCCGGAGGAGGAGGAGGAGCAGGAGATGGGAGGAGCAGCCCAGCCTTCTGGCATCAGGGGGCTTTCCGTGAGGAGGTGCAGTGCTCCCCAGCCCTGCCCCTACACCACGCCCCCCAGGGAGACATCCAATCAGCTGGTGGTTAGCTCGGAACACAGGTGACTCCCTCCCACGTGGATGACTCCGCCCATATGATGTCATTCCAATCCCTCTTGTGTAGATGGATGGATGGTAGGAGGTAGGAGGTAGGTGGTTCATCCTCCACTCCAGACAGTTTAGGATGATGAACCAGATGAATCAGGAGAGATGGATGAAGGACAAAAAGCTTTGTTATTCACTCTGGATTAAAGCTGCAATGAAACCAAACCTTGATAGTAACACATACTGTCTGGCACACACACACACACAGTGACAGTAAAATGAGGACCACCCTCCGGATGTGGAGGAAATGAGGGCGTCTTCCTGACGCTGTGGGAACAGGACGGGTCCTCTGTGTCCCACAGCGTTGTGAACAAAACTGGTGCTTTCTGTTTGTGGTTAGCCCTGCTGGTTAGCCTTGCTGGTTAGCCCTGGTGGTTAGCCCTGGTGGTTAGCCCAGGTGGTTAGCCCTGGTGGTTAGCCCAGGTGGTTAGCCTTGGAATGGTTGGCGGCGCAAAATGAAGGGCTTCACAGCTTCTGATTACAGCTGAGTGGTGATTGGTGCAGAGAGCTGTAGGGAGGGGCGACTCCAGCGCTAGCTTAGCCAGCTGCTCAGTGGTGTGGAACGCTCAGCTGAGTGGTGGAGGGAGGAGAGAGATCTAGTGAAGGGGCTACGCCAACGACACTAGCTCTGCTAACGACGGCAGCTTGGCTAACTAGCATCTTCTGTAGTAACGCGGTGAGTTGTCCCAACAGCGCCGCCACGCGCTCCTCCTCTGAAGAGCACTTCCTGCGCCTGCCGCCCCTGGCGCCCAGCACGGCGCCGACGTCCCCCGCGGACAGGAAGTCACCGTCTGAGATGTACGGGGGGCTGGAGGAGGCGGTGCTACTCAGGACGAGGGCCGCGTTCTCATTGGCTGGGGAATCGGAGCGAGGCGACAGGCGCTCCCTCCGCCCTGTGACCCCGCCCCCTCGTGCCTCGCTCATCCCGCCAAACTTCCTTTCCGTTCCGGACGCCGCGGCGCCTGTTGCCATGGCGACCGGAGGAGGGACGACGCCTGTACCGTCGCCAACGTGAGCCCCCGTCGTCACGCCTCCTCACTGCATGCACCTCCACCGCGGGGGACTACAACCGCGGCCCCGGGGAACTACAACACCCATAGGCAGCATGTGAACTACATGGATGGAATGCTGAGGATGGTCACATGGTTAAGGACGCACGGGGGCCGAGACGCTGGAATGTCTTTCATTTCATGTCATCCATTTTTTACTGCATGAGCACAGCCTCATGGACTAACTCTGATGTCTGGTTTGTGACGGCCTGGCGATGCCTGCATGCTTCCCATCAGGGGAGGAACCTCAGGGACAGAAGAGGAAGCTGCTAGAGCTGAGCTTCAGCCCAGGAGCAGTAGCTCAGTGTGAGGCTGTACCCACATGGCACGGCTTTACATCGTAAAGGTGAAGTTATTTTGAAAAGGTGTCTCCTGATTGGAGGGAGCTCCGCTACGTGCTTCCTGCAAGTGTTAGAAAAATGACACCTGATGGCAGCATCAGCTCAGGGGTGGAGCCGCTAACCTCCATCACAGCTCCTTCTGTACAGGATGCATATGTTTGGTGTTTGAGAGTCCTGGGTCCAGCAGGCCTGTGGGGATGAGTGCTCATCACCACAGGCCTGCTGCTCCAGCTGCATGTCTTGTTACTGACAGTGAAGTCAGGGGGTCTGACCCAAAGCAAGGATGGTTTCATCATCACCAGAGAACGCCTGCGACTCCTTCTCCTACTGTCTTGTGGAGGACAGCTCCCCCTTGTGGTCTAAACGTGCATCTCTGACTCTTTTCATTGGTCCTCTTTTCCGTTCACCCCCATGTGACCACCTGGCAGCAGGGTTGTCTGTCACAAGACTGAGACTCTGAATATGTGATGTACTCATCAACTGAAGTAAGGCTTTATAGACTGAATGCAACGCTTTCTAGTTGAGTCTTATGTCTTCTGAGATGCTGAGATCATCGTGTTTCAGGTTAGCCTCTAGCTTGCTAGCTAGCTGGAGGCTAAAAGCTAGCTACGGGCTAACAGCAAGGCAGAGCCCAGATATTCTCTGCTAGTATGTGCTGGGTGGGGTGTGTTTGGTGATTGTTTTCTATCATTGTCTCCACCTCTCCGTCAGAAGCTCAGCTGGTGGCTCCGCCCCCTCACAGTAAGTCCTGCAGCAGGTCTGCCGTGCTGCTCTCTGACTCAAGATCCTCCTCAAGATTCTCCTCAAGATCCTCCTCAACAGTCACGTCAGGAGTTTACTCTGCTCTTGGCTCATAAACCTGCGCTGGACTTGGTTGGCTGATTCCCCCTTCTCAGACCTAATCAAAGTGTCTTGAGACATGCTATTTTAATGACTTGCCCCTAACCCTGGGCATGTCCCTGACACTGGGCACGCCCCTAACACTGGACACGCCCCTAACACTGGGCACGCCCCTAACACTGGACACGCCCCTTACACTGGACACGTCCTTAACACTGGACACGCCCCTAACACTGGACATGTCCTTAACACTGGACACGCCCCTAACACTGGACATGTCCTTAACACTGGACACGCCCCTAACACTGGACATGTCCTTAACACTGGACACGCCCCTAACACTGGACACGTCCTTAACACTGGACATGCCCCTAACACTGGACATATCCTTAACACTGGACACGCCCCTAACACTGGACATATCCTTAACACTGGGCACGCCCCTAACACTGGACACGCCCCCAGCACTGGAATCTCCCAACATGTCTCACTGAGCACGCTCACCACCCTGTGTTTGAAATGTTTGCTGTTGTTGCCAAGGAGCTAAACATGAGTGGTGGAGGCATGGTGCTACGCTATGAATGCTAATCAGTAGCAGCTACTGTTTGTATTAGCAGGGTTTGCTACTGACTGTTGTAGCTCAATGCTAACCCCTCTGCTCTAGCTCCACGCTGAACATTGTCAGGGAGCCTCTTCTGGGTGGTGTCCTCTGTTGACAGGCTAACGATGCAGACAGAGGGACGCCCAGGGAGACGTGATGTAAAGTCCATGTAACCGTGTGTGTGTGTGTGTGTGTGTGTGTGTGTCTAGGAGTGTGAGTATGATTGACATGCGTGGGGAGGAGGCGGGTCTCCAGCCTCACTGCCAGACGCGTCACGAGGGAATCCACAGTCAGTACCACCGCATGAAGGACGATGATGACTGGCAGGACGTAAGCACCTCACTTCCTGTCCTGTTGATGTCTGCTTCCTGTAGTCTGTGATGTTCTTCCTGTACTCTTGTTTGTTTCTTGTTTATTTGCTGTGTTTATTATTATTTATATGTGTGTGTATATATATATATATATATATATATGTATATATGTATACATAAGTATATATTTCTGTGTATAAGGACCTGGCCCGTTGGAAGACGCGGAGGCGGAGTGTGTCTCAGGACCTGATGAGGAAGGAGGAGGAGAGGAAGAGGATGGAGCAGCTGATGTCTGGAGGCGGAGCTTCCTCTCAGCGCAGGAAGAGCATCAAGACCTACCGAGAGATAGTAGAGGACAAGTATGACCTCACTTCCTGTTTATGTCTCATGTCCATCTCACTCTACTTCCTGTTTACATCTCTCGCTAACTGAACTTCCTGTTTATGTCTCTTTAGCTAACTGAACTTCCTGTTTATGTCTCTGTAGCTAACTGAACTTCCTGTTTACGTCTCTCCAGCTCACTGAACTTCCTGTTTACTTGATCCCTTTGTACTTGTTGTCCCCGCCTCCCTCTGAAACAAAGTGCTGCGTGTTTCATAACATGACTCTACCAACAGTACAGTGGATGTTATATGTGGAGTATGTTTTACTCCCCCCCCCCCCAGGGAGCGCCGGGAGGAGGAGCTAAGGCTGGCCTATCGCAGCGCCCGCTCCCCAGAGGAGGCAGCGGTGGTCCTCCAGCGCTACACCCAGCGCTTCTCCATCAGCGAGGCTGTGATGGAGCGCCTCCAGCTGCCCAAGCTCCTGGACCACAGCGTCTCCTCCCCCTCCTCCCCCGTCTCCCCCCTCACCCCGCTCTCCCCCGCCCATGACCCGGACGGACCCATGAGGTTCCTGCGGCAGCAGTCGGCGCCGGCGCCTCGCTTCACCGCCACGGTGGAGGCTCGGGTGGAGGAGTTCCCCCGGGACTCCACCTCCTCCTCCTCCTCACCCCCCCACCGGCCCCAGGTCCGCTCACGCTCCTCTGAGCCCCCCCGCTGCCGCCCCCCCCGTCCCTCCTAATGCCCTGCCTCTGCTGAGCCCCAGGGCCCACACCCCCGGCCCCAAGCCCTACCCCAGGACCCCAGCCTCCCCTTTGAGACCCCTGGAACCCTCTGGACCCCCGGGACCCTCTGCAGCACTAGGACCCTCTGGCCTCCCGGGACCCTCTGCAGCACTAGGACCCTCTGGCCTCCCAGGACCCTGTGCAGAGCCAGGACCCTCTGCAGCACCAGGATCCTCTGGACCCCTGGGACCCTCTGCACCACCAGGACCCTCTGTGCCCCCGGGACCTTCTGGATCTCTGGGACCCTCTGCAGAGCCAGGATCCTGTGCAGCACCAGGACCCTCTGTAGCACCAGGACCCTCTGTAGCACCAGGATCCTCTGCAGCACCAGGATCCTCTGGACCACCAGGACCCTCTGCAGCACCAGGATCCTCTAGACCACCAGGACCCTCTGGACCTCCAGGACCCTCTGCAGCACCAGAATCCTCTGGACCACCAGGACCTTCTGCAGCACCAGGATCCTCTGGACATCCAGGACCTTCTGCAGCACCAGGATCCTCTGGACCACCAGGACCCTCTGGACATCCAGGACCCTCTGCAGCACCAGGATCCTCTGGGCCCCCAAGACCCTCTGGACCTCCAGGACCCTCTGCAGCACCAGGACCCTCTGTGCCCCCGGGACCTTCTGGATCTCTTGGGCCCTCTGCAGCACCAGCACCCTCTGGATCCCCAAGATCCTCTGGACCACCAGAACCCTCTGCAGCACCAGCACCTTCTGGACCACCAGGATGTGCGAGTGAGAAGGTGAGTGTCACACCTCTAGACCAGTAGTTCTCAACTGGTCTGGCTTCGGGACCCACCATCACCCCTTAATGACAAGCCGCGACCCAAATCAAGGAAAATGTTCAAGTTCTCAAATGTATTTAACATAACATAACACTTCAGTAACTGTACTATTAGACTATTCAGTCACTTATTCAGGCAATAAAAATAGACGACACTCCGCTGCATAAAAATCCTCTTAGAAATGTAATCTAATCAACATCTTATCTTCAGTACTTTAACTAATAACAGCAGTTATTAATTAATAACTAACTTCCTAATACTTAATCGTGTAAATACATACTTTATATACCTAGTTAAGTTAGTCTAGTGGATATAGGTTAGTTTAGACACAGGTTAGGCTGGACATAGGTTAGTCTGGACAGGGTGAGTCTTAGGAAGGTGGATCAGTAGTTGAAGGTTAGAGTGTTTATGATGCAGGCGAGCGAGGAGAGTTCCTGGAATGTGTTGTTGGGGCCCCTGGGAGAACGGGGGCCCCTGGTGGCTATTGACTGAAGAAGGACATGAGTGGGACCACTTCTCTGTGAAGTGGATCCCAGACAGACAAAGAGAGCCCACACACACGGGGGGGGGGGGGGGGGGGGGACATGGAGAGAGGGAGGAGAAGAAAAGTAGGAGTGTGGGATGAGGGGGAGGGAGAGTAGGAAGGGTAAGGAGAGAGGAAGGGTAGGAGGGGTAAGGAGGGAGGGAGGGTGGGAGGGAGGGAGGGTTGGAGGGGTAAGGAGGGAGGGAGGGTGGGAGGGGTAAGGAGGGAGGGTGAGGAGGTGTGAGTCTGAGTTTTGAGCCTGAAGCCTAGGTTCCCAGTCTTCTCATTTCTCAAATCAAATGGGCTTTTATTGTGGAAAGCTTCCTGTTAAAAAATGGCCTTGCATGTTAACCCCCCCTCCCCACAGGCGGACATTTTGCTGTACGTCGACGGAGACACAGGAAGTGACGTCGCCCTCACTGAACCGGGCGGTTGCGGAACAGATTCAACATTCGGCCTCGAACCCTCCCCCCTCCCCTCTAGACCCCTACCTGCCCTCCCCCCTTCACCCACCCCAAGCACGCCACCCCTAGCCACGCCCCCCCCCACCCAGGGCGCTTCACCGCCCCCTTCTGGAGCCCCCAGCCCCCCGGCCCCACCCAGCACCCCCCCCACGGTGAGCAGGGACAGCTACTAGAACTACTTAGGACCTGAGGTTCAGATAACCTCCTCAAGGAGCAGGTAGGGGTTATACAGTACAGAGACAGGTCATTAAGGAGCAGGTAGGGGTTAGACAGTCCAGAGACAGGTCATTATGGAGCAGGTAGGGGTTAGACAGTACAGAGACAGGTCATTAAGGAGCAGGTAGGGCTTAGACAGTACAGAGACAGGTCATTAAGGAGCAGGTAGGGGTTAGACAGTATAGAGACAGGTCATTATGGAGCAGGTAGGGGTTAGACAGTACAGAGACAGGTCATTATGGAGCAGGTAGGGGTTAGACAGTACAGAGACAGGTCATTAAGGAGCAGGTAGGGGTTAGACAGTACAGAGACAGGTCATTAAGGAGCAGGTAGGGGTTAGACAGTACAGAGACAGGTCATTAAGGAGCAGGTAGGGGTTAGACAGTACAGAGACAGGTCATTAAGGAGCAGGTAGGGGTTAGACAGTACAGAGACAGGTCATTAAGGAGCAGGTAGGGGTTAGACAGTACAGAGACAGGTCATTAAGGAGCAGGTAGGGGTTAAACAGTACAGAGACAGGTCATTATGGAGCAGGTAGGGGTTAGACAGTACAGAGACAGGTCATTAAGGAGCAGGTAGGGGTTAGACAGTACAGAGACAGGTCATTAAGGAGCAGATAGGGGTTAGACAGTACAGAGACAGGTCATTAAGGAGCAGGTAGGGGTTAGACAGTACAGAGACAGGTCATTAAGGAGCAGGTAGGGGTTAGACAGTACAGAGACAGGTCATTAAGGAGCAGGTAGGGGTTAGACAGTACAGAGACAGCTCATTAAAGTGATGGTTCAGAGTAAAATTCACCTGAGGTAATTTCCACCAATAATCCAGCCAAATACCCCCTCAGATGCATTTTTTAGTGTCCGGTACAATGTGTATATCTCGTAAATTACCCCACTAATAATGCATGGATTGTTACCCGACTTCTGTAGTAGTACATATAGGGTCTGTACTCACAAAACGAGGCATTTGAAAGTTTGTAAGTACACAAGGAGTTTATTTAAAAGAGCACTTTCCTGATAGCTTCAACTCACTGCTGCTAACGCTACCGCTGCGTGGACGTCACTTCCGTCTTTCCGGAATACCCCGGAATACCGGCTTATACCCCTAAACTTGACCAATATTGACCGTCGCTAAAAATGCATCTGAGGGGGTATTTGGCTGGATTATTGGTGGAAATTACCTCAGGGTGAATTTTACTCCGAACCATCACTTTAAGGAGCAGGTAGGGGTTAGACCAGGGGTGGGCAAACTTTTTGACTTGCGGGCCACAGTGGATCCTAAAATTTGACAGAGGGGCCGGGCCAGGAGCATTTGGACACGCAATGTAATTTATCAAACCTGGAGATTGCGTCTGTTTTTTATACATTTCAATCCAAGGTGCAAAGTTAAAGAAATCAACATTTACTGGAAAAAGATCAATGGAATCACTTTCAACATTCAAAACATATTATTACCCAACGAAATACTCAAGCTCAATCATTTCTAATTGTTTTAAACCCCGCAAAATCATGGACGGATTGTGCGTGATAGACTGGATTAAATATCCTGCCTGCAGCATCAACTAGAAAGGACACATTAGGAGCAATGTGCGCATTTACGCACAGCAACGTCTATTGGGGAAACGAGAGTATTGCAGGGGAAAGGGTGAAAAAGGGAAATGAATGAGGTTTTTACACATCCATGGGTTTTTACTATCATTTGGACAAGTTCGGCGGGCCGGATTAAAATGCACAACGGGCCGTATATGGCCCGCGGGCCGTAGTTTGCCCATGTCTGGGTTAGACAGTACATATACAGGTCATTAAGGAGCAGGTAGGGGTTAGACAGTACAGCGACAGGTCATTAAGGAGCAGGTAGGGGTTAGACAGTACAGAGACAGGTCATTAAGGAGCAGGTAGGGGTTAGACAGTACAGAGACAGGTCATTAAGGAGCAGGTAGGGGTTAGACAGTACAGAAACAGGTCACTAAGGAGCAGGTAGGGGTTAGACAGTACAGAGACAGGTCATTAAGGAGCAGGTAGGGGTTAGACAGTACAGAGACAGGTCATTAAGGAGCAGGTAGGGGTTAGACAGTAGAGAGACAGGTCATTAAGGAGCAGGTAGGGGTTAGACAGTACAGAGACAGGTCATTAAGGAGCAGGTTAGTTGTCAGTTGTATTTGGCTGATCATCACACCTGGTGGTCAAATAGATTCCCTTCAACATGATGTTCAAATATAGTAGTGTGTTATATTTACATATCACATAAAGACAAACACCTCCTGTTTCTCCTCTAGGAGTTGCAGGAGCGAGGGAAGGAGAGAGGAGGAGTAGCAACTGCTGACTATCTGAACAGGGAGGATCCAAAGAATGAAACTCCTCCCCCAGGTCAGAGGTCAAAGTCCACCTCTCGCTGCAGGATGCTCTCTGACTCTCTTATGTATAGATATACATTCTACCACTCGTATTGTGTATATAGATATACATTCTACCATTCGTATTGTGTATATAGATATACATTCTACCACTCGTATTGTGTATATAGATCTATATTCTACCACTCGTATTGTGTATATAGATCTATATTCTACGACTCTTATTGTGTATATAGATATACATTCTAACACTCGTATTGTGTATATAGATCTATATTCTACGACTCTTATTGTGTATGTAGATACTAGATTCTTTTTTGTCATTTTTATTCTTACTTTATTTTAATTTGTATTTTTGTCA
>JAXIVH010000016.1:8050213-8070213 GCA_036785325.1 Urophycis tenuis | reverse complement strand
ACAGTCTGTCCTTTGTCACACTATAGCCTGTCCTTTATCACACTAAATTCTGTCATTTATCACACTACAGTCTGTCCTGTATCACACTATAGTCTGTACTTTATCACACACATAATCACACTACAGTCTGTTCTTTGTCACACTACAGTCTGTCCTTTATCAGACTACAGTCTGTCCTGTATCACACTACAGCCTGTCCTTTATCATACAACAGGCTGTCCTCTATCA
The DNA here is from genome assembly GCA_036785325.1 of Urophycis tenuis. NCBI lineage: Eukaryota > Metazoa > Chordata > Actinopteri > Gadiformes > Phycidae > Urophycis > Urophycis tenuis. The sequence goes on along the minus strand of JAXIVH010000016.1, from coordinate 8,069,985 downwards.
AAGCTACAGTCTCTCCTTTATCGCAGCTACAGTCTGTCCTTTATCACACTGTAGTATGTACTATATCACACACATAATCACACTACAGTCTGTACTTTATCACACTACAGTCTGTACTTTATCACACTACAGTCTGTCCTGTATCACACTACAGTCTGTCCTTTATCACACTACAGTCTGTACTTTATCACACTACAGTCTGTCTTTTATCACACTATAGTTAGTCCTGTATCACACTACAGTCTTTCCTTTATCACACTACATTCTGTTTTTATCACACTACAGTTAGTCCTGTATCACACTACAGTCTGTCCTTTCTCACACTACAGTCTACTTTATCACACACATAATCACACTAGAGTCTGTCCTTTATCACACGACAGTCTGTACTTTATCACACATATAATCACACTACAGTCTGTCCTTTATCACACTACAGTTTGTACTTTATCACACAAATAATCACACTACAGTCTCCTTTATCACACTACAGTCTGTTCTTTATCACCCTACAATCTGTCCTTTATCCTTCTACAGTCTGTACTTTATCACACACATAATCACACTAGAGTCTGTCCTTCTCACACTACCGTCTGTCCTGTATCTCACCAGTCTGTCCTTTATCACACTACAGTCTCTCCTTTATCACAGCTACAGTCTGTACTTTATCACATTAAAGTCTGTCCTTTATCACACTACATTCTGTCTTTTATCACACTACAGTCTGTCTTTTATCACACTACAGTCAGTCTGTCCTGTATCACACTACAGTCTGTACTTCATCACACACATAATCATACTACAGTCTCTCCTTTATCACAGCTACAGTCTGTTCTTTGTCACACTACAATCTGTTCTTTATCACACTACAGTCTGTTCTTTATCACACTGCAGTCTGTCCTGTATCACACTACAGTCTATCATTTATCACACTACAGTCTGTCCTGTATCACACTACAGTCTGTCCTGTATCACATTACAGTTTGTCCTTTATCACACTACAGTTTGTCCTGTATCACACTACAGTCTGTACTTCATCACGCACATAATCATACTACATTCTCTCCCTTATCACAGCTACAGTCTGTTCTTTGTTACACTACAATCTGTCCATTATCAAACTACAGTCTGTTCTTTATCACACTACAATCTGTCCTTTATCACACTACAGTCTGTCCTGTATCACACTACAGTCTTTCCTTTATCACACTACAGTCTGTCCTTTGTCACACTATAGCCTGTCCTTTATCACACTAAATTCTGTCATTTATCACACTACAGTCTGTCCTGTATCACACTATAGTCTGTACTTTATCACACACATAATCACACTACAGTCTGTTCTTTGTCACACTACAGTCTGTCCTTTATCACACTACAGTCTGTCCTGTATCACACTACAGCCTGTCCTTTATCATACAACAGGCTGTCCTCTATCAAAGCTACAGTCTCTCCTTTATCACAGCTACAGTCTGTCCTTTATCACACTGTAGTCTGTACTATATCACACACATAATCACACTACAGTCTGTACTTTATCACACTACAGTCTGTACTTTATCACACTACAGTCTGTCCTGTATCACACTACAGTCTGTCCTTTATCACACTACAGTCTGTACTTTATCACACTACAGTCTGTCTTTTATCACACTATAGTTAGTCCTGTATCACACTACAGTCTTTCCTTTATCACACTACATTCTGTTTTTATCACACTACAGTTAGTCCTGTATCACACTACAGTCTGTCCTTTCTCACACTACAGTCTACTTTATCACACACATAATCACACTAGAGTCTGTCCTTTATCACACGACAGTCTGTACTTTATCACACACATAATCACACTACAGTCTGTCCTTTATCACACTACAGTTTGTACTTTATCACACAAATAATCACACTACAGTCTCCTTTATCACACTACAGTCTGTTCTTTATCACCCTACAATCTGTCCTTTATCCTTCTACAGTCTGTACTTTATCACACACATAATCACACTAGAGTCTGTCCTTCTCACACTACCGTCTGTCCTGTATCTCACCAGTCTGTCCTTTATCACACTACAGTCTCTCCTTTATCACAGCTACAGTCTGTACTTTATCACATTAAAGTCTGTCCTTTATCACACTACATTCTGTCTTTTATCACAGTACAGTCTGTCCTTTATCACACTACAGTATATCCTTTGTCACACTGCAGTCTGTACTTTATCACACTACAGTCTGTCCTGTATCACACTTCAGTCTGTCCTTTATCACACTACAGTCTGTACTTCATCACACTACAGGCTGTCCTTTATCACACTATAGTATATACTTTATCACACACAATCACACTAGTCTGTTCTTTATCACACTACAGTCTGTCCTTTATCACACTACAGTCTCTCCTTTATCACAGCTACAATCTGTCCTTTATCACACTACAGTCTTCACTTTATCACACATCAGTCTGTCCCTTATCACACTACAGTCTGTCCTTTATCACCCTACAATCTGTCCTTTATCCTTCTACAGTCTGTACTTTATCACACACATAATCACACTAGAGTCTGTCCTTCTCACACTACAGTCTGTCCTGTATCACACCACAGTCTGTCCTTTATCACACTACAGTCTCTCCTTTATCACAGCTACAGTCTGTACTTTATCACATTAAAGTCTGTCATTTATCACACTACAGTCTGTCCTTTATCACACTACAGTCTGTCCTTTATCACACTACAATATGTCCTTTATCACACTGCAGTCTGTACTTTATCACACTACAGTCTGTCCTGTATCACACTACAGTCGGTCCTTTATCACACTACAGTCTGTAATTTATAACACCCATAATCACAATATAGTCTGTCCTTTATCACACAACAGTTTGTACTTTATCACACACATAATCACACTTCAGTCTGTCCTTTATCACACTACAGTCTGTCCTATATCACACTACAGTCTGTCTTTTATCACACTACAGTCTGTCCTGTATCACACTACAGTCTGTCCTGTATCACACTACAGTCTGTCCTTTATCACACTACAGTCTGTACTTTATAAAACCCATTATCACACTGCAGTCTGTCCTTTATCACACTACAGTCTGTCCTTTATCACACGACAATCTGTCCTGTATCACACTCTTAATCACAGTACACTCTGTCCTGTATGACCTCATGGTAATCACATGTAGGAAGCTTCATAAAGTTCTCCCTCTTTCTTGCAGCTCCCTCAGTCTGAACAGCAGCCAATCAGAAGCTGTCCACCAGGCCATGTACAACGGACAAAGGGCCCCGCCTCTAGCCCCGCCCACAGCCATGCCCCCTTCCAGAAGCCCCGCCCACAGTGGGAAGCAGCAAGAGGTCCTTCTGGACTGTAGCAACCCTCCCACCAAACCTAAAGGAGACCGCAGGTATGATCTGCGTGTCACAGATAAACTGATTCATACATACTTTGTTTGTCCATTGTTTATTTTGCACCGCAGGTCTGAGAGGACTGCAATTTCATCTGTGCTAAATGCCTGCCATGTAGCACATTTGACAATAAAGATACTTGAACTTGAACTTGAACAAAAACAAAAACATGAACATCTGATCATGATGAGGGTTCATTATTCCTTTCCCCACAGGATGTTTGAATATTTATTGTCCTGCTAAACGTCCTGCAGTGTATGTAATCGACCAGCAGGTGGCAGCACACTGCTGTTTATTTCACCTCATTCACTGTAGCGTCTGGCTCAGACTTCATGACATCGTTGGAGATTCTCTGGTCTGTCTCCGAGTGACGTGTGATGCTGGCTGAGCAGCGGCTGTAGAGCCACTCAGGGCTGAGGGGCGGGTCATCCTGGTCTCGTCCAGACCTGTACTGATTGGCTGCTCTCTGCCTGGGAGCCAATGGGGTTGCTGCACGCCGTGATGTCACGTTGTTGCTGTCTGTTTTCAGGTGCTCTCAGCCCCCTCCCTGCCCCGCCCCTCTCAGGTACACTTTCTGCCCTGTCACTGAGGCTCTGCTGCTTTCCCATGATGCACTGCGGCCCCTCCCCCCTCCTCTCCACTGTATGCGGCAAACGGAGGCTCTGTTGTCAATGACATCATCTGCACTCACACCGCCTGTCCCACACGTGTGTGTGTGTGTGCGTGTGTGCTGTGTGTGTGTGTGTGTGTGTGTGTGCTGTGTGTGTATGTGTGTGTGTGTGTGTGTGTGCTGTCTGTTTGTGTGTGTTTGTGTGTGTGTGTGTGTGCTGTGTCTGTGTGTGTGTGCGTGTGTGTTTGTGTGTGGGTGTGTCTGTGTGTGTGTGTGTGTGTGCTGTGTGTGTGTGTGTGTGTGCTGTGTGTGTCTGTATCTGTGTGTGTGTGTGTGTGTGTGTGTGTGTGTGTGTGTGTGTGTGCTGTGTGTGTATGTGTGTGTGTGTGTGTGTGCTGTCTGTGTTTGTGTGTGTGTGTGTGCGCGTGTGCGGTGTGTGTGTGTGTGTGCTGTGTCTGTGTGTGTGCGTGTGTCTGTGTGTGTGTGGGTGTGTCTGTGTGTGTGTGTGTGTGCTGTGTGTGTGTGTGTGTGTCTGTGTGTGTGTGTGTGCTGTGTGTGTGCTGTGTGTGTGTGTGTCTGTTTGTGTGTGTGTGTGCTGTGTGTGTCTGTGTATGTGTCTGTGTCTGTGTCTGTGTGTGTGTGTGTGTGCTGGCCTGTGTTCTGTTTACAACAACTCCTCAGTCTCCTCTCTCTGAGCTACAGTTTAGATTCTGATTTGTCCTCGACAAGATGGAACAGCACGAATATTTATTATATTCATCTGCTTTCTGTCACAAATAGAATAAATGAAAAAAATAAAAAATGAGCTTCCAGAATCTCCGGTATGTTGTGAACATCTGGAGGAGATATCTTCTTGGAGCAGCGTCTGGTGTTCAGTGTTTCATGAAACCTTTATCTCTGTTGTGCTTAATCCCTGGATGTTCAGACACACTCGGCACCCTGCAGAAGACAGGGAGGGAGCCTTCTCTCCTCTCCTCTCTCCTCTCTCCTCTCCTCTCCTCTCTCCTCTCTCCTCTCCTCTCTCCTCTCCTCTCCCCTCCTCCGTCCTCTCTCCTCCCTCCTCTCTCCTCTCTCCTCTCTCCTATCTCCCCCTCTCCTCTCCCCTCTCTCCTCTCCCCTCCTCCGTCCTCTCTCCTCCCTCCTCTCTCCTCCCTCCTCTCCTCCTCTCTCCTCTATCCTCCTCTCTCCTCCCTCCTCTCTCCTCCCTCCTCTCTCCTCCCTCCTCTCTCCTATCTCCTCTCCCCTCCTCTCCTCCTCTCCTCCTCTCTCCTCCTCATGTTCTCCATGGTTCCTCCTCCAGGTCTGTCAGTGGTAAGAAGCTGTGCTCCAGCTGCGGCCGGCCGCTGGGGAAGGGGGCTGCCATGATCATCGAGACCCTCGGCCTGTTCTTCCACATCCAGTGTTTCAAGGTACACACACACACGCACACACACACGCACGCACGCACACACGCACACACGCACGCACACACGCACGCACGCACGCACACACGCACGCACGCACACACACACACACACACACACACACACACACACACACACACACACACACACACGCACGCACACTCGCACACACATGCAGACACACACCCTCAGTGTTCAGTCTCCCCCTCTCTCCCCCTCAGTGTCTAGTCTCCCCCTCTCTCCCCCTCAGTGTTCATCTCCCCCTCTCTCCCCCTCAGTGTTCATCTCCCCCTCTCTCCCCCTCAGTGTCTAGTCTCCCCCTCTCTCCCCCTCAGTGTTCAGTCTCCCCCTCAGTGTGGAGTCTCCCCCTCTCTCCCCCTCTCTCCCCCTCAGTGTTCATCTCCCCCTCTCTCCCCCTCAGTGTTCAGTCTCCCCCTCAGTGTTCATCTCCCCCTCTCTCCCCCTCTCTCCCCCTCAGTGTTCATCTCCCCCTCTCTCCCCATCAGTGTTCAGTCTCCCCCTCAGTGTTCATCTCCCCCTCTCTCCCCCTCAGTGTTCATCTCCCCCTCTCTCCCCCTCTCTCCCCCTCAGTGTTCAGTCTCCCCCTCAGTGTTCATCTCCCCCTCTCTCCCCCTCAGTGTTCATCTCCCCCTCTCTCCCCCTCTCTCCCCCTCAGTGTTCAGTCTCCCCCTCAGTGTTCATCTCCCCCTCTCCCCCCCTCAGTGTGGAGTGTGTCGGGGCCAGCTGGGGGACACCACCACGGGGACCGACGTCAGGATCCGGAACGGACTCCTCAACTGCCATCAGTGCTACAGCCGCTCACGCTGTGAGAGAGTGAGGCTGTGAGAGAGTGAGGCTGTGAGAGAGTGAGGCTTTGAGAGAGTGAGGCTGAGAGAGAGTGAGGCTGAGAGAGTGAGGCTGAGAGAGAGTGAGCCTGAGAGAGAGTGAGGCTGAGAGAGTGAGGCTGAGAGAGAGTGAGGCTTTGAGAGAGTGAGGCTGAGAGAGAGTGAGGCTGAGAGAGTGAGGCTGAGAGAATGAGGCTGTGAGAGAGTGAGGCTGAGAGAGTGAGGCTGTGAGAGAGTGAGCCTGAGAGAGTGAGGCTGTGAGAGAGTGAGGGTGAGAGAGAGTGAGGCTGAGAGAGAGTGAGGCTGAGAGAGAGTGAGGCTGAGAGAGTGAGGCTGAGAGAATGAGGCTGTGAGAGAGTGAGGCTGAGAGAGTGAGGCTGAGAGAGAGTGAGCCTGAGAGAGAGTGAGGCTGAGAGAGTGAGGCTGAGAGAGTGAGGCTGAGAGAGAGTGAGGCTGAGAGAGAGTGAGGCTGAGAGAGTGAGGCTGAGAGAGTGAGGCTGAGAGAATGAGGCTGTGAGAGAGTGAGGCTGAGAGAGTGAGGCTGTGAGAGTGAGGCTGAGAGAGAGAGGCTGAGAGAGAGTGAGCCTGAGAGTGAGGCTGTGAGAGAGTGAGGCTGAGAGAGTGAGGCTAAGCGAGAGTGAGGGTGAGTGTGTGTCAAAGGACTGAATACTGAGCAGTAAAAACAGTATGGATGTACATTAAAGAAAATTATTAATAATGACTAATGATGAATTGAATATTGATTTAAATATTTATTTATCTATTTCTTTGATTATTTCCTGCATTCTCTCTCTCTCTCTCTCTCTCTCTCTCTCTCTCTCTCTCTCTCTCTCTCTCTCTCTCTCTCTCTCTCTCTCTCTCTCTCTCAGCTGCTGGTCAGCCGACCACCTTGTGATGTCCAGGAGACCAAAGATCTCCTCTTCCTCATTCACCCCCTCCTCTCACCTGGTTGGCCCCTCCCTTTGCAGGCCATGGGCCAATCAGAATGGGTAGAAGGTCTCACCCTGCCCTGTATTTGTTATCAAATATGTTAATGGAATCTCCATCAGCCTATGGGAGTGACTGCTGCATCTGAGACCACCAGCTGAACAACCAGAGGGTCCTCCACAGACTACTCTATGTAGTCTACGGATGATCCTTTATGGACTGCTCTATGTACAGTCTACAGATTATCCTTCATATACTGCTCTATGTACAGTCTATAGCTGGTCCTTCATAGACTGTTCTGCGTACAGTCTTGAGATGATCCTCCATAGACTGCTCCATGTACAGTCTATAGACGATCCTTCATAGACTGCTCTATGTACAGTCGATAGATGATCCTTCATAGACTGCTCTATTTACAGTCTATAGATGATCCTCCATAGAATGCTCCATGTACAGTCTATAGATGATCCTTCATAGACTTCTCTATGTACAGTCTATAGATTATCCTTCATAGACTGCTCTATGTACAGTCTATAGATGATCCTTCATAGACTTCTCTATTTACAGTCTATAGATGATCCTTTATGGACTGCTCTATATACAGTCTACAGATTATCCTTCATAGACTGCTCTATGTACAGTCTATAGATGATCCTTCATAGACTGCTTTATGTACAGTCTATAGATGATCCTTTATGGACTGCTCTATGTACAGTCTACAGATTATCCTTCATAGACTGCTCTATGTACAGTCTACAGATTATCCTTCATAGACTGCTTTATGTACAGTCTATAGATGATCCTGTACTCATTGTGTCCATTGCAGCTTGATCTAAGTCCTGTACACAGAAAACAACAAAAACATCAGAAGAAAATAAATATATGAGAATATAATCACTGGTATCCAGGTCTTAGAGATGTTGTTATTGTAATCAAATGGCTTTGGTTTGTATTGTTAAGGATTTCTTTAAGCGTTCCCAGAACTCTGGATGTGATTGGCTTTAGATACCTGGCTGTGGTTTTGCTCTCCTGTCCTGTTTGTGGAGTGGAGATGATCCCGTGTGGAGGAACGTCTGGGGGAGAACTTTACCTGCTTTTATGTTCCCAGTTTTAACTTCATTTTACTGAACCATGCAGTAAAAAACGCCTTGGCTGTTGGTATTTGCTTGATTTGAATATTTTGTATTTATGATGAGGCTTCATCGATAGAGCAATAACATATAAACTGTATTGTTATTATATTACCATATAATAACATGGAGCATATTTTTGTCCTCTTTGTGACATCACAATGACGTATGCACGTGTCCTGCTTGTGGGACTGCCTGATTGGCCGGCGGGCCAGTGGGGGTGGGGCGGGGGGCGTGGCTACAATGTGCCTTAAGGTCAGCAGGCCGACCCCCAGGCAGTGTGGGGCTGTGTGTGTTCACCATGTCTCCACACTGGGAGGAGGAGACGTTTAGGGCTTCATCGTAAAGGTTGTCCCGTTCCACTGCAGCCGTTAGCGTGGTGGACATGGAATTGCAGATTGAATATAATTAATGAGAATAATTGGCCGACGTGTTTCATGTGATTCAATGGCAGACATGATGACAGACGTACGGCTGAACATCCTGGAGATCTGACCTTCTCTGAGGCAGGAGGCCGTGAGGTGGAGCCTCAACCTGATCATGATCCCTACGCTCCGGTCTGGGTTGTGCTTCCATTATGTTGTATTATTATGTTATATTCTTATTTAGCTTCTCATTCAAATCTGGCTGAGGCTCTTCTGGGGTGTAGATATTACTGGCTTGGGAATGAGCTGATATTTATTGTCATATTCACCTGAATACTATTCACCTGAATACTATTCACCTGAGAACTTTCTCAAGTGGAAGCAGCTCAAATGCAATGGCGTTTCTAGCATAATGTATGTTTCTAAATAAAATGTATAAACCAAAAGAAAACTTTTGTGTCTGTAATATGTAACCGTATTTGTATTGTATTTATTTATATGTGTTTGAAGAGATTTGCTTTCATTAATTGATGCAGTGAGTAATAGCCCTACCTTCCTAATAGCCCTGCTAATACTAACAGGCCTACCTTACTAACACTAAGCCTACTATATCGAGGCCGAATTACTTCGGATACACCGCAACAGACTGAATGGGGCAGATGAGTGAAACTACAACAAGAAATATAATATTTATTAATAAGTTTGGTATTGAGTAGAACTTCGTTGTGTTGACTTGTCGTGGACCGGAGCTCTGTTCACGGCAGCCCGCAGCGCGCTCTCCGCGGTGCTGAACCCGGTGCGTCCTGCAGCCTCGGCTCTCTTCGATAGTTTTATTGTATAAAACATCTGCAGTTTTCCAGACCAATAACACGTGACAAGGCATCTTGGACCATTATTTTTTATCATCAACAATCATTTCAATGATACACCTGGAAAACTATGTGCACGTGTAGAAATAGTTCCTTATTCTTAAATAGAAGCATTCATTACCTACATATAAATAACTTTGAGATCCCGGACAAAACATGTTACAGAATGTTCACAAAATGAGGAGAAATCATGGGAAAAATTCTGACAAATAGACGACATGCAAATTATAGAGAAATAAATACAATGTTTGCATCCATTTCCTTGGTGAGCAGAATGAGTCCAACATCGAGGAGATGAAGTACACTAGACGGGAGAACATCACTAAACACTTGGTAGAAAGACACACAAACACACACAGGAACACTGCAGTACGTTGTGCCTTTTCGAGGGGCCGTTGCTCCGCTCGAATCGATCTTGTATCGATCAGTGAACGGAAACATCCGCGAGCCCTGAAATCTGTGATGAGCCGCGTGCGTGACGACGTTTCTAGAAAACCAAAATGCAGGAGCATCTCCCCGTCAGCCCGTCTTCTGTCGGGAAACAAGAGTTGGCGGCGCGACGCGTTTTGTCCCAAACTTTGAATCTAATCGACGGAAGTGATCGATGCTCTGCTGCTGTTGGCGGCGCGATGACGTCACCTTGTGATTCTTCTAACCTGACCGCACGAGGAGCCGGGGAGGTGGTCCTCCGCAAGTCGTCATCGGTCTGTTTGTGAGTTACGTGTGTCCGTCAGTCATGTCCCTCCCCCCCCGCCCCCCTGCCCCGCCCCGGCTACTGTCCTCTTTCCCGTCCGCCGCGAACCAGCTAGAACATGCTGGTCTTTACGAGCGCGGCCTTGTTGGCCCCGTTCTGTCTCTGCAGGGACGACAGCACGCTGGCGAACGGCCCGCCCAACGAGTCCGGGATGGAGGTGATGGGTCCCGGGCCGCTGGCCCAGGAGCCCTGGCCGCTCTGGACCACCCCCATGCCGCTGGACACCGAGGTCTTCCCCTGGTCCACCTGCCCGTTTCCCGGGCTGATGAGCGCGCCCCCCGTGGGGCTGGGGCCGGTGCAGTTGGAGGAGGTGGGCCCAGGGTTGGGCGGGCCTCCCGTGCTGTCCGGGTCGGTGGTCTTCTGCTCCTTGCTGTCCTCGTCCCGGGAGTCCGGCTTCTTCCCGGAACCGTTTTTGGCAGCTGCCGCGGCTGCTGCGGCCGCGCGCTCCTGCTTGCGGAACTTAGCGCGTCGGTTCTGGAACCAAACCTGAGAGGAACCAATGAAGACCAGTTAACATTCAACCGGCGCCGCTGTGTGTAGGAGGTCTAAATGTGAAACACCGAAATATCATTCAAAATAAAGAAAATTGTAACATGAAAAATGAATCTAAATAAATGCGTAAAAAGCGCGTTGAAGGGCGCGGCAACACGGCACGAATGACCTCATGCAGGAACGTCAAATAAATAGAATATGTTTCTAGAACATGTTGATGTGTCGCGCAGGGTGGTCGTACCTGCACGCGGGCCTCCGTCAGGTCGATCTTGAGCGCCAGCTCCTCGCGCGTGTAAATGTCCGGGTAGTGCGTCTCAGCGAACACGCGCTCCAGCTCCTTCAGCTGCGCGCTGGTGAAGGTCGTGCGGATGCGCCTCTGCTTGCGCTTCTCGTTCAGGCCGCCGTGGTCCGTAAACAGCTTGTAGGGGACTGGGAGAAACACACGAGACGGTCCCGTTAGGCAGGGTGGACCGGGTCCCGTGGTGCCGATGAACCCCCAAAACACACCATTATGTTCCGTGTTATCAAATAGAAGTCAACTGAAATCCAATATTTAGCGTGAACCGAACCGAGGCGGTGATTCCATTAGGCGGGGGGCCTGTAGAGTCGCCGCGCGCCGTGATGAGCTTAATTGTAATGTTAACTTAATTGTTTCGCTTCAACTTTGTAAAGTTGTCATAATGTTCCCGCAGCTACACTGCAGCCCCGTGTCCGTGTCAATAATGAGCTCAAGTCTTTGGTTATCTCATTATTTTCGATGCTTTATGTCTCATCTCAAAGTAAATAAATTATGCCGATCATTTTGGCAGCTTAAGATAATTTTGTTGGCGGTTTGGGTGAGAGTAGGATAGCATAACCCCGTAACCCAATTACCTCCTGCCTGCAATCGCTTCTAACGTGATAAATCCTTTCATTTGTGTAAGCAAATTTCGTTTGGTAAATACTAAACACATTTCCATGTTGAAATGCAATCACGCTGCTTATATAGCCTCACCGGCCGGAACCTCCGGTTCACTGCTCACCTGCGGCGTACGGGCTGCTCTGGTGGTCCCGCAGGGTCCCGAGACTGCAGGACCCAGGCGCGAGGGACGGGCAGCCCGAGGTGGTCCCGAACGTGGTCCGGATGGGGTTGTACTGGAAGCCGCTCGCCTGGCTGCACGAGCTGAAGTCCGCGTAGGCAGACGCCAGGCTGGTGGTGTCCATGCCGGCCATACATGACTCGTAGGCGGAGGAGTTCAGGTAAGAATATTCCATTTTATACATTTGAAAAGGCTCGTGGAGATACGAAGATGCACTTCCTAGGAAACAAAACAATTGTCAAACAAACTGAAAATTGGATTTAAAAAAAGAGAGGACGCGCTGGGAGGAGAAGGGTCTTGGACTGGGAGGAGGCTCGTGGCGAGATGTTCACTGGTCCGCGCCCGCTCCTCGACTGGCCTGCTTTATAGGAGCCTAGCCCGCTTTTATGAAAAGCCCCCTAAGAGCTGCCTAGCCTCAGGTCTCTAGAGCATAGAGTCCTCATAATAAACTTGGCTCTTTCCGCTTGGACAATAGCAAAGCGTTTGGTCTTATTGCTCGCGCTTTTTTACATGACAATAACTCATCAGTCTATTGGGCTGGCACTGGGGGCCCCGCTGCCCGACCCCCCTATCATTGATCCGCTGCGTCTCTAATTAGAATTTAATACCGCGCGCCATTACGCGCCAAGCCTCCGCGCGCCATCCACCCCTCTCCTCTCTAACCGCCATCTTGCCCTTTAATTCAATCACACCACTTGGAAATAATGAAAGTTGGGTGACGATTCTCCCTGATCCAATTTTCTCCTCGAGCTTTTAAGCCTTTTAAGCGCGTATACCTTGGGCAGGATTTCACGTCCATTCCCGTGTCTCTGCCTGGCGCGCGCGGACGGCCTCGCTTCTCTCGTGACTGCAGATGTGGAGCTGCTGCACAGTTTACTGCGGCACGACACACACACACACACAGACACACACACACACACACACACACACACACACACACACACACACACACACACACACACACACACACACACACACACACACTACCACTACCGCGACCGTTCTGGTGTTTGTTTTTTATACATCCCCCTTTTTTTCTTTGATGTTTATATACATATATATCGTTTTTTATTATTATTTAGTATTTAATTTGACATATTATTAGGGTATTTCTACGAAATGATGCCACAACTTAAACAAGATAACAGTGAAATGCTTTGACATTAATAACGAAGGGCAGGATATATTAAGAAACCCTGTTGTGCAGATGTAAGTTTTCGGCCCATAAGTCCTGAATGTGGTCCTTCTATTTATTACCCGCTCAGCGCGCTCCGCCTCATTATCTGATCATCTTCACGGGCTTGATTCAAACGAGATAGTAATTACTATTATTGGCTTCATAATTCCCTTTATTTGGTGAATAACATCTTTGTAATGAATGTGAAGACCTTGTGGAGGCAGAGGACCTCTCCGGCTGTTCAATTGGTTTCCGTAATGAGAGCAACCTTTTGGTTACACACTCCTCGCTCCTCTCCTCTCTCCTCGCTCCTCTCCTCTCTCCTCGCTCCTCACTCCTCTCCTTTCCCTTCTCCTCTCCTCCCTTACTTCGTCTGTTCTCATCGGTTGCTTTGTGGGAGAGCCGCGGTTGAAGCCGTGAGGGAACTGATTTAACTTCAGCATGAATTCATATTCCATAGGTCCCCACGGCTTCATGTTTTATTAGTTTTACTGCACGTTGACGGTTCTTAATAAAATATGGATTTAATATTGACAGTGACAAAAATATGACCGTCATTATTGAAATAGGATGTGGTTGTTTAATGTCCAAGAACAAATCAACGATACGAACGAAATCGATTTTAGATATTTGTAATTTTACAGTGCTGTAAAGTCTTATGGAAAATAGAAAGGCCTCGTTTTTAGTTTTAACTATTAATCGAATCCAGGTCCCATGGACCTGGACTCAATGGACTGGCCGACGCTCCCGTCAGCTCAGCGGGGGGTCTCGACACGTTTGCGCGAGCAAAACGTGCGCGTGCGCGTCCTGATGCGGGGAAGAAGCGGGCATCTGGCCCCGCAGTGCGCGCGGATGACCCGCCGCCCCTCGGCCATCCATTCCTGTTTGTGCCGCTGACGCGACCAGCTCTTCTGTGTACATTCCCTTTCCGGGGATCAGCGAGTCAAAAGTTAATTCTCCCTTGACACAACTCGCTCCCTATTATGTAAATCTTTTCTTTTCCTCCTTTCTGCACGCGAGCCGGGACCTGAAAGTTGTACCAAATGGTTAATTTGATTATTCAGAGCAAAGAGCCAACTGGTGCTCAGTCCTCTCCACGTGTCTGGCGGGTAAGAAGCCATCTCGGGGAATTAATCGAATCAAGCTGAAAGAAACGAGACGTCTTTTCTGATATTTCGCCGAGGCAAATACAATTATAGCTTTTAGCCGTTCGGTTCTTTCACCAAAGCGCCGCTTTATCCCGCGGCTCAATAGCGGCCCGTCTTCCACCAGCCGCTCCAACGCCTCCCTTTATAGTTTCTACAACTCCTTTGAATTCTATCGACCTGGTAAAGATCGGCAGGCTATGGGACGGAACGAGATTTCACACTAAATAATGCTTTGGTTTGGTTTGACGCGCCGAAAGCCGCTCCCACACACACGGACTGCGGCCTTTACGCGCGGAGCCCTGACGTACGAGATTCAACTACTTCAACTTTACGAGGCAGAATATTTATCTGTTCTCCAGACAACTAGACCAGAGGGCCCGTCTCTTGACGCGGAGCGCTGTCTCCGTCCCTGAGTGTGCGGAGTGATTTACAGTACCGCGTAATGGCGCTTTAACTCGCGCAGGACCGCAGTTCAGAGTGGAATTCAATGACACATAAATAGCAGCCGCCATATGCCGTCACTTAAATAAATCAGGGACGGGCGATGTTTGCAAGACCTTCAATTTCCCTGGCAAGTGGGGGACAATAGTTGAGGGACATTTTAAAGGCGTGTCGGGAACCTCCTCTACATTTAGCGGCGCGCCGCGTTGCTGCGCGGCCCAGGAATGCGCTGCGACAGCGGGACAAAAAGGAGCATAATGCTATTGTGAGGAGAGGGACTCTCCTCCGAGGGGAGGGCCGGGCTGTCACGGGCCGACTAACGTCTCTCTCACCGCCGCAGGAACGCCGCGCGTACCAAAGGAGTTATTAATAAGGGCGGAGATGGTCGCGAGGGCTTAGAGAGAGACGGCATCAAATATTAATTCACGTACTCTCTTGACAATTTAGTTTGATATCTCAATCTGACAGCTGGGATTAAAGCGGGAGGCCTCGTGCTGCTGTCTGCCTTGTTAGTGACACCCGGAATCACAAACCAATATCATGAATAATATGACGATAATAATAATAACAACAACAACAACAATAATAATAATAATAATAATAATAATAATAATAATAATAATAATAATAATAATAATAATAATAATAATCATATGTATTATTATTATTATTATTATTATTATTATTATTGCTGTTGTTATTTATTATTACCATCATTCTAATTGTGTTGTATACCTAGCAGGGCCTATACTCTAATTAGTTATTGTATTAAATCATTAATTTGTTATATGACCACTGTTGTATCACTATGTTCGTTCGGTGGCCACGGTATATTTCTCCGGTTTTCAATAAGATTGAAATGTTTGTTGTTTTCCACGCAGCATCGCAGGTAAAAAGTGACGTCATTCGTGGCGGCAGGAAACTAAACGAGCACAGCGTGCCCTTGGCTTCCGGTGTGCGGGAGGAGGTACACGAGCAGGTTCGTGTTTGGACCAAGAGCCAGACATTCAGGGCCATTTGTTGGTGTTGTTATGATGTGTGAATGATTCGTATGATTATTCTTAAGGGTGTTCTGATTCTGCTCACCGGCATGCAACAGTTCTGTGTGTTGTTCTTATTGTTCTCAGCACCTCCTCCAGCACCTCCTCTCCTCTGCAGCCCGAACCTCGGACCTCCTCTCAGGCTTCCTGGCGGATTAGCATAGAAATCTCATTCCGCTGGAGGAGATGATCCAACATATCGAGGCATGGGCCAAAGAATCAATTACTAAATGACTCCGGCCTCTAAGTCGACATTAACGGAGAGAAATGCTATCGACCGCTCGGAAATAAGATTTTCAAAAGATGTGATCATTAAATCTCTTGCCAGTGTTCAAGAATTTGATTCATAAAATCGTCTGAAATGAGATGAAATTAAATTCTTATCGGGGCCCTTGTCATCGTTCTGCCGCGCGGCCTCCGTCTCGAGCCGCCGTCCGTAAAGCCAATAAGAGACTTTGTTTAGTTGTGACTAATTCATAGCTGAGGATTATGGATATGAATCCAGACAGGAAGCCCTGCCCACGGTACTGTAGCCTATATATACCCCTTACATCAGAGGCACAGAGCCTGCTGTGTGTGTGCGTGTGTGTGTGTGTGTGTATGTATATATATATATATTTCTGGTTTATCTCGTAGAACACCAACAACATAAAAGTGTATTTCTGAGTCACTGCTTGCTGACGTTCTGCCTCTCTCTCTCTCTCTCTCTCTCTCTCTCTCTCTCTCTCTCTCTCTCTCTCTGCTCCTCGTGGGGTCAAGGCGCATTTTACCTCCAGTCCGCCCCATTATTCTACCACATTAGCAATTGACAATTATTATCCTCCTCCTCATAAATCAGTGCGCGGCGCGTTATTATTGTTCATCTGAATGGCTGTTGGGGAAGTTGGGGTCAGTGTCATTAACTCCGCCCCCCCGAGCCCCGGGGCCCCTGCGGGCCCCCCTCTATACAAGGACCTGCTGGCTAAAAGCTTAATCACACATGCATTAGCCGGAGACAGCGCGCTATTGTGCCGAGGTTTACTGGAATGAAGCGCGGCGCGGCGGCGGCGCGGCAGGCGGCGCGGCGCCGTCAGGATGATGGAGCGCCTTTTAATGTTTAAGGCCGCAAACTGGACGGGCCGCCGCTCGAGCTCGTGGCGTCACGCCGTGCGGCAATTACAGTAGACACGTTCTGCGATCCATCATAACGCGTCGAAGTCATTGTGCGTTCTAATAAATATCATACCGCTTTGTGGCGTTTATTGCGGCGGTAGTATAATGTGCACGATAAAATTAAGCATGTAAGCACCTGCTATCAAGTTCACGGGCCGCCTAATTTGTCTCGCCTCGTGCAGCAGGCGCCATTGTTTCCCCATAGACGGACAACGGGCTGGATTCCCTCCAGGCGTCGCAGCGGTCACCTATGAGTTCCTCCCGAGGACCCCAATCATCCTGTCAAAATAAAGATGTTGATGTGTCAGACCTGCTGTCTGTGAGCCTGACACCACGTGGTCACCGTGGGCGTGTGTGTGTGTGTGTGTGTGTGTGTGTGTGTGTGTGTGTGTGTGTGTGTGTGTGTGTGTGTGTGTGTGTGTGTGTATGTGTGTGTGTGTGTCACAGGTACGGGTTGAACACATTGCGAGCATCAAAACATCTCTAGTTTTTGAAAAATGAAAAAGTCAATGTAATAATATATACAGCTGTAAATACAGTACAACAACATGGTAATATCAGCCTTAATGCAATACTCTGGACCTAAATATATTCTGTTCAAAAATCACTTTGATTTGAATTTAATTTGATATTGAAGAATGGCAGAAGAATCATTATAAAATTGTATGAAGAAGAATACATTCTTTGAAAGCAGTTCCCTGTATGTCAGTGGACCTCGAGGTGGACTCCTCAGTGAAGGTGAGACAGGCCTGCTCCTGTCACCGGGTATCTCCTCCCTCCTCCTCCAACAGAGGTCTTCACCTGATTCACTGCCGCTGGTCTGATGGCTCAGAACCTGAACCAGAAGGTGATGCTGCAGCATGGTGCCTGTTACAGACCAGGATCAGGACACCAGGATCAGGATCAGGAGACCAGGATCAGGATCAGGAGACCAGGATCAGGAGACCAGGATCAGGAGACCAGGACCAGGATCAGGAGACCAGGATCAGGAGACCAGGATCAGGAGACCAGGATCAGGAGACCAGGATCAGCCACAGACTGTCCTTGGTCCTCCTGCCTCCTGGAGGCAGCGTGTTTCCAAGCCTCCACTGATCCATCACCGCTAATTTCATTGGCTGTAATCCTTAAAGAATAGCCAGATGGGAACATCAGATGTACTCCCCTCACCCCTCCCCCCCTCACCCCTCACCCCCTCACCCCCTCACCCCTCAGCCCTCCCCCTGGTTCCCAGCAGGATGCCACTGTACTGCAGATCTACAGCGGCCAGAACAGAACTCAGAGCCGTCCTGGTCGGAGGGGTCCCCCCAGACCACCAGGACCACCAGGACTACCAGGACCAGTCCAGTCCAGACGCTGCTGGCGCTTCTGTGTGTTCTGCTTCTATGTGTTCTGCTTCTATGTGTTCTGGTTCTGTGTGTCTGCTTCTATGTGTTGTGGTTCTATGTGTTCTGCTTCTATGTGTTCTGGTTCTGTGTGTTCTGCTTCTGCGTGTTGTGGTTCTGTGTGTTCTGCTTCTATGTGTTCTGGTTCTGTGTGTTCTGCTTCTGCGTGTTGTGGTTCTGTGTGTTCTGCTTCTATGTGTTCTGGTTCTGTGTGTTCTGCTTCTGCGTGTTGTGGTTCCTCCCCTCCCCAGCTCCTCTCAGGGGACTCCGTGACAGATCGCCAGATCGGCACTTTCTGCTGAAGTGGCGTCGTGGCGTTCATCACCGCGGCGGAATGTGATCAGGCCTCCCCCGGCCACAGCGCCGTGATGAATGGACCAATTAGAGGTGATGTTTATGCATCAGGCTGCCGCCCTCCTGGCCAATCAGAGCCCAGTGGGCCGGCAGGTGAATCCCTCGGCAGGAAATGATCCTGCAGACCATCATCATCCTCCTGAGCCCACTGTCAGGCACTGGAGAGGAGCATCCTCCTGTTCTCCTCTAGTACTCCTCCTGTTCTCCTCTAGTACTCCTCCTGTTCTCCTCTAGTACTCCTCTAGTTCTCCTCTAGTTCTCCTCCTGTACTCCTCCTGTACTCCTCTAGTTCTCCTCCTGTACTCCTCCTGTTCTCCTCCTGTTCTCCTCTAGTACTCCTCCTGTTCTCCTCCTGTACTCCTCCTGTACTCCTCTAGTACTCCTCTAGTACTCCTCCTGTTCTCCTCTAGTTCTCCTCCTGTACTCCTCCTGTACTCCTCTAGTTCTCCTCTAGTACTCCTCCTGTTCTCCTCTAGTACTCCTCCTGTTCTCCTCCTGTTCTCCTCTAGTACTCCTCCTGTTCTCCTCTAGTACTCCTCTAGTTCTCCTCTAGTTCTCCTCCTGTACTCCTCCTGTACTCCTCTAGTTCTCCTCCTGTACTCCTCCTGTTCTCCTCCTGTTCTCCTCTAGTACTCCTCCTGTTCTCCTCTAGTTCTCCTCCTGTACTCCTCCTGTACTCCTCTAGTTCTCCTCTAGTACTCCTCCTGTTCTCCTCTAGTACTCCTCCTGTTCTCCTCCTGTTCTCCTCTAGTTCTCCTCTAGTACTCCTCTAGTACTCCTCCTGTACTCCTCTAGTACTCCTCTAGTACTCCTCCTGTACTCCTCTAGTACTCCTCTAGTACTCCTCCTGTTCTCCTCTAGTTCTCCTCCTGTTCTCCTCCTGTACTCCTCCTGTACTCCTCTAGTACTCCTCTAGTACTCCTCCTGTACTCCTCTAGTACTCCTCTAGTACTCCTCCTGTTCTCCTCTAGTTCTCCTCCTGTACTCCTCCTGTACTCCTCTAGTTCTCCTCTAGTACTCCTCCTGTTCTCCTCTAGTACTCCTCCTGTACTCCTCCTGTTCTCCTCTAGTTCTCCTCTAGTACTCCTCCGTTCTCCTGTACTCCTCCTGTACTAGAGGAGTAAAGAGCACTATGAACAGAGTACTTCTAGTATTATTAGTATAGAGAAGTACTATAGTACTACTATTGTACCA
>JAXIVH010000016.1:7972155-8045013 GCA_036785325.1 Urophycis tenuis | reverse complement strand
CATCTCATGGACGAGTACAAGAAGCAGCCAGCCCACCTGGAGAGACTCTACGGTTAGCCCCGTCAGCACGCCACCTGTGTCCTCGTATACATGGAACAACGGTCACAAAGTGTTCTTTTAATAGTGACCAAAAGATGGAACACAGACCTGGTGATTGTGTGTGAGCCCCTGAATGCTTCATTGAGCTAATGTTGAATGATGGATGCAGTTGGCCTGTTCCCTCTCTGTTCTCTACAGGTATGATCACAGACCTCTTCATCGATAAGTTCAAGTTTAAGGGCCAGAACGTGAAGACCAAGGTGTCCTCACTGTTGGAAATACTCGACAACTACGACTTGGATTCCCTCCTGGCCTTCTTCAACGAAGCCTAGTGTACATAGTGTAGACAATGTGTTGTCGTCTCTTATGTTGTAAATAGAAGTGTTGTGTTTGACAAGCTGAATACCAGCATGGATGCCATTATGTGGTAATTAGAGCATCTCACCTTTTTTATCATAAATTTGTCAAAAGTCTGTTTTAGACGGGATTTTTACACAAATGTTAAGAGTTAAAATATAGTGGAAGTTTGATTATAGCGGAAATATACACGTACACTGATGTATACGTTAATGGATTTGAACAATATATACCAATATACATTAAAAATATATGTGACATGATGAAATAACTTTCCTAATGTGTGGTTGTGTTTATCCACATATTCATACCGTCATTGATTTACATCCCCAGTTCACAGTCATGTAAATTAATGTAATCAATCCAATACGTGATAATGTTTCAAATATGCATTCACATTCTCTGTGTGTATTTCTCAGATGCACAGTAGATCAATATAATCTCATTAAACATAAATAGTTGACAATGATCAGCTTCAAAGGACTGGACCACCTCAAGTTACTGCATCAATCACAAGTCAGATTTTTGGATTTGTGTGAAAGTCCATGTAGTCACTTTTATTGATGTTAGTTTTTTTTGGATATGACTATTATTATTATACTATTTTTGTTGTGACTCAAATCCTTCTAATAACTGTTTTACATAATGATATTACAGCGACAGTGATTTGAACTGTAACAATTTTTAGTCGTATCCGCTAATAAAATGTCACCGCCGGCTGCCGTAGTCCATCGCGTCACGGCCTGCCGCGCTCCCATTGGTCCGTTTCAATAGTCGCGCGCTACTTGAACTGCCGAAGCAGAGTGAAGGACCGGTCCGCCGCTGCAGCAGAACCTCTGGGCATGGAGAGTTAGCGGTCCAACTCCAGTCAGCGGTCTAACTCCAGTCTGGTCCAACTGTTGACCTGTTTGGTGTTTAAAGTTTGAAGGCTTCAGAGCCCTGCGGTGACCGTCTCAATAGGACCTGAGCAGTGTAAGTAACCATAGCGGCTAAGTACTGTACCGTCGAAGACGAACCCCGCTGAGGAACTACATTACTCGGTACTACATTACTCGGTACTACATTACTCGGTACTACTGGTGTTACACCCAGAACCCTCGTGTTGTCCCTGCAGGCCCAGCAGGCCGAGGTTCTGTAGCTCGGCGGTCTGAAGAAGATGTCAGCAGCAGACAGCTCCTCTCTCCCAGAGCTCCTCCACAAGGAGAACAACCAGGAGAACATGTTGTCTCGGCTTCGGGGAGCGGCGAAGACCCGGCCCCCAGCCCTGGAGAACCAGGAGAACCTTCCACCCAGAACCGTCCTAGGGTCGCTCCAGCACAACAAACAAAGCAGACCTCAGAACCAGCGCGGCAGCAAACAGGTTGGGATGCTAGCAGTGCTAAGCTAGTGGCGCTAAGCTAGCCTGCTCTTAGGGCTGCATATTTCACGTCAGTCGAACTAATGTTGCGTTCTAAACCGTGTGGACCGCGACTCATCGTGCAGGGAAGCAGTAGTCTCACGACTTATTAATAGAAAGCTGATTTAAACTCCAATACCTTCATTAATTTCTGTTCCATTGCACGCACGTCCTAATTGTCCGCCATTTTAAGTTATTGAAGACCTTAATTGACATGCGCATTTTGCTCTGTTGTGCTGCCCGCAGACTTTACATGAAAACTTTGCGTTGCATCATCCCTTCTGGTTGACTCTGAGGTGTTAATCCCAGCTCTCTTGTCTCCAGGGAGGCTCCTCACAGCTGCCCAGTAAGAATGAGGACTTCAGTAAAGGCTGTGCCGAGAAGGCCTCCAAGCAGCCCGTGTTCCAGATCCACGTGGACGAGCCCGACGGCGCCTGCTCCACAAAGCCCGCGGCCCCCAAAGCCAAGCCGGCTGAGGGCTCCGTGCTGCACACTGCCATGACTCGCCTCAGACCGCCCCTGGCTCCCCTGGACGTGCCCTCTGCCATGGACCTCAGCTTCGGTGGGTGTGATGGGCGAAGGGTTGATGCACCACCTGCACCGCCCCGGTGGCACTCCAGCAGCCGGGCCGTGACCTTCACACCCAGGCACGGAGCTGCTATGCATTTGAAAGTGTTAATCCCCCTGAGTCTCTAATGCCAGTTGTCGGCCACACCAGCAGATTCTCCCATGGACATGTCTCTGGTGGAGGGAGAGGACAAAACCCCTGATGTCAACGAGGTCCCGGACTACGCTGTGGAGATTCACACCTACCTGAGAGAGATGGAGGTGCGAGTTTGCTTTGCTTCCTGACCGATGTGTGTTTGTGGTGTAAAATGTTCCCTCATGTTTCTCTAGATTGTCTGCTTGTATAGGCTCGGTAAGCTTGTGGGTCTCCTCAAGGAGGAATGTGTGCTAGAAGTCTCTGCTCCCTTTGAAGGGGTGCAACCAAAAGCCTGAGGGTCTGGTGATTTCCCAGGTCAAGATGCGGCCCAAGGCGGGCTACATGAAGAAGCAGCCAGACATCACGGCCAGCATGCGCGCCATCCTGGTGGACTGGCTGGTGGAGGTGGGCGAGGAGTACAAGCTGCAGAATGAGACTCTCTACCTGGCCGTCAACTACATCGACAGATTCCTCTCCTCCATGTCGGTCCTGAGGGGCAAGTTGCAGCTGGTGGGCACAGCCGCTATGCTGCTGGCCTCGTAAGTCTGCAGCCGGCCTCTCCTTTCCCCTGTGGTGACGTGTTCACGATGCAGTGTATGAAGCCCGGTGGCTTCAGGGCTGAGGTGTTCTACACGCGTGTTGACTCTGTGCTCCTCCTCCTGCAGGAAGTTTGAGGAGATCTACCCCCCCGAGGTGGCGGAGTTTGTGTACATCACAGACGACACCTACACCAAGAAGCAAGTGTTGAGGATGGAGCACCTGGTGCTCAAGGTGCTGTCCTTTGACCTGGCCGCCCCCACCATCAACCAGTTCCTGTCGCAGTACTTCCTGCACATGGTCGGCAACAAGAGGGTGGAGAGCCTGGCCATGGTGAGACTCGGAGAAGACTGCTTCTGTCGTATAATCTGGTTTGTTTGTAAAGCTGCTTCATTCATTGGCTGCAGCTTTAAAACAACACCGTATTAATATCTTGTGCCCTTTGTTCAAACCTGCGAGATGATTACACAGATGCTCTTCAACCGCAGAACTTTGTGTCCCTCTGCAGTACCTGGCAGAGCTGAGTCTGGTGGACTCTGAGCCCTTCCTCAAGTACCTGCCCTCGCACACAGCTGCCGCCGCCCTGCTCCTGGCCTACCACACCATCACAGGAGGATCATGGGTAAGCTGGCTGGGAGGCGCAGTGTAGTGGTGGGGTGTCTGGAGGCTAGATGTTCCTTGATGATTGTGCCCTCATGTGTAACGCTGCTTGTCCTCCCGCAGCCCAAGGTCCTGTCCGAGATGTCGGGCTACTCTGTGGAGGACCTCAGCCCGTGTGTCCAGGACCTCCACCAGATGTTCCTGGGCGTCCCGCAGCACGCCCAGCAGTCTGTCCCAGACAAGTACAAGAGCTCCAAGTAAGACGCCTGGCTGCAGACCAACGTTGTGGGAGGAGGTCGTGGCTCACTCTCACCTGTTCTCCTATGTTCTCCTCTGGGCGGCATGTAGCTCAGTGGGTAGAGTGGGTGGTTAGTGGTCGTCCACTAACCGTAGGGTTGGGGGTTCGATCCCTGTGATCCCCACTTCCAAAACTGTCTACATGTCGAAGTGTCCTTGAGCAAGACACTCAACCCTGAACCCCAACTTGCTCCCCGGGCGCTGATCATAGCAGCCCACTGCTCATACGTACAATATGTACAATAGGATGGGTCAAATGCAGACAACGAATTTCGTTCCCATGTCATGGGAATGACAAATAAAGACCACAAGGTCCCAATAATTATTATTCTCCTCTGTTCTCCTCAGGTACCACGAGGTGTCCCTCATCACCCCCCCGGCCAAGCTGCAGTTGAACTGAATCTTTTTTCATGGACCTCGCGTCACGCAGTAGAACTTCCTGGCTGGCCCTTTTCCCCGGGCAGCCGGGCAGTTAGTTTTAATGTTTTTCTCCAGGTCCTGACGGGGCCGTTTTAAAGGCTCATCGGGCACTCGAGCCGCCACTCGGCTTCTTGTGATGTAAAAAATGTGCCGTCTTCTATTTTTTTAATGTTTTTGCAGCGCCTGGGCCCTGCAGAGCCAGTGTTTTTTATCAGCGTGTTCTGTACATATTGTAATCAGTCCCACATTACCTCGCCGGATCCACGTCTTCCTGCCAACACATGGTGCGTTCTACGTTCTATAGGTTCTGTCAATCCATCTGCTCTGTAAGGTGACCTGTTGTAAATAAACCTCACTATATACCCAGTCGCTCTTCTCTTTATTGGCCGCTTGGGGGCAGCAGTGAGCAGGCAGCACTGTGGAGGAGGAGGCTGGTTTATAGCGGCTTCCAATGTTCTAAATGATGGTCATGAGATGACTGAGCTTAAATTATTTTTACAAATGGTGTGCAATATAAACCCTTTAACTGCACACGCAGCTGTTCTAAACCAAGTATCCTGCAATAAATCAGGAGTGACCTTAAAGAAACGACTCGTCTCAGACTTCAGTGGCATGTGAATAATTTGCCCTTCTGCTTGTGGCCGACTGATTTCCAGTGGTTGATCTGGGAGACGGTGGGCGTCTCCTCCCTCTCTCCTCCCCCTCTCCCTCCCCTCTCTGATGGAGGCTCAGCCTCACAACAGAGCAGCACCTCGGGAGCAGAGCCGCTCCTCCTCAGACCCTCCCGGTCTCCTTCTGCTCAGCCCACCATGGGCCCCTGAGCCTGGACCCGGACATGCCCTCTCCCCGGCGCTACCTGGTGGCCTCCACCTCGCTGCCCCTGGCCCTCAGCTGGGGCTGGAACCTGGGCTTGTACACAGGCATGCTCCTGCTCCTGCTCCTCCTCCTGGTGCTCCTCCTCTGGCTGCTCCTCCACCAGCTGAAGCACTCGGTGGGCTTCCTGGGCCGGCGCCCCGCCCACCTGCCGGAGCCCTGCGTGGGGCTGCGCTGCCGCTCCTGCTAGCTGTGGAGACGGAGGCGCTGCGGACCGCCGGACTCTGGACAGAACCACGGACTCTGGTCAGAACCACGGACTGTCTTCTGGGGCGTGTAAGAGACGCTGGGCTTTGCAGCGGAATCTTTCCTGTTGGTTTCTAATAAAACCAAGCTGTATGTACACCACGGTCGCATGGTCTGTCATTTCATGGCTTGGTTTTGGAGGAGCAGCCTGTGAGATGCTGTGGGACCACCAGGTGTGATTCAGTGTTCAAGTCTTTCCAACATGTGGTGTGATTCTGTCAGGAGGCGTCGGTAGACTGGAGCTGCTGGTCAGGAGGTCAGGGGACCTTCGACCAACCACCTCATCAACACGAGAGGTAATGTGAACACAAAATGGCAGAATCTCTTTAAACATGTGGAGGTAGATGTGTCTCTCAGCCAGGTGAGACCGGTTGGAGCCACCGTGGTTTTCCCCCGGACTCTGAACGGGTCGTTTCTGAACGCTGATAGAACTCCAGCAGCAGGAAGGTGTGATTGAAACTGCACCGGAGGAAATCAATACCTCCTTCTCCCCGGAGCTAAAGGGCTCAATTATACTTCGACTGTTGATTTCTATTCAGACCCACAATGACAACAAAAGTTTTCTAGTTGAGAGCTGTCAGTCAGCAGCAGCCCTTTAACAGGCCAAACCTCTTCCCCCTGAGTAGTGCGAGCCCCGTCCATCTCAGTCAGGTGTCATTGTTCGATTCCCCGGGAGCGCGTTGGAGGCTGTCTGCATTTGAAATGCATGATTAAAGGGTCTTTTTAAAGGTTATGGCTGCCCAAGAGCCGGGGGGGGCAGTCTGCCATCTCCTGGTGATCTGGAGGAACACCGCCATGTGACCTTAGTCCTCAGGTCCCAAACACGTCTCTTAGCTGTGTTCTCTGCCCCCCCCCCCCATGGTGACAGGGTGTAGAGACGTGTCTCACCCAGGAGAACCCAGCCCACAGGGGGGACCTGGTAGACCCCCCAGGGCGGACCCCCCGTGTCCAGCACTGCGATGCTGAACCCAGGAAAGGAGGCGACAACATGTTAACTGTGGTGTTCTTCACTCATCATTCTGGTGGGTGTTCTGTGACCCCGAACAAGACAACATATTGCCCTTCTTGCCTTGTTGTTGCTGAACCAATCATAGATAATAGTTAGGGTCACATGACTCTCTCTCTCTCTCTCTCTCTGACCCACCGGTCAGCCAGAAGTCATGTGTCTTAGTAGCTGTCAGGCTATTGGCCGGCCATTAGCCCGACAGGTCCCATCAATTAATCATTGGCGCAATTTAAAGGTGTGTGTGTGTGTGTGTGTGTGTGTGTGTGTGTGTGTGTGTGTGGTGGGGGGGGGGGGGGGGCTCTCTGTGATAAATGTTGTCCTCTGATATTAATTTAGTGCTGAGTTACTTCATAAAATATGAACACAATATTGATCTGTTTCTCTCGGAGGGCCAGTTGAATGTTTTCATTTACTGTCTTCAGGATGGAGAAGAGATGGAATGTTAGTCTTCCTCACTTTAATTAAGGTTTTTCTCTCTCTCTGTCTCTCTCTGTCTCTCTCTCCCTCTCGCTCACTCTCTCTCTCTGCGCACCTCTCTCTGTCTGTCTCAATTTGATTCATTATTGGGATGAATGATGAAAAACTGCAGTCAAAGCATCTGACGACCAACATACAAATCTAACAAAATGAACACAAAATGAACACATCAATGATAATATAAAGCAACATTAGATTTTAAGATTGAGACCAATCAATAATCTCTCTCTCTCTCTCTCTCTGCAAGGAAGACAGAGAGAGACGGTCTCTCTCTCTCTCTCTCTCTCTCTCTCTCTCTCTCTCTCTCTCTCTCCATCTCTCTCTCTCTCATGATGGGAAGATGTTTGATAAACTTAATGAACAAAATACAGGACTGCTGGTTGATGAGACTAATAACTCTATTCAGCGCAGAAAAAATCTTGATGTCAAAGCAGAGAATTCAGGACAGCAGGAAGACATTTATTTTGCAAATAGAAGCAAATAGAAGTAAAAGGTAGTAAAAGGTAGTAAAACGCTACACACAGTATGAGCAGTAAGGTGAGTGAGCTGGAGGTGCACAGGACTGCTGTGTCCCACACCCACCCGCTCACATCCACTTAGAAAACCGATGTTTGTTGAGCGTCCCCGTGGTAACGGGATGAGGGGACGCCCGGAGCATCATGAAGTATTCAGGAGAGACACAGCACAACAGAGGGGCTTTTCACATGTTGAGACAGAAGTTTAAATATTCAAAGCTTTATGTAGAACGTAAACGGACAGCGTCTGACTGATTGGTTTCCTCTGACGTGTGTGAAACATGGCCTCACTCCATCTCTGGGCAGTGTTTCCAAAACACCAATGAATAAATGAATACCTTCCAAATACAAGACATGCTTTCCATCTGTTTGTCTGCTTGTGAAATGGCTTGCATCATTGAGGCTACAGTTATATACATAAGAAGGGTTTCCAAAACGTTAAATACATTTTACAGTTCACATTCTAATCTGCTAGTGTTTCAATCCCGACCCATTAACATTAGGATGGTCACCGGAAACATTCTACTGGACACACAAACATTAGGATGGTCACTGGAAACATTCTACTGGACACACAAACATTAGGATGGTCACTGGACACCAAGAAGCGTAGCGGTACCTTCCGGATGACACTGGACACCGGGGTGTTGGGTGATGTCATGGTGATGTCACCAGGAGGTCAGAGAGCACCATAAGGTGCAGAGCAGACGCGCAGACACGCAGAACATCTCGTCCACGCATCAACATCCAAACCAGTAAGACCTGCACGTTACCATGGAAACCTGCTTCAGAGTATCATCAGCATCGGTCAGACAACAGCTGTGATCAGTTAGCGAAATAATGAAACTTGTATGTTTTAAACAGCCTGAGTGGAGTTCTTCCTGTTCCCCTGGTGAGGAACCCATACAACCTCTCCACCACCTGTTCTCCAGGCTCGAAGGTCTCAGCAGGAACATAAATGGTGAGTAGGACTGTAGCGTTAGGACCATGTGTGTGAAGAGATCCGATCCTGATCAGGTACCTCCCTTTGCCCAAATACCGTCCTGGTCTAAAGGTTTACTAAAGTTATTCAGGTTACTGGAGTCTAAAGGTTTACTTGCACTTCACTTTGGTAATCCACTGAACATCAGCCTGCAGCGCCGGCTGGAGCAGAGCCTCTCAGAGTGCTCAATGAGAGCTCAGTTCTTCTCTTGTACAGCGATGGAGCACAATGTCCAGCAGCATGTTGAAGGGAAGACTTTCATCATATCGACTAACAGAGTCGTGTTCTCCAGCCTGTCTTGTGTTTGTGTTGTGGTTCAATGGAGCGAGTCTCTAGAGTCAGTGTTTCTCCTGCTGAACGCTCCACTAGTGCTCAACAACAGACATGTCTGTCACCTCCTTCCACACACACACACACACACACACACACACACACACACACACACAGGAGGCGCAGACCCATGGGGGTCCCAGCGACTCCCTCACGTTCTCTGTTTCATTCCATATTATTTCCATATGATCTCCTGCCTCCTGGTGAGCTCATTAGAAGCCCTGAGGCTCGGAGCCCCTCCTGCCTGTTGGAGCCCCGTGTGACCCCGGGGGGACGAGCCCCGTGTGACCCCGGGGGGGCGAGCCCCGTCTGACCCCGGGGGGGCGGGCTCTCAGGGGCCACTGTCACCACTGGACACTTGTTCTGAGTTCTGGTCGAGGGAGATCAAGGACCAATCATACATCTCTCTCTCTCTGCAAGGAAGACAGAGAGAGAGTCTCTCTCTCTCTCTCTCTCTCTCTCTCTCTCTCTCTCTCTCTCTCTCTCCAAGGAAGACAGAGAGAGACAGTCTCTCTCTCTCTCTCTCTCTCTCTCTCTCTCTCTCTCTCTCTCTGTCTCTCTCTCTCTCTCTCTCTCTCTCTCTCTCTCTCTCTCTCCAAGGAAGACAGAGAGAGACAGTCTCTCTCTCTCTCTCTCTCTCTCTCTCCAAGGAAGACAGAGAGAGACAGTCTCTCTCTCTCTCTCTCTCTCTCTCTCTCTCTCTCTCTCTCTCTCTCTCTCTCTCTCTCTCTCTCTCTCTCTCCAAGGAAGACAGAGAGAGACAGTCTCTCTCTCTCTCTCTCCTCTCTCTCTCTCTCTCTCTCTCTCTCTCTCTCCAAGGAAGACAGAGAGAGACAGTCTCTCTCTCTCCCTCTCTCTCTCTCTCTCCAAGGAAGACAGAGAGAGACAGTCTCTCTCTCTCTCTCTCTCCAAGGAAGACAGAGAGAGACAGTCTCTCTCTCTCTCTCTCTCTCTCTCTCTCTCTCTCTCTCTCTCTCTCTCACGCCCGGTGGCTTCATGCTCATGTGAGCCTCTGATTTAGTGTGGTGCAGGTAATAGCCCACCGCTGGGTTCTCCTCCTCCCTCTCCTCCTCCTCCTGCTCCCTCTCCTCCTCCTCCTCCTCCTCCTCCTCCTCTATGTGCGCTCTGCTGGCTGCTCCCTCCTGCAGGAGGTGGTGGAGTGGATGGAAGCGGAGCTTAATTGGAGTTTAATGAAAAAGGAGTTTAATGCGCGACACCAGATCCACGATGAGTCTTCCCTCTGTGTCATTACTCTAGCGTCATTACCTTCTGCTGCTATCTTTCTCCAACACATTGCTGTACATTATTATTATCTCACATCTTCCTGACTACTGGCTGGTGGATAGTCTGCTGGTCAGGCTGTTAGCTTAGCAGTTGATGTCTTGTCCTGTCTTGTGATGTCTTGTCCTGTCTTGTGATGTCTTGTCCTGTCTTGTGATGTCTTGTCCTGTCTTGTGATGTCTTGTCCTGTCTTGTGATGTCTTGTCCTGTCTTGTGATGTCTTGTCATGTCTTGTCCTGTCTTGTGATGTCTTGTCCTAGGCTTACCGAGGAAGTGTTCGTCCCTTCGTCAACTTCGACGCCAAACAAGACGCGGAGTTCCTAAACAAGGCCATGAAAGGACTCGGTCAGTCTGCTCTGCCTCAGTGGAGCCAGAGATGAT
Organism: Urophycis tenuis; assembly: GCA_036785325.1. Lineage (NCBI taxonomy): Eukaryota > Metazoa > Chordata > Actinopteri > Gadiformes > Phycidae > Urophycis > Urophycis tenuis. The sequence goes on along the minus strand of JAXIVH010000016.1, from coordinate 8,034,573 downwards.
GATCCAGGGGTGTTCAGGGGCTAACTATGTAAAAGAAAGTGTGCTGCACCATCCTTGTGTGGGTTTGTTTGAGTAATCGAACCCCCAGATGCCTCCTGCTGTAGCCGTGTTGTCAGGGTGATTAATGAGGACCAGTATCTCCTCAGTATCTCCTCAGTATCTCCTCAGTATCTCCTCCACCTCCTCCACCTCAGCTGCTTCTCAGTGACTTCATCACACGTTGGCTCTGTGCAGCGAATGGAGCTCAACTGTGGTGTTTTAATGAATGTTAACTGTTTCACTTTATACATACTCGTACTTTAATGTAGAAAATAAAATAAACACCAGCTCATTCAGGGCACCGTTCATCATGTATTCATGGATTTGGTCTTTAGATTTGTGTTTTACAATTTGACCTTTGAACTTCTATTCCTAAAACGGTTCCCGGGACACACAGGAATGTCATTAGCGTGTCCCTAGCATGTCAGAACTCGCGGAGCTACCAGCCATTAGCCAAGCACCACTGCACACACACGCCACCGGGTTAGTTGATGGCCCTGGCACACACCAACCTCCTGATCACCTGAGATCAGACACTATGGGACCACCTTAACCTTAACCTATTTGCTGATCAGATCTATTGATCAGGCATTGGTGTGTTGATTGATTTGGTCAGGAACGGACGAGGATGCTGTGCTGATGATGCTGACAGCCCGAAGCAGCAGCCAACGCCAGGAGATCAAGGAGGCCTACAAGAAGAGCTACAAGAAGGTAGGCAGAACCTGAGGACACGCTCTATGTGGGTGGAACCTGAGGACACGCCCCTCGAGGGCTCTGTGTGGGTGGAACCTGAGGACACGCCCCTCCAGGGCTCTGTGTGGGTGGAACCTGAGGACACGCCCCTCCAGGGCTCTGTGTGGGTGGAACCTGAGGACACGCCCCTCCAGGGCTCTGTGTGGGTGGAACCTGAGGACACGCCCCTCCAGGGCTCTGTGTGGGTGGAACCTGAGGACACGCCCCTCGAGGGCTCTGTGTGGGTGGAACCTGAGGACACGCCCCTCCAGGGCTCTGTGTGGGTGGAACCTGAGGACACGCCCCTCCAGGGCTCTGTGTGGGTGGAACCTGAGGACTCCCCCCCACCCCCCAGTTCTGTGCACACTGATGAAGAAGTTAAAGGAAGTTGTATGGATTTCTCTATAGATTGTTCAGCTCTATAATCTAGACATGTTATTTGTGATCCTCAGGACCTGGTGAGTGTTCTGAAGTCGGAGCTGGAGGGCTTGTTGGAGAATCTGATCGTAGCCCTGATGTCTCCTCCTGTCTACTATGATGCCTACCTGCTGCACAAGGCTCTCAAGGTACCTCATGATGTCTTCTTACCCTGCCCCCTCAACATGTTATCCCGACACCTCAACATGTTACCCTGCTACCTAAAGATGTTATCCCGACACCTCAACATGTTACCCTGCTACCTAAAGATGTTATCCTGATACCTCAACATGTTGACCTGATAACATGTGATGGGCATGTCACCTCATGCTAATAACAGTCTATGGATCTGGCTCCATGTTTGTCCCTGACGGGCTGTTCTGATTGGTCAGGGGCCAGGAACTGATGATGAGGTTCTGATCGAGATCCTGGCGTCGCGGAGCGGACAACAGCTGAAGGATATCAGCAAGACCTACAAGAAAGGTTTCAGAACTCCCTCCTTGATTCATTCATTCACTTGAGGATGTTCACTCCTCAACCCGTCACTCCTCACCACATCACTCCTCACCGCAACACTCCTCACTGCGTCACTCCTCACCGCGTCACTCCTCACAGCCTCACTCCTTACCGCCTCACTCCTCACCGTGTCACTCCTCACAGCATCACTCCTCACCACGTCACTCCTCACTGCCTCAATCCTCACCGCCTCACTCCTCACCGCCTCACTCCTCACCGTGTCACTCCTCACCACGTCACTCCTCACCGCCTCACTCCTCACCGCGTCACTCCTCACAGCGTCACTCCTCACCGCCTCACTCCTCACCGTGTCACTCCTCACGTGTCACTCCTCACAGCGTCACTCCTCACTCTTCACCCCTTCATGACCAAGAGACGGGGAGCACACCGCACGCCTGCCTGGAGGTTCAGGGTGTGTGACTGCGACCCGGTCAGCTGGGTACTGAGGCTGCGTTCTCACACCGTGGTTTGCTCCTCCGGCCAGCAGGGGGCCTCTGTCTCACAGGCCCTGCATGACATCAGGCCCGCTGTCTCACTCTCACTGTCCCGACACCCCGGCCCTGGTACATTAGTGTGATGAGACCGGAGTGAGTGGGTCTCTGGATGCTCTCACCTCTTCACCCCCTCCTTCCTCACCCCTCCTCCTCTTTCTCCTCTTCCTCTCAGAGTTTGGCGGGAAGCTGGAAAAAGATATCATGAGTGACACATCAGGCCACTATGAGAAGCTCCTGTTACTCCTCTTACAGGTAGGGGGAGGGAGGGGAGGGGAGGGAGGTGCACAGATCATCTTGTACTTGGAATCACCTTGTTTCCTGTGGTGTCGGCCATCTTGTCTGTCTGTCTGTCTGTCCGTCTCCAGGGCAAAAGGGAGGACGGGATTAATGAGGGGCAGATTGAGAAAGATGCCAAGGTACGAAACCAGTTTACACCGAGTCTGATTGAGTTTACTAACTTACTGAACATCCATTAGAAAGCTGTTGTGCATTCAGACATAGAACCAGGAAGTGTGTGTGTGTGTGTGTGTGTGTGTGTGTGTGTGTGTGTGTGTGTGTGTCTGTGTGTGTGTGTGTGTGTATGTGTGTGTGTGTAAGGACCTGTTTGAAGCAGGAGCTTCCAAGATTGGAACAGATGAGGAGGTGTTTATTTCCATCCTTGGCAAAAGGAGTCCTGAACACCTAAGAAAAGGTTTGGTTTTTCACTACTGTTCATTAACCACACTAACCTCCTGACTCACCACTGTCCACTAACCTCCTGACTCACCACTGTCCACTAACCTCCTGACTCACCACTGTCCACTAACCTCCTGACTCACCCCTGTCCACTAACCTCCTGACTTACTACTTTCCACTAACCTCCTGACTTACACTGTCCACTAACCTCACTAGCCTTCTAACTGACTCAGTTATAAGTATGTCTCCTAAGGTGCAGTTTATTAATGATGTTATTATTGATGTTCATATTCTAAAAACTCAGTATCATGTATTATATTGTGTATTTTGTGTATTATATTGTGTATTTTGTGTATTATATTGTGCATTTTGTGTATTATATTGTGTATTTTGTGTATTATATTGTGTATTTTGTGTATTATATTGTGTATTTTGTGTATTATATTGTGTATTTTGTGTATTATATTGTGTATTTTGTGACAAGATGGTCACGGTTCTTTCCACAACTTGCAAGTTCATGAGCTAAAATAACTGACATAACCCAGATTACTGTATAATAAAAACACAATTAAAATAGCAACTCAACAACTAAATAGAGAGTTTATGGTTGAATATATTCAGGACGTTTCTCAAACAATTTGTGTAAGTTCTGAGTATGCACCATAATGTGATGTCTGCGTCTCTTCTCCAGTGTTTGCTGCCTACCAGAAGCTGTCAGGGTCTGACATTCAGGATAGCATAGAGAGTGAGACCACAGGGAACCTGGAGAACCTGCTGCTGGCCATCGGTGAGACCTGGAGAAGGACACATGAGAGATGAACACATGAGAGATGGACACATGAGAGATTAACACATGAGAGATTAACACATGAGAGATTAACACATGAGAGATGGACACATGAGAGATGGACACATGAGAGATTAACACATGAGAGATGAACACATGAGAGATGGACACATGAGAGATGGACACATGAGAGATTAACACATGAGAGATTAACACATGAGAGATGGACACATGAGAGATTAACACATGAGAGATTAACACATGAGAGATGGACACATGAGAGATTAACACATGAGAGATTAACACATGAGAGATGGACACATGAGAGATTAACACATGAGAGATTAACACATGAGAGATGGACACATGAGAGATTAACACATGAGAGATGGACACATGAGAGATTAACACATGAGAGATTGACACATGAGAGATGGACACATGAGAGATTAACACATGAGAGATTAACACATGAGAGATGGACACATGAGAGATTAACACATGAGAGATTAACACATGAGAGATTAACACATGAGAGATGGACAGTTGAGAGATTAACACATGAGAGATGGACACATGAGAGATTAACACATAAAATATGGACACATGAGAGATGGACACATGAGAGATGGACACATGCTAGATTAACATATGACAGATGGACACATGAGAGATTAACACATGAGAGATTAACACATGAGAGATGGACACATGAGAGATTAACACATGAGAGATTAACACATGAGAGATTAACACATGAGAGATGGACAGATGCGAGATTAACACATGAGAGATGAACACATGAGAGATTAACACAAAAAATATGGACAGATGAGAGATGGACACATGCTAGATTAACATATGACAGATGGACACATGAGAGATTAACAAATGAGAGATGGACAGAGGAGAGATTAACACATAAAATATGGACACATGAGAGATGGACACATGCTAGATTAACATATGAGAGATGGACACATGAGAGATTAACACATGAGAGACGGACATATGAGAGATTAACACATAAAATATGGACACATGAGAGATGGACACATGCTAGATTTACACATAAGAGATGGACACATGAGAGATTAACACATAAAATATGGACACATGAGAGATGGACACATGCTAGATTAACACATGATAGATTAACTTCATTTGTATTCATAGTATTAATACTAGTATTCGTAGTATTAATAAAAGTTTTTGGTAGTTTTAATAGTAGTAGTATTTATTGTATTAATACAAGTGTTTATTAGTATTAATAGTAGTTGTATTCATAGTATTAATACTTGTGTTTATTAGTATTAATAGCAGTAGCATTCATAGTAATAATACTAGTGTTGTTATCTTCTAGTGAAGTGCGTTCGAAGTGTTCCTGCTTATTTTGCTGAGACCCTTTATGGATCCATGAGGGTAACACACACACACACACACATACACACACACACACACACACACACACATACACACACACACACACACACACACACACACGCACACACACACACACACACGCACGCACGCACGCACAGACACACACACACACACACACACACACACGCACGCACGCACGCACGCACAGACACACACACACACACGCACGCACACACAGACACACACACACACACAAACACACACACGCACACACACACACACACACACACACGCACGCACGCACGCACAGACACACACACACACACACACACACACACACACACACACAGACACACACACACACACACACACACACACACACACACACATGTACGTTGTAAGGCTTGCGTGTGATTGGCCAGCGGGCGGGGACAGATGACGAGACCCTGATGAGGGTCATGGTGTCTCGGAGCGAAGTGGACATGTTGGACATCCGAGAAGCATTCTGCAAGACCTACAACGCCTCGCTGCACAACACAGTCCAGGTACGCACCTGTAGCTCTACCTGTTGGTCTGCTCTGCCCTCCAGGTAGTTCACCTGTAGCTCTACCTGTTGGTCTGCTCTGCCCTCCAGGTAGTTCACCTGTAGCTCTACCTGTTGGTCTGCTCTGCCCTCCAGGTAGTTCACCTGTAGCTCTACCTGTTGGTCTGCTCTGCCCTCCTCATAGTTCACCTGTAGCTCTACCTGTTGGTCTGCTCTGCCCTCCAGGTAGTTCACCTGTAGCTCTACCTGTTGGTCTGCTCTGCCCTCCAGGTAGTTCACCTGTAGCTCTACCTGTTGGTCTGCTCTGCCCTCCTCATAGTTCACCTGTAGCTCTACCTGTTGGTCTGCTCTGCCCTCCAGGTAGTTCACCTGTAGCTCTACCTGTTGGTCTGCTCTGCCCTCCTCATAGTTCACCTATAGCTCTACCTGTTGGTCTGCTCTGCCCTCCAGGTAGTTCACCTATAGCTCTACCTGCTGGTCTGCTCTGCCCTCCTCATAGTTCACCTGTAGCTCTACCTGTTGGTCTGCTCTGCCCTCCAGGTAGTTCACCTGTAGCTCTACCTGTTGGTCTGCTCTGCCCTCCAGGTAGTTAACCTATAGCTCTACCTGTTGGTCTGCTCTGCCCTCCTCATAGTTCACCTATAGCTCTACCTGCTGGTCTGCTCTGCCCTCCTCATAGTTCACCTGTAGCTCTACGTGTTGGTCTGCTCTGCCCTCCACATAGTTCACCTGTAGCTCTACATGCTGGTCAGTGTTGATTCATGGTGCAGAGTGGTAAGATAGCACCTCCACCCATTCGGCCACTCCAGGTGATTTAGCGGCCCAGTGTTTGAATCCCTTGTGCACCGGCGCCTCAAGATGAATGATGTCACAACTGGGCGGCGAGATCGGGATCATCACGCTTTAATTCACCAGCGGCCCCCAGAGCCCTGCTGGCCGCGTCTCCATGGCAACTGGGATCCCACCATGCGGACGGAATGTGAGTGGTCTGTAGTCTTAACACTAACCCTCCCTCTCTCCTCCCCCTCTCCCTCATTATCTCTCCTTCACTCTCTCCCTCTCTCCCTCATTATCTTCCTCTCTGTCATTCTCTGGCTCCCACCTTTCTCTCTCCTCCTGACTCCCCCAGGAGGACACAAAGGGAGACTATGGGAAGGCGCTGCTCTACCTCTGTGGTGGGAATGACAGCGTGGGTGCCTTCTGACGACGTGGCCCCCCGGACCCCCTGGTCCCCCCGCAGCCCTCAGACCAAGTCCCCCTGGTCGTGGAGCTGTGGTCCTGGTCCTGGACCCCCTGCAGAGCCTGGGTGACCTGGGGCTGCAGAGCGGTACTCTGCTGCGTGATGAAGGACCTTCAGACCCTTGCTGCAGTCTTCAGGCTGCTGGACTGGTGTTTCACCTCTTTTAACTTCCTCTTTGTGTTTGGTTTTCATGTTGCTGACGATCTCTAAACGCTCTCCTGTCCTCGCTGGGCACTGCGTCATGTGACACTGCACTCAGTGTGTGTGTGTGTGTGTGTGTGTGTGTGTGTGTGTGTGTGTGTGTGTGTGCGTGCGTGCGTGCGTGCGTGCGTGCGTGCGTGCGTGCGTGCGTGCGTGCGTGCGTGCGTGCGTGCGTGCGTGTGTGTGTGTGTGCACCAGTGAAGTGTTAAGTGTAAAACAGTGATGAAGGTGAATTATTAAAGTTCTCCATGTAAGACCCAATCGCCTCCTGCTCATTAATTAAGGACCTGCCAACATCTTGGGTGAGTGAGGGAAGGTGTTTGTGTCCTGGAGGTAAAGGGGCATTTTTTTTGGTGAAGGTGAAGTGTAATTATTAATTACTTCTGAAGCTGAAGGGTTCCTGATCAACCAAACCAGCATTGTATCGTCTGCAGCTGGTGACTATAAGAAATAAATAGAACTGAAGAAACCAGATTATCTCAATGGATTTAATTTGACAGAATGGATGGAGTATGGATTCTATTTATAGAAAAATCATGATGATTTAAAGTCACACTGTGTGAGACTGAGCACCTGCCAGTCAGTAGACAGGAGACTGTTAATATACATTACTGTGCCTGTAATGTATACACAATGATTCTGAATAACTTTTCAAAAACATTTTCAGGTTTGCTTTAGTGAAATACAAAACATTTTGAATAAAAAGTATTTAAATTAAAAATGACCAATGGGCAGTTAGCAGACACTTTTGTCCAAATCGTTTGTCGGGTTTGACATGTGGAGGTTGTTTTGTAGACCTGGGAATGAAATTCGTTCTCTGCATTTGACCCATCCTATTAAACATAGGAGCAGTGGGCTGCTATGATCAGCGCCCGGGAAGCAAGTTGGGATTCAGGGTTCAGTGTCTTGCTCAAGGACACTTTGACATGCAGACAGTTTTGGAAGTGGGGATCAAGGGGATCGAACCGCCGACCCTACGGTTAGTGGACAACCTGCTCTGTCCACCCTGAGCTACTGCCACCCCTAGTGTTTCAGAAGAAAATAAATGTCAAATGTCATAAAATATAGAAAACCTTGGCTTTGCTTTTCATGCGTTAATTTATCAATGTAATCTTTTTAGAGAGTAAAAGTTATTGCACTTTTTGTCATTTTTTCTTTTATTTCACCGACTAATTTGTATTAAAGGCATACATGTAATATTTAAACAAGCTCTTATTGGACACATCTGTATTCAGTGATGATCAATAGTGATTTCCAGTGCAATATTTAGTGTGCCCCCTGGCCAGAGGATCAATAGAAGGAAGGTAACCCTTCCTTCTACCATCCCGTTATTTACACTGCAAATACATGGACATGATTCGGTAATTACCCCTGTTATTGATTACCACTGGTCAATAAGTATGTGGATACAGAGAAATGATGGGGACTTTAGGTTTCATTTAGGGTAAGAAACTCCAATGGGTGGGGTTTTACATTTATATTACATTGAGGGCATTTAGCAGACGCTTTTATCCAAAGCCACTTACATAAAGTGCATTTGTCAGAAGAACGAAACATTTCATTGCTGTAAGAAAGTAAGAAAGAAAAGAAGAAGAAGAAACAGTAAGAAAGTCACCAGAACAAGTTTCAAGCACTTCAATTGCTAGGTTAACCATTGCTAGTATACAACATCTCTGACTACAACATCTCTGACTAAGTGCCAAGTTACAAAGAGTGATCAAAGTGCCAAGATGTACAACAAATAAGAGCATGAGGGTAAGGTTATGCAGGGTTGAGGTGAACTCTGAACAAGTGGGTCTTGAGTCTCTTCTGGAAGATGGGGAGTGACTCTGCAGTCCTGACATCAGCAGGGAGCTCGTTCCACCACTGCGGTGCCAGAAAAGAAGTGTGAGAGAAGAGAAGAAGTGTGATTTCGCCATCCGAGCTTTTCCTCCTCTTAGTTATGGAGGTAGTGATGGAGGTAGTGATGGAGGTCGACCAGCTGAGGTAGTTGAGCGGATCGTGTCAGCTTGCTAGTGGCGCCATCTGCTGGTAGTTATCTTCCCCAGTGAGTAGACCGTGAGTTCACCTGCAATAAGTCCATGCTGCCACCCGGTGGCCGCAGTGTGTCACGACGTCCTGAGTGAACTGTAACTAATAGTTAAGCCTAGTTTATACTTCTCCGACTGCGTAATCCGTAATCCGACTGCGTAACTACGGACACCCCTCGAGCCCTCATAGTTCTCCGTCGTGGTGACCGATACGCAATGCAATTTCCCGCTTGACCAGTAGGGGTCGCTACGCAAGACTGGCCATGACATTCACGCAAGTAGGCCTAGGCCTAAATAAGTACAAAAGGGAAAAATAGCTAAGAGGGGATCAATTATTAAATAGAAAAGGGGATACATTATAAATGAAATGCTTTTAAAAGTAAAAACAATTTACAACAATTTAGTGCAATTTGCCACCGTCTCTTTTAAGTTTCACAAGTTCAAGTGGGTCGGCTTGCATTTTGGAGCTTTATGCGTCCATATAGTAAAGCGTATATATATAGCGTATAATATATAGCGTATATATAGCGTATAAAGCGTATATACATAAATGGCGCTGCCAGTGTTTACGTTGTGATAGAAGTCGATAGCGATAGAATGTGATTCATTGTGAGTCATTCATGTGTAAATGACGTGTTTAGAGGACCAATCGCAGCCCTTGCGGTCTCCGTTGTGCGTTGACGGAGTGACGGATACTTAAAAAATATAGCCTTCTGCGTAAAGTGCCGTACGTAGGGTACGGAGAGCCCTCTCCGTCGACGGAGAGCCTGACGGAGAGCCTCTCCGTCGTCTCCGTCGGCCCGAAATATTTTTTTAAGTAGGGAGCGCCGGGTCGTTTGAAACACGGGACGTTTGAAACACAGCGATTTCCTCGAAAACCACGCAAGTACTGACACGTCAAATTTCGTCACTACGTTCAGCCCGCAAGACTGACCAACACGCAAAATTTCGCGTGATTACGTCATGCCGTTCAAATTTTATCCCCGCGAACCTGTTTTTCAATGCGGTATGTAGAATCTTATGTGCGGTAGTTTTTTGTAATAAACACTTGTATGTTTTGTTTCATGCAATAATAATATGACTATACAACAGGTGAATTAGTAATGAAACATGTCCTAAAGTGTGCAATGTCAGAGTTTTGAAGTTTAGTGGCAAAAAAGGTTTATGTGTTATTAGTCGCTGTCGGGGCGATTGAAACACACAATCTATTTCGCCCTCACTTCTGACCGTCACTACGGTCATAATTATGGATGAATGATGCCCTCATCGTCACCTATACCAAGATTAAATCACACATTGTCACGACCACGTGACCCGGAAGGAGGCGTGGCTTACCATAAAGTATGCCCGGTAAGCGCGCCGCATCCTCTTACCTCTACTCGCCTTTATGCTGAGAGAGACCGCACGGTAAGTATCGGTGAGTACCCGTTTCACTTACGTTGTGTTGGAAGTCTGTATTTACAGTTTGTCACGCTGCTGTTGTCAACCCGTACACTCTGTTAAGTGCAGGCGCCTTGAGCCCCTGTGGGTTGTGCAGTGTGACTTTGCCGCTGTTTTTGTTGCTGCAGTAACTTCGCCTGTCGAGCTAAGGACTGTTAGCGTGTTTGTGTTGCTACCTGCGGGGGGGACCCCCTCCAGGTGGGCTCTGGTCCGGGGGACCAAGCGGCCGTTGTGGCTCGCTTGTTTTTGAGTTAAGTGGTTAGCCCTTGGGCGCTCTACGCAGTATTGCCGGGCTTTGGTTGTAATCCCGTCTTCGGACTGGGTGTTTATGTGTTACATCACTAGCCCCCGTTCGCGTGAGTGTTGGTGGTAATTATCACATTGCTGTTGACAACGGTTTTTGATTCATGTACAGTATCCCTCTTACATCTGTGTATTGTTAGGAGGTAGAGAGCTGTGTTATTTCAGTTTAAGTTATACTGACCGCTGTTTGCAGCTGGTTTTACTACTGTGTGTTCCACTCATCCCCGGGTTCGTTCGCGTCCAGTTTGGGGGTTAGTTTTTACTATTTTCAGTGTGACTGTCAGTCTTATCACCTTGCCCTGGTACTGGCTGTTCGCAGCTGGTGGGTCTGTGGTTTTCTGGTCATCCCTTGCCTACGTTCGCGTGTGCTGCCTAGGGCTGTGGCCGACATCACCTCCTGAATTGTTTCACGGTTTCTCCTGGGTCTACTGCTGTGCGCGGCTACAGCAGTTGAGTTTCTCCGCCTGCGGTGCGTGCGCGTACGCGGCAGGCCGAAGTTCGAAGTGGTGTTTTCTCAGTCTGCGGTAACATAATTGTCCGGGTGCTAGCTGTGCGCAGCTAGTGGACTGTGGTCTTTCCCTCTCCTGCGTTCGCGCTAGGCGAGTTGGGTTACTGTGGCTATGGCAACGGTGGCTTGCCGATATTGCCAGGCCTGTCTGGACCCCCGTGACGGCCACCGGGAATGTCCAAGGTGTTTGGGTAAGGCTCATCTGCTGAGGGACATTGACGACCCCTGCGATGGAGCATTGGACTTGCCCTATGCTGAGAGGGTCCGACGTGCTGGACTGGGGCAGGAAGAGCCTCGGTCTCAGGTACCGGACCGGGAACACGGGCATTCTAGGCGTTCACGTTCACGTAAACGCCGGCATTCAGGTGACCAGCACCGCCATTCAAGTGACCCAGGTCATAAACATAGACGTTCTAACCGCTCTCATAGATCTGCTGATCCTCGGGGAGGTAATCAGGAGAAGCTGTTGAGGGCTATTAAAACCCTTAATGAACGGTTGGGAAGGGTTGAGTCGGAGCGCGCGTCACTATCGGTGTCACGTGGCTCAAGCGCCTCACATATGTCCCCAGTGAGTGGGGAGACCTTCCCAGAGCGTGACCCAGACGAAATGTCCTTGTATGCTCAGGGCTCCCTTACGGGCAGTGGGCAGTCTGGGCACTATTCAGACCAGGTGGTGTCAGATGCAGGAAGCACCAGGGATAATGAGTCGGACACGGGGAGCGTACCTCTGGTGAACCGTGTTTTGACGGCAGTGAAGGTGCTTGGCATTACTGTACCGGACCCGAAACCCATCCCTACGGGGGGTATTTGGGACGGGGTGTCCCAACCTCGCTCGGAGCCTATTATTCCGGCACCGCAGCAGTTTTCAGATATGCTGATGAAGGGATGGAATACACCCATGAGTAATTCATTTTACAACGCTGGGTGTAGAGGTCTGGCGAAGATGGCGTATCCTCCTGATTCAGGGTTGGGGGATATGCCGTCAGTCGGACGGCATGTGCCCGCATGGACGTCTCTGGACCCTTCTAAGGTGACTGATAACTCGGCCTGTCCCTGGTCGCTGTGCCAGGCGACTGAACGGCACCTGACCCGCACTTATAATGCAGCGGCACGTGCAGCGCGCTGTGGGAATGCCCTGGCTATTATGCTGGCGGCCCTGCGCAGGAGGTACGATAACGTGGACGGCGACTCTTCGGATTTGTTTGCTTCCGCGGTGACGATCCATGCTCAGCTGACCCGGGACATTGGGGCTGCAATGAGTGCAGCTATGTTGACTCGCCGTCAGGTCTGGTTGGCTCAGACGACGTTGCCAGACAACGTCAGGAAGGAGCTGCTGGAGAAGCCGGTGGTGCCAACCCAGGTGTTCCATCCGGACACTCCGGGGGTCCTGGACCGCCATGAGCACGAACTCCAGACCCAGGACCAACGCGGTGGGCGGACTGGTCGCCGGTCGGAGACATCCAGGTTGGGGTCTTACGGTGGCTCGCGCTGGCTCTCCTTTCAAGGGCAGCGTCCTGGCCACTGGGCACGCGGCAACCGTCACGAAGGGACGTTTCGGACCTTCGGCGTGCCGCAGCAGGATGGTTCCCGGTCCCGAGGACAGCAGGCCAAGGGAAATCCCAGAGGTAGGCCCTCAGGGCGCCGTCCCGCCAGGGGCAGAGGGCGCCAGGGGGGCTCTATGTGATGGGCTGGGGCCCGCCGTCGAACCGCTCTCCCAGCTCCGCTTGGACAGCTGGGTGGAGCACACATCAGACCCCTGGGTACTGGATACGGTAGCCAGGGGCTACAAGATCCAGTTTCGACGGCGTACGCCCCCTTTCCTGGGGGTCCGCATGACGATGGTCAGGGACCCTGTCCAAGCAGCTGCCCTGGCGGAGGAGGTGTCAACTCTACTGCGGAAGGGTGCCATTACCAAAGTGAGTACCGCAGAGCAGATGACAGGGTTTTATTCGACCTATTTTCTGGTTTCAAAAAAGGACGGCGGATTCCGCCCAGTCCTGGACCTCAGACGACTGAACCGTTATGTGAAAGTGTTGCCATTCAGGATGTTGACCACCAGGGACATCCTGCAGACTATATGCCAAGGGGAGTGGTTCGCCACTCTGGACTTGAAGGACGCATATTTCCACGTCAGAATCTGGCCGGGCCACAGGCCATTTCTGAGGTTCGCATTTCGGGGGCAGGCGTATCAGTTCAGGGTGCTTCCATTTGGACTGTCGCTGTCGCCAAGAGTATTCACGAGGGTGGTGGCGGCTGCCCTGCACCCTCTTCAACTGTCGGGTCTGAAGGTATTACCATACCTGGACGACTGGCTGATAGTGGCCCCGTCACGCAGCCAGGTGGTGGCGGATACTCAGCGGGTGCTGGCTTATATCCAGGCCCTCGGGTTCCGAGTCAATCCGAAGAAAGGCAATCTGGAGCCCAGGCAACAAACGTTGTTTCTGGGCCTATGGGTGGATTCCGTGGCCATGCGGGTTTCTTTGTCCCCGGAGAGGGTTCTCCGGATCCTTTCTCTCCTACCGCATTTCCGTCTCGGCAAGCGTGTCCAGATGAGTCTGGTACAGCGCCTGCTGGGAATGATTGCTTCGGCCACGGCTGTCATTCCGCTGGGCCTTCTCAGAGCTCGGCCTTTGCAAAGGTGGTTAAACTCTTTCCGTCTCGATCCCAAGCGGGACAGGCGGGTGAAGCTGATGGTAACAAGGTCTTGTCTCCAGGCGCTGGGGCCTTGGAGGGACAAGAACATGTTGAGACAAGGGGTCCCCCTGCAGACCCTCCCTCTCAGGAGGGCCGTTGTGACAACGGATGCTTCCCTGACAGGCTGGGGAGCTGTGTGGCAGGGCAGGTCAGTGAGAGGCCGTTGGTCTCCCCCATGGACGGCCGAACACATCAATGTGTTGGAGCTAAGGGCGGTCCACCTTGCCCTCAGAGCTCTTCTCCCTTTCATCAGAGGCAGGCACATCTTGGTGAGAACCGACAACACGGTTGCGGTTTATTACATAAACCATCAGGGGGGCACAAAGTCTCTTCGGTGTCTACAGGTGTCCCAGGAGCTATTGTTTTGGGCAGCACCCCGCCTGGCTTCGCTCAGGGCGATTTACGTGCCAGGTGTGGTGAACACGGCAGCGGACTTGTTGTCCAGAGGTGCGCCTCCTTCCATGGAATGGAGGCTTCACCCACAGGTGATTTGGCAGCTGTGGGCCCGTTTCGGCGTGGCCCAAGCCGATCTGTTTGCGACTTGCGAGAACGCTCACTGCGACCTATGGTTCTCCCTGATGGGCCGAGGGGGGCCTTTGGGCCTGGATGCTCTGTCCGCAGAGTGGCCGGACGGCTTGTTGTATGCTTTTCCCCCGTTGCCCCTGATTCCTCAGGTGTTGCATCGGGTCAGACTGGGCCGCTACAGGCTTCTGCTGATTGCACCCCGGTGGCCAGGGAGACACTGGTTTCCGGATCTGCTGCGGCTGGTGTCCGGATTTCCATGGCCTCTGCCAGTCAGAGCAGACCTTTTGTCCCAGGCAAGGGGTCTGATTTGGCACCCCAAGCCGGCGTTTCTGCAGCTCTGGGCGTGGCCTCTCCGGAGCCCCTCTTTAGGGACTTAGATGAGGGCGTCCGTGACACGATGCAGAACGCCAGAGCCTTGTCGACTCGGGTAAACTACGGCTACAAGTGGGATTCGTTTGCTACCTGGTGCAGAACGAATCAGGTGGACCCTGTCGCTTGTCCTGTTCTAGTCGTGTTACGTTTTCTTCAGTCCCTTCTGAATGCTGGCAGGGCAGCTAGCACTCTAAGGGGTTATGTTGCGGCTATTTCCCTCCACCATGTGAAGGTGGATGGGCGGCCGGTGGGGAGGCACGAGGACGTCATCAGTTTCATGCATGGTGTCCATCGGCTGCGCCCTGCGCGTGTGTTGCGAGCTCCCGCATGGGATCTCCCGCTGGTATTGCAGTGTCTGACCAAGGCTCCATATGAACCCATTGATCAGTCTGACCTCCGGTCCCTGTCTCGCAAGACTGCACTCCTCCTGGCGCTTGCTTCGGAAAAACGCGTGGGGGAATTGCAGGCGCTGTCAATCAGTCCCGACTGTATGAGGTGGAAGGCCGATGGCTCAGGGGTCGACCTGTAGCCTAATCCGCCATTTCTGCCCAAGGTCATAACTCCGCAGACTGTGAATCAGAAGCTCCGGATTGCCGCACTGGATCCGGCTGCTGGGTCTGAGGACCTTACCACGCTGTGTCCGGTTCGGGCATTGCGTGCCTATGTTGCCCGCACTCGACTGCTGAGGGGCGAAGGCACAAGGTTGTTTGTCTGCTACGGCGGGGAGAGATTGGGCCGTCCTTTGTCCAAGCAGCGCCTATCGCACTGGGTGGTGGATGCGATATCTGCAGCCTATGTGGGGCAAGGCCTGCCGGCCCCTGGGGGTGTGGTGGCTCACTCCACAAGGGGCATGGTTACCTCTTGGGCTGCTCTGAAGGGCGTGCCCATGGCGGAGATTTGTGAGGCGGCCTTATGGTCTGTGCCTTGCACATTCGCCAGGTTTTATAGGCTGAATGTGGCGTCCGCAGTGTCTGTGGGGACCACTGTATTATATGCGGCTGGCCAGCGAGGTGTTCCTGGGGCTGAGTCCCCAGGTCCTCGCGACCCGGTTGGTATAGGTCATCCATAATTATGACCGTAGTGACGGTCAGAAGTGAGGGCGAAATAGATCGTAAGTTATGGATATAACTATGGATCTATGAGCCCGAACGATGACCGTCACTACCTTCTGTCGCTCGGACCATAAAGGCGTTCCGAGGATAGAGGATGGGGCGCGCTTACCGGGCATACTTTATGGTAAGCCACGCCTCCTTCCGGGTCACGTGGTCGTGACAATGTGTGATTTAATCTCGGTATAGGTGACGATGAGGGCATCATTCATCCATAATTATGACCGTAGTGACGGTCATCGTTCGGGCTCATAGATCCATAGTTATATCCAGTGTTGGGCAAGTTACATCCAAAATATAATACATTATATACGTTGTATGATGTATGACATGATCCTTCAATGTGTGCACTAGGCTGCTACGGATGTTCTACCAGTCTGTGGTAGCCAGTGTCACCTTCTTCGCCGTCGTGTGCTGGGGAGGAGGCATCGGGTGCGGTGGGGCAAGTAAGCTGAACAAGCTGGTGAGGAAGGCGAGCTCCGTGGTGGGGATGAAGCTGGACTGTGTGGAGGCGGTGACAGAGAGGAGGATGAGGGGAAAGCTGCAGGCGATCCTGGACAACCCCTCTCACCCTCTCTACGCCGAGCTGAGGCAACTCAGGAGCACGTTCAGCCATAGGCTCACTCAGCCACGTGCTTCAAAGCGCTTGGGGGGCTCTTTCATCCCATCAGCTATCAGGCTCTACAATACCTCAACCACCCGCTCCCAACGTCTCGGAAGCGCCAGCACCACCAGATAATGGATTTGTATAACACACCACACACCCCAGACTGTTTTCTAGCCATTCTCATCTTATGTCTGTTCATCTCATTAATAACCACTGCCCATCTGTCATCTTTCATTGTGTGCACCAGGCTTCTACGGATGGTCTACCAGTCTGCGGTGGCCAGTGTCACCTCTTCACTGCCGTGTGCTGGGGAGGAAGCATTGGGAGCGGTGGTGCCAGGAAGCTGTACAAGCCGGGGAGGAAGGCGAGCCCTGCAGTGGGGATGAAGCTGGAAGGTGTGGAGGCGGCGACAGTGAGGAAGACGAGGGGAATGCTGCTGGCGACCCGGACCTACCCTCTCAGCCGCACTGTGCCGAACTGAAGCAACTGAAGCAACTCAGGAACATGTTCAGCCACATGCTCACTCAGCCAAGTGCCTCAAAGTGCTTGGGTGCTCCTTCATCCCACCAACCATCAGGCTCAGGAAGCTCCAACACCACCAGACAAATGGAATGGACTGAACTTTCATTCACATACACCACACCACACACCTTGGACTGTGACCCAGCCGTTGTTATTCCAGGACCATTCATATATTGTACCTGGAATACCTGTATAAATTTGCACATCTTGCACCTTGCACTTTCCGCATACTTGCACTATTTTATCTACTTGCACTATTTGATCTATCTTGCATTTTGCACCACAAACTGCTATCTAGGACACTAGTATGCATACGGGTCCTCTCGTCACCGACCTGACTTAAGAGCGCGTATTTAATCTAATCTATTGTTTTTTATTGTGTATAGAATTTGCCAGGCTCTTTACTGCTCATCTATCCCCTGCACTGCTGGTCTCTGCGAATTTCTCCTACGGGGGATTAATAAAGAAATATCTTATCTTATCTTATCTTATATTACTAGTTACTGTCATTTGAAAGTAATTAGTTACATTACAATATTACTATCTCTGAATTGTAATGCGTTACACTACTTGTGTATTACTTTTGAGTTACTTTCAACAAAATAGCCACAGAAATATATGACTAAGCATTTAAAAATGCTAAACTGCAGATTGTTATAGCTGATTATTTACATTCAGTGGAGGGTGATGTAACATAATGACTGTGTAGGCCCCTAAAGCTACTAATAACTTAATATAATAGGCACAGTAAAGGCTCATAGCACAATACAATAAGTAACAATGACAGTTGGAATCATACAAGCTGACAAAGGATCAGTCTGTAAGTTACGATGGAGATGCTGCAAATATTTAAAGTCCTGGCCTATTCATAAGAAACAAAATAGAGTTAGAGTCCACTATAACATAGCCTATAGCCTTATAATATGACAAACACACACACATCTCTTTTTCTTTTAGTTTATATTGTTTTATTCTCTTTTAATTCAAGCTTACAGCACAAAGATGCCATGCACTGAATAGACACAACTTCTGTTTTAAGTTGTTTTAAGAGTCCAACAAACATTAACATGTAATCTAAACATAGCCTACAACACAAGCCTACTACAACAACGCTGGCTATTCTACCGTTGATAGGGAGTGCATGTCTTCCACAATAAATTCTGCCACCAGTCTCCTCACTTCTCTGGCTTCAAGAACCATGGCAGACCGAGAGAAACGTAACTTTTGTTGCTTTGTCTGTACCGTATGTTCGTCCTTCTCCGCAGGTGCATCCCTCTCCTTCAGCTTAGTGTTAGCGTGGCATCGGTGTTTCTTTAAGTTGCTTGTGCTTTTTTTTGTTGACGTCGAGAGTTCCCTCGGTGTCGCACACAGGTTGCATTTTACAATTGTGTTTTTCTCCTTCTCTTTGAGGAATTGAAAATAATGGGCGAATGTCCATCGCGCAAATGTAGAGTCCGGCGTCATGTTTGTTGTCATCTCAAGCCTCAACAGGAAATCGCGCATGCTCCCGAGTCCCGGCTTTTTTCTGTTGTTGGGATGTCTCGCGGTGTTGGTGATTTATTTAAAAAACAATAGCTAAACGGGTTAAAATGCGTTGTAACGCGCGTTACTTAGATTGTAACAAGTAAAATATTACCGAAAATTTATTAGTAATGCGTTATATTACTGCGTTACAGCGAATAGTAATACATTACTGTAATTGCGTTACTTTTGTAACGCGTTACTCCCAACGCTGGTTATATCCATAACTTACGTTATAGATCAGTGGGTGCGCGTGCATAAAGGTCAGCTGTAATCATCGTGATTTCCGGTTGACAAACATATTTTTTTGACCTATTTATAATATGAGAAATAATGTGAAATTTGAGCAATGACGAGTACACTAGTATGTTGTCCGGTATGTTGCATAAAAAAAAATAGTACGCTCAATAGTTTCTGTTTAAAATAAGGTGTATCATCCGTCCCGCATGCGTAGTCCCGCATGTGTGTTTCAACCAAGCGGCAACATTCCATGCTGAAAAATGAAGCCCATGCGGAAGTGCAAAACTTGCAGTTCCTCGACTGGCCGCTTGAGGCTGGCTGCAGAAAGGAGTCAACTCCCATAGACACCCATGTTAAAATGTCCAACTTTACAGCCAAAATAAACATGTTTACAGCCTGGTTCAAAAAACGGTTTTGGTGTCTTTCAGTAGTGTTCGAGTCCATGACAACTGTGAGGGGGGTGAATTTTTTTAGAATCCATTATTTTAATGCACAGAGAAGGATTTATTTTATGAATAATTAAGGGCATGGTCAACTTGATTGGCAGCTGTCATATGTCATCACGGCATGACCTTCACGGATTCGAGGCTTTGATTGGTCTGGCCGGAGGTAGGCGGGCTTAGAACACAGACTGAAATGTCCAAGATGGTGGCGCCCGGAAGCTCAATTTTAGGCTTCATCTCCGCTGTTAAGAAGTCTATGGGTGACGTCACGGAGGGTTTGTCCATATATAGTCCCGACTATACTTTATTTATTAATTAATTGATCCCCTCTTAACTATTTTTCCCTTTTGTACTTATTTACTTGCATGAATGTCATGGCCAGTCTTGCGTAGCGACCCCTACTGGTCAAGCGGGAAATTGCATTGCGTATCCGTCACCACGACGGAGAACTATGGCTCGAGGGGTGTCCGTAGTTACACAGTCGGATTACGGATTATGCAGTCGGAGAAGTATAAACTAGTAACTAACAGTTCTTTCTGGTTTCCGTTCCTCCCTGACTTCGTTTGTTGGATGCAGAAAGTTTGAAAAGAATCGAGGTGCTCAAACTGAGGCTGAAAACTGATCACCCTCCTCACGATGAACACGTGCATTCATCTTGAATTGACAATCAAATATGTTAAAACAAGCCTAGCCTTATACTTAACTTATTCTAAGTTTTATTTAATTTTTAGTCTGTAAAATAAAAAACAAAGCCTTTGAGAGCCAATGAAAATTGAGACAGGTTGTGGCTCATAAACAGATTTATACACAATATGCAGAATTATAAGATGGACGCCTGTGACTTCCTGTCCAATGCGAATGTTGATCAGGAGTTCTGGCAGGAAAGCAGGAGGGCTGTGGCCTGTGACCCAACCACCACAGTTCTGGGCCACCACAGCAGAACCAACATCAGGATGGTCGGTTGGTTCTAACTGATCCAATAAGTCGGAGTTGGTCGACCAAACAAGATGGCTGCCAGAGGTCTGAGTGGTCGACTCAAATCCTGTCTAGAGAGGTAGGAGACAGGAGGATACGCAACAGCACAGTCTGAGGAAGAGAGGGGACCACAAGAAGACCAGCAGCACAGTCTGATGAAGAGAGGGGACCGCAGGAAGTCCAGCAGTACAGTCTGAGGAAGAGAGGGGACCACAAGAAGACCAGCAGTACAGTCTGATGAAGAGAGGGGACCACAAGAAGACCAGCAGCACAGTCTGAGGAAGAGAGGGGACCACAAGAAGACCAGCAGCACAGTCTGAGGAAGAGAGGGGACCACAAGAAGACCAGCAGTACAGTCTGATGAAGAGAGGGGACCGCAGGAAGACCAGCAGCTAATTGTTGGCCAGAGGTAAGCTGTCCATTTCTAAAGAGGTCTTGTGTTGTTTTTCTAACCCGTCATCATCCAAAAAGGGAGGAAGGAGTTGCATGTTTAAGGGTTTTAGATTATCTTCTAAATCCCTTAAACATGCAACTCATTTGCAACCATGCCACCATACCCTGGCCTGTTTCCATATTTTAAACATGCACTGTCACTTTTCTACTGTAGCTATTTACGCCATTAGAATATATCTGAACTAGAAAGTTTCTCAAGAATAAGACGTGTCCATCCATGAGACCATCCCTCCAGGGAGTTCTTCTCTATAAATCATTTCCTCTGTCCCACCTGTGGGCCGGACTCAGATAGAGCAGAGGTCATCAGGGAGGAACTTCAGCAGGAACCAGGGGTAGAGAGTAGATTTGGGGTAGAGTTGGAGTTAGAGACTAGGGTTAGGGATAGAGAGTAGGGTTGGGGTTAGAGAGTAAGGTTAGGGTTAGAGACTAGGGTTAGGGGTAGAGAGTAGAGTTGGGGTAGAGAGTAGAGTTGGAGTTAGAGACTAGGGTTAGGGATAGAGAGTAGGGTTGGGGTTAGAGAGTAAGGTTAGGGTTAGAGAGTAGGCTTTGGGCTAGAGAGTAAGGTTAGGGTTAGAGAGTAGGGTTAGGGTTAGAGACTAGGGTTAGGGGTAGAGAGTATAGTTGGGGTAGAGAGTAGAGTTGGTGTTAGAGACTTGGGTTAGGGATAGAGAGTAGGGTTGGGGTTAGAGAGTAAGGTTAGGGTTAGAGAGTAGGGTTAGGGTTAGAGAGTAGGGTTAGGGTTGTAGAGTTGGGGTTAGAGAGTAGGGTTAGGGTTAGAGAGTAGAGTTGGGGTTAGAGAGTAGAGTTGGGGTTAGAGAGTAGGGTTGGGGTTAGAGAGTAGGGTTAGGGTTAGAGAGTAGGGTTAGGGTTAGAGAGTAGGGTTCGGGTTAGAGAGTAGGGTTAGGGTTAGAGAGTAGAGTTGGGGTTAGAGAGTAGAGTTGGGGTTAGAGAGTAGGGTTGGGGTTAGAGAGTAGGGTTAGGGTTAGAGAGTAGGGTAAGGATATACATATCATCTCTGAACTGACAGACATAACAACTGTGGCTTTGAGCTTTCAAATGTTGTTATAGCAGAGTACTACTCCAACAGAATGAAAAAGGCTTGAGATATGTCAAATTGAGAAATAGTACAATTCCATTTCAACGTGATTGTGCCTTTCCTGCCTTTGTTGTCAAAGATGAAGTGACTTCTCCCTTCAGCTCCAGCATGATGGACTGCTTCCATCAGCTGTGGGCAGAGAAACCTTGATTGTGCTGCAATACATTAGCGGGGAGTGGGCTGCTGCTGCGTCCACAAACCAATCTGCTGAAACCAGGACGGGATGCCAGGTGCACACTCGCATACTAAAAATAGAGCGTTCTCATTGGTCTAGCTCCCTGAGATCCCATTTCGTCATGCATTATGGATATATGCTAATTTATTAGCATATATGGTAATGAAAGACAAGGGATGTATTGACGTTAAACCTGAAAGGGCAGCGGTGGTGTCAGCAAATGAACAGACCACTGCTATCATTCATTTAGCATGTAGCAGCATCGGGCTAGATTTACTAACACAAAGATATAGCATTTAGCAACATCAGGCTAGATTCACTAGCACAGACATTTTGCATTTAGCAACACCAGTTTAGATTCACTAGCACAGAAATTTAGCATGTAGCATTATCTAGCTAGATTTACTAACAGATTTAGCAACATCAGGTTACATATACTAGCACAGAAACAGACTTTGTGCTCTAATTCAGCCACACCAAACTGTTTGTCAAGAAATATGACAAACAGTTTGTGTATTGTCATATGTCCTATGTGATTGAGCTGCACAGCACCCTAAAGAGAGAGGAGAGAGGAGCAGAGAGGAAGACAGAGGAGCAGAGAGGAGGAGAGAGGAGAGGAGGTCAGAGGAGAGGAGGTCAGAAGAGATAGGAGGTCAGAGGAGTAGAGAGGAGGAGAGAGGAGGAGAGAGGAGGAGAGAGGAGAGGAGGTCAGAGGGGAGGAGGTCAGAAGAGATAGGAGGTCAGAGGAGTAGAGAGGAGGAGAGAGGAGGAGAGAGGAGGACAGAGAAGGACAGGAGGAGAGCAGAGAGGAGGAGAGAGGACAGAGGAGGAGAGGGGAGAGAGGAGTTCGGAGAAGCAGAGAGAAGCAGAGAGGAGAGGAAGACTTTACATGCTTAACACCCACAAGCACACAACCCCTCACAGCTCAGTGAACGGTCTGTGGTCCCTGCAGTACAACAGCACACAACCCCTCACAGCTCAGTGAAGGGTCTGTGGTCCCTGCAGTACAACAGGCCTCCTCATGGGGGCGCTGTTGTACTGCTGTTTGCTGCTCCCTGCATCCTGCTCAGAGAGCTGACGCTCAGCATTCAGTGATGATAACATGAATTACACCATAATACGTACATTAAATATTACATGTACATTCCAGATCATATTATAGTATAAATGTTTGAATTATTATTATAATATATGCACTAATACAGAAGGTTACTAATACAATACACTACTGAATACAATAAAACAGTAGGCTAATACTACAATAGGCTGATACTATTAATGCTGTAGGTAAATACTACATTATAATATAATAATAATAATAATAATAATAATAATAATAATAATAATAATAATAACAATAATAATAATAATAATACATTAAGCTCATACTAATAGAAAAGGCTCACATTAGTACTGCAGCAGGTGAGTAGACAGTAGGCTCATACTAGTCCTGCGGTAGGCTGCGAGGAGCCCTTGTTGCTAGAGAACAGTGATACTGTGGACTGACGGGAAAGGCCAGGCTGTCACAGGCTGAGCTTGTGGTGGATCACCAGTAAAAGCCCATGGCATTTTAATTTTGAAAGCAATCCAAAGCCATTATTTTCATTGTCAACAAAGTCTCCTTGAAGTAATAGGATCTTATCTGACACGCTGGAAGACCCCCAGGAGAAACCATCCTGACGAAGGCAATTATTGACTCCTAAATGAGACCACAATTACTGCAACATGCACCTCCCCCTTTGTTTCAGACTGGTGTAGAACCACCCAGCAAACAGGAGGTTAGCTGAATCACATCACATACATGACACCCCAATCCCTAGCACCCCAAAAGGCAAGACACAGTCCCCTTAATTCGCATGGAGGACACCTTGAGAAGTAACGCAGTGGAGTGGGATGGTTAGTCACATTACATTATGTCATTATTATTTTGACAAGCAAACTGTTTTGTTGTGAGTATTGCAGCAGCAGGTAGCAGTCAGGGGAGTCCAGACCTCCAGTCACCATCACAGCATGATGGTTCAATGGGCAGGGTGGACAAGGAACCTGTGAGGAACCACTCATCTAGTACCTTTAACAGCAGGGTGGACAAGGAACCTGTGAGGAACCACTCATCTAGTACCTTTAACAGCAGGGTGGACAAGGAACCTGTGAGGAACCACTCATCTAGTACCTGGTTCAATGGGCAGGGTGGACAAGGAACCTGTGAGGAACCACTCATCTAGTACCTGGTTCAATGGGCAGGGTGACAAGGAACCTGTGAGGAACCACTCATCTAGTACCTGGTTCAATGGGCAGGGTGGACAAGGAACCTGTGACGAACCACTCATCTAGTACCTGGTTCAATGGGCAGGGTGGACAAGGAACCTGTGAGGAACCACTCATCTAGCACCTTTAACAGCAGGGTGGACAAGGAACCTGTGAGGAACCACTCATCTAGCACCTTTAACAGCAGGCGTAGGCCAACGTTGGCTACCAGGTCCACTTTGCTGTAATGAGAGCTGAGGGAGAGGAGCCAATGAGGTAGACTTTGAGTTTGGATTTGACATTCTCAGCAGAGTCAGCTGACGCCAGGGCAGACTGCTCCACAGGGCAGAGAACGCCCCGTTTCCTGCTCATTTCTTCTTATCTTTTGGAATCGATAGGAGGCCAGCTCCTTAAGACCAGAGGGGCCGTGAAGGACAACAGGGAATAATAAGGTCCTTCAGGTTGGATGGTGCTAAACTGTGCAGGATTTTATAGGTATGTAGTAGCAGCTTAATATCTGACCTGGCACTCATTGCAAGCCAGTGGAAGGAGAGAGAATGGTTGTGGTTGTAGTTAGTAGTCCAGCAATGGTGTTCAGCTGGAGGCTTGTCCACCACAGAACAGGGCGTCACTGTTCCAGAGGACCACTTCATCACATACCATGTCAAACTACTGTGCAGTTTGTTAAGAGCCCTGGTAGGTAGTGGATCCAGCATAGAGCTATGTAGCATGTTATATCACCATGTGTCAAACCACATGTCATATCACCATGTATCAAACCCCAGGTTATATCTCCCTTTATCAAACCTCTAGATAGATAGATAGATAGATAGATAGATAGATAGATAGATAGATAGATATACTTCATTGATCCCAAGATGGGAAATGGCGGTGTAGCAGCAGCATTACACACAGTAACAATACAAAGAATTAAAGAATAAAATGCAATATAAAAATGTATAAGTAAAAATAAAAATAAATTGTAGTGCAAAATAAAAAATATTAAAAAAAATATATAAGGTGCAGTGAACAATGATGTACAAACATATAACAGGTAGAGTTACGAGGAAGCTAGAGAGTCCAGTGTGTATGTCAGGCATGACGGCAGCAGACACCTAGATGTTGTATGTGATGTGATATAACATGTACAAGATGAATGTTATACATGTTATATCAACGGTCGATAGAAAATGTGTTGAAGTATTTAAGTTTACAAGAAAACCATTCAATTTATTTACTGGGAACTTGTGGTCTTCATTTGTCATTCCTATGTTTTTTTAGACATGGGAACGAAATTCATTCTCTGCATTTGACCCATTCTATTGTACATAGGAGCAGTGGGCTGCTATGATCAGCGCCCGGGGAGCAAGTTGGGGTTCAGGGTTCAGTGTCTTGCTCAAGGACACTTCGACATGCAGACAGTTTTGGAAGTGGGGATCAAGGGGATCGAACCGCCGACCCTACGGTTGGTGGACGACCCACTCTACCCACTGAGCTACTGCCACCCCAATCAAGTGAACCTCTGAGAGAGCAATCCCTAGATACAGCAGGATGGTCAAGGGAATAGTTCATCACTCAAGGTACGGCTGCCAGTGTCCTGAAGTACATGATCCATCCATATTCCCTGGGTTACTGCAGACCACTCTCCCAGAGTTTGTAACACTAACATGACAGAGTTGGTGGCTTGACCTCTGGAGAACATCTCTGCCTTCTGCCACTGGTATCAAGGCTGTTGTATCATAGGTTAAATAAATATATTATATATGATTACAACACTACTGCTGTGCAGAACATACACCAACATTATGTAGACAGCTGGGAACGATGAATGAAATCTAAAATGAGGACAATAGAGTCAATCCCTTCTACAGAAATTGTTGTCCTCAGTGCCTGATTTTTCAGTGTTATGCTAGGTCAGTAAAAGAACTGCAATCTATCTAAAATCAAGTATCTAAAATCAAGAACATCCCAAGCCGTGTTTACAGAAGCTACCACGCCTCTGGTGGTGGCGTGGGCTCCATTCAGTCTAGACGGGTGGAGACATGTTGTCTAGACAGGATCTCTCGAACCTCGTCCGGTCATATACTTCATTCACCTCCAGTCATTAATGTATACAAAATAGGGAGATTCAGAAACTGCTTTATTTTCTACAATTCATCGCTCTTGTAATGTTAATATTCAACAGGTTTCCAAGCATTATCCAAAGCCATGTAACCTGGTACACCACTATTTATTTACAGTATTTGTACTGATATCTCAGAGTATCTTTAGTGATATTTGCTCCTTTCAAATGAGAATGTGGTTACTAGGCAACAAGCAGCAGGATCAGAAGATGGAGGTAAAAAGTTTATCCCTCCTTTCTCCATCTTTCTCCCACACTGCTGTCCCTTTCTACTGCACCTCCCCCTCCTCTCTGTCATTCTCCTCTGCTCCTTGTTGTCTCTCCCCCCTGTGTAAGTCAACACTTTGCAGGACCAGTTATCCCAGGATAACTGAGACAGTAAAGATACCAGCCCTGGTGGAAATCAGGAAGTACTGAAGCAGCTAACATCCCTGGTGGGAGTCATGATGTAGGACTACTGAAGTACATCCCTGGTGGGAGTCATGATGTAGGACTACTGAATCCATGGTGGAACGTGTGAAGTGCTGACGTTGCTCCAGCTGTTTACTGTTCACTTTACTACTCATATT
Organism: Urophycis tenuis; assembly: GCA_036785325.1. Classification (NCBI taxonomy): domain Eukaryota; kingdom Metazoa; phylum Chordata; class Actinopteri; order Gadiformes; family Phycidae; genus Urophycis; species Urophycis tenuis. Next base: position 8,007,597 of record JAXIVH010000016.1, on the reverse strand, counting down.
GCACTATCCACGTACATACTGCACCTTAATCGCTGCTTTGCACTACATTCTGTTGTGTCTGTACGTGTACTCTGCACAATGACAATAAAGTGTAATCTAATCTAAAAAGCTGTTGCACTCCACCTATTATGAGACCTTTCCTAGGCACAGTGTTTCCGATTGATGTCCTAATCATCTAGCCCAGGCAGACATCATCAAGCACAAGGTAGGAGCGTAGCTGAGCAGCTGTGGAGTGGCTCAAGGCCACGTCAACATTCTCAGGCTCAACCCCAGCCTTCGCACTCCGAGCCAATCACGTGTGTTCTATGTGGCCAAACCATAGGTGACCAAATACATGAATATCTATGAACTAGTGGAGGCACTGTGGTACTATTGTCATTCATAGATCTCATAGAACAACACTGCAAACCGTGTCAAGCATGAGTACCACTGTTCACAGACCAGAACGTTCCACTCGTCTGGAAACACGGTCTCCGTGAGGACAGCATGGTACCTCCTGACTGCCCAGTGCTCTGCTCCTCAACACGTGGAGCTGTCAGGCTGCTGTGACCAGCTGACGCCTGCTTGGCAGTTGATCAACTGTTTCCTTAAAGCCTTGTGATCAACATGACAACACTCGGGCGGCTCCACCAAACCTTCTGGCTCTACGAGCATGCGTCTGATGCGTCACATCATGTCTTCCTGGAGGGACACGTGATGGCCCCTCAGCCCCGACACCACTCGCCAGACAATCTCCATCCATGCAGTTTGGAAGGGAGCCAGAACCCCCTGACATGAGCGACACATGGTGAGCTGGTTCTGAATGGGTTATGTTCATCTGGGGTCCAGCAGTCCTTCTATGTTTCAGCAAAACTTCTTTGGAGACGGTACAGAGCCTGGGACCAGCAGCTCTGCTATGATACAGCAGAATTGATGGGTGGGCTGGCACAGAGCCTGGGCAGGAAACCAAGAACTGAAAGGGGTGGAGCTATTTCATTTCCCTGTTTTGTAACGGAAGTAAAGAAAAGTCATTCCCCCGAATGGAGGAATCTTTCAGAAGAGCATTTTAATCAGCGTATTCACACGGTGGACACCGAGCAGCGGCTCCAGCCACATGATTGGTCAACACAAATATTAAGCTAGTGTAATGTCTAGTGTAATGTCTAGTGTAGTGTCTAATATAGGGTGTAGTGTTGTGTCTAGTATAGGGTCTAGTGTAGTGTCTAATATAGGGTGTAGTGTTGTGTCTAGTATAGGGTCTAGTGTAGTGTCTAATATAGGGTGTAGTGTTGTGTCTAGTATAGGGTCTAGTGTAGTGTCTAGTATAGGGTCTAGTGTAGTGTCTAGTATAGGGTCTAGTGTAGCGTCTAGTATAGGGTCTAGTGTAGTGTCTAGTATAGTCTCTAGTGTAGTAGGTAGTGTAGTGTCTAGGGTAAGGTAGTGTCTAAGGAGGGTAGGAGGTGTGAATAGTGAGGGTAGTACAGAGACTAAACATGTTATTTTTTTCAGAACACGAAACAAATTACAGGCACTGTTCGGAAACATGGACATTTAACTTGGCAAATGTCTCCACAAAGCATTATCCAATTTGAAAGTCTAATCAGAGAAAAGGGTTCTGGAAGAAAAGAGGACCTGAAAGATGCTGTGTGCCAACAAAGATAATGTCTTCATTGGCTGTAATGAGTCAACCACATAGTCCTACTTGTCATCCAGCCTTGACCAGCCTGCCTTACATCAAAGACATTCAGCAGTCTCTACCCAAAGTGCTCACAACAAAACGCATCATTTATTATTCTGTGCTCTGAAATGAAAGCTCTATTCTGGAGTTTGGTTTCACATATAATGATCATAAAATAATCACATATGTATCTGTATTAGATGAAAGAGACAATGGAACTAAGATGTGAATGTTTGTCTTGACAAGGCTGACAAAAAGCACTTTGAGGATCAACAGGTTAAACCACACATTAGAAAACACTATTGAGGGTTCCTACAACAAAGAGGTTAGGTTAGGGTTAGATACACACTTACTAGCACTCTACTTAGGGTAGGACTCAGAAACATATCAACACACAGCAGTAGTATAACAACATATATCACTAACATGACATTAAGCATGAACTATTATAACATAATTATAACATAAAGCATTAACATAACCCACAGCAGTGACTTAGTAACATGTAGCAGGAACATTCTGACGAAGCATATAGCATATAGAAGTATGGACAGGGACTTTATCACATCTGGTGAATGAGTAATTAAAGTCATCACCATGTAAGGCGCTCATAACCACCAGGGAAACCCTTTGATATCGACCTCAGCCGCGGGGCAGCCGCGGCCTACTGGTTAGGGCTTCGGACTTGTAACCGGAGGGTTGCCAGTTCGAACCCGGACCAGTACGAATGGCTGAAGTGCCTGTGAGCAAGCACCTAACTCACTGCTCCTGTTGGCAGCTCACTGCCTCGGGATTAGTGTGCTTGTCCTTACTGTGCGCCTCACCATCACCCGTGTGCTGAGTGTATTTCCACCAATTCACGATTGGGTTAAAGGTAAAGGCGAGACCAAATTTCCCTCACGGGATCAATACACCAGGAGTCCTGTAATTAGGACATGGTGATGGCCAATAACATGTCCCTACTGTGTAGAAGAAGCATGTAGTAGACATAGCAATACTGCATACGTAGTAATAACATGTCACCACTGTGTAGAAAAAGCATGTAGTAGACCATAACATGTCACTACTATTGTTGCCAGGCTAAAGCCTTTGAAACAGGACTGAAGCCAACATGATTTGAGTGTTTATATTAGTTTACATTACGTTGTTCATCCTTCAGCCTGACATCTTTCAGTCACTTCTGTGCTTTCATCTTAAACAATATTTTCAACACTTTGGATCATGTAAAAGGCATCCAAACAGGCCTCCTTCACATAGTAGAGGGCCGCTGGGTGGTTTTGTGGAGCAGATTTATCTCACAATAGAGACGTCTGTCAGCCCTCTGGAGGAGACACTGCACCTGTCACCTGCTTCAAAGGCTGCCCATGCATCTTGTCACGCAGTGACATCGCTATCGTGTTCAGAGGCTGTCAGCTCTGATTGGGCCATTAAAAGCTCAGACAGCTAGCATGTAGCCCAGAGCCAAGCTCTACCCACTGAAACCCACGGAAACCCTCTGGAACCCTGTGAAACCCACTGGAACCATGTGAAACCCACTGGAACCCTGTGAAACCCACTGGAACCATGTGAAACCCACTGGAACCATGTGAAACCCACTGGAACCATGTGAAACCCACTGGAACCATGTGAAACCCTCTGGAACCCTGTGAAACCCACTTGAACCATGTGAAACCCACTGGAACCATGTGAAACCCTCTGGAACCCTGTGAAACCCACTGGAACCATGTGAAACCCACTGGAACCATGTGAAACCCACTTGAACTATGTGAAACCCACTGGAACCCTGTGAAACACACTGGAACCCACGGAAACCCACTGGAACCATGTGAAACCCACTGGAACCCTGTGAAACACACTGGAACCATGTGAAACACACTGGAACCCTGTGAAACCCACTGGAACCCTGTGAAACACACTGGAACCCTGTGAAACCCACTGGAACCCTGTGAAACCCACTGGAACCATGTGAAACCCACTGGAACCCTGTGAAACCCACTGGAACCATGTGAAACCCACTGGGACCATGTGAAACCCACTGGAACCCTGTGAAACCCACTGGAACCCTGTGAAACCCTCTGGAACCCTGTGAAACCCCCTGGAACCCTGTGAAACCCCCTGGAACCCTCTGGAACCCCCTGGAACCCTCTGGAACATGTTAAATCCCCTGGAACCCTCTGGAACCCTGTGAAACCCACTGGAACCATGTGAAACCCACTGGAACCATGTGAAACCCACTGAAACCATGTGAAACCCACTGGAACCCTGTGAAACCCACTGGAACCATGTGAAACCCACTGGAACCATGTGAAACCCACTGGAACCATGTGAAACCCTCTGGAACCCTGTGAAACCCCCTGGAACCCTGTGAAACCCTCTGGAACCCTGTGTAACCCTGTGAAACCCTCTGGAACCCTGTGAAACCCACTGGAACCCTGTGGAACCCACTGGAACCCTCTGGAACATGTGAAACCCCCTAGAACCACGGGAAATCCCCTGGAACCCTGTGAAACCCCCTGGAACCCTCTGGAACCCCCTGGAACCCTGTGAAACCCCCTGGAACCCTCTGGAACCCCCTGGAACCCTCTGGAACATGTTAAATCCCCTGGAACCCTGTGTAACACTGTGAAACCCCCTGGAACCACGGGGAACCCTGTGAAACCCCCTGGAATCCTCTGGAACATGTGAAATCCCCCGGAACCCTGTGTAACCCTGTGCAACCCTCTGGAACCCTGTGAACCCCCCTGGAACCACGGGAAACCTCCTGGAACCCTCTGGAGCCCCGTGAACCCCAATGGAACCACAGGGAACCCTGTGAACCCCCCTGGAACCCTCTGGAACCCACTGGAACCCTCTGGAACATGTGAAATCCCATGGAACCATGGGAAACCCTCTGGAACCATGTGTAACCCTCTGGAACCCTCTGGCAGCTATGAATTAACTTCCTCCAGCACATCACTCCCTCTTGCATGTGTACAAATTTGGTTCTCTATTATGGTGCATATCAGCAGAGTAGGTGAGGACTACAACAGCCTACCACAGCAGAGAAGATGCAGTGCGAGCTGAGGAAGACAGACCTTTCTCCTCTGGGTTCATTGTGCCATAAAAAAACAACAACTAACAATGGAGCAAAAATAATTTCAGTTGCTGTCTCCAGCCAGAGGAGATGGGAATAATGAGCAAACATCCAACAATAAAAGTGAAATAATAGCAGGATTAGCAGTGGCCTCAAAGGCTGGAGCCCAGCTCTGTGTTATTTACTAGCTGGGAGCCCAGTAGCTCTGTAGTGGAGATAATAGGATGTCTTCTGCTGAAGCAAGACATGGAAGTCTTCAGCTCTCCACCAGATGGAAGGAAGGATCATTAGCCAGCCAGAGGTGGGCTCTCCTTCTTCACACTGTTGTTTTACTGTCTTTACCTTATTTCTTTACAATATTTCTTTAAACTATTTCATTACATTATTTATTTGCTTTATTTCTTCACAGTATTTCCTTAGTTTATTTACAAACAGAAGAAAATCTTATTTGTTTAAAGGTCTTTATAAATATTTCTGAAGATTTGAAACATATTTTTATACTTTGAGAGATTACTGTACTGTAACACCCATCTACAGGACAGTAATTTCTCAAAGTATAAAATCTTTATTTCTAAGCCATTTCTTTCTCTCTGCTGTGATGGTTCTGACCTATGCAGGCTCCCAGGTCTCCAGTTGTTAGACAAAGTGTCTGTAAAGGTTTCACATCAACACCAGCTCCATCCTGACTGCTGGTGGAACTCCTCTGTTCTCTGGAGGAACCAGAAACATGGTTGGACTCTGTTCTTATCTCTGGAGGAACAGGAAACATGGTGGAACTCTGTTCTTATCTCTGGAGGAACAGGAAACGTGGTGGAACTGTTCTTATCTCTGGAGGAACAGGAAACATGGTGGAACTCTGTTCTTATCTCTGGAGGAGAAAGAGTTAGAGGTTCAGAGTTCAATGTCATGCCATCTAATCCAATCATTTGACAGACTATGTTATGCTAGGTTAGGATGAGGAGGTCATTAATATATAACCTATATAACCTAACCTGACTAGATATATAACCTATATATATATATACCTCACTAGATATATCCTAAATATAGAACCAACTTCCATCCATCCATCCATTTCTGCCGCTTATCCGGGGTCGGGTCGCGGGGGCAGCAGCCTGAGGAGGGAAGCCCAGACTTCCCTCTCCCCAGCCACTTCGTCCAGCTCTTCCGGGGGGATCCCGAGGCGTTCCCAGGCCAGCCGAGAGACATAGTCCCTCCAGCGTGTCCTGGGTCTTCCCCGGGGCCTCCTCCCGGAGGGACGTGCCCGGAGCACCTCCCCAGGGAGGCGTCCAGGAGGCATCCTCACTAGATGCCCGAGCCACCGCAACTGGCTCCTCTCGATGCGGAGGAGCAGCGGTTCTACTCTGAGCCCCTCCCGGATGACCGAGCTTCTCACCCTATCTCTAAGGGAGAGCCCGGACACCCTGCGGAGGAAACTCATTTCGGCCGCTTGTATTCGCGATCTCGTTCTTTCGGTCACTACCCACAGCTCGTGACCATAGGTGAGGGTAGGAACGTAGATTGACCGGTAAATCGAGAGCTTCGCCTTTCGGCTCAGCTCCTTCTTCACCATGACGGACCGGTGCAGAGCCCGCATCACTGCCGACGCCGCACCGATCCGTCGGTCAATCTCCCGCTCCATCCTCCCCTCACTCGTGAACAAGACCCCGAGATACTTGAACTCCTCCACTTGAGGCAGAATCTCCTCCCCGACCCGGAGAGTGCACTCCACCCTTCTCCGGCCGAGAACCATGGCCTCGGATTTGGAGGTGCTGATCCTCATCCCAGCCGCTTCACATTCGGCTGCGAACCGCTCCAGTGAGAACTGAAGGTCACGGCCCGATGAAGCCAACAGGACAAGATCATCTGCGAAAAGCAGTGACGCAATCCTGAGGCCACCGAACCGTAACCCCTCAACGCCCTGGTTGCGCCTAGAAATTCTGTCCATAAAAGTTGTGAACAGAATCGGTGACAAAGGGCAGCCCTGGCGGAGGCCAACTCTCACCGGAAACAGGCTCGACTTACTGCCGGCAATGCGGACCAAGCTCTGGCACCGGGAGTACAGGGACCCGATGGCCCGTAACAGCGGGCCCGGTACCCCATACTCCCGGAGCACCCCCCACAGGGCTCCCCGAGGGACACGGTCGAACGCCTTCTCCAAGTCCACAAAGCACATGTAGACTGGTTGGGCGAACTCCCATGCACCCTTGAGTACCGCGCCAAGGGTATAGAGCTGGTCCACAGTTCCATGGCCGGAACGAAAACCACATTGCTCCTCCTGAATCCGAGGTTCGACTATCCTACGGACCCTCCTCTCCAGGACCCCCGAATAGACCTTACCGGGGAGGCTGAGGAGTGTGATCCCCCTGTAGTTGGAGCACACCCTCCGGTCCCCCTTTTTGAAGAGGGGAACCACAACCCCGGTCTGCCAATCCAGAGGCACTGCCCCCGATGTCCACGCGATGCTGCAGAGACGTGTCAACCAAGACAGCCCCACAGCATCCAGGGCCTTTAGGAACTCAGGGTGGATCTCGTCCACCCCCGGGGCCTTGCCACCGAGGAGCTTTTTAACCACCTCGGCGATCTCAGCCCCGGAGATAGGAGAGTCCCCGCCCGAGTCCCCAGACCCTGCTTCCTCAGTGGAAGGCGTGTTGGTGGGATTGAGGAGGTCTTCGAAGTATTCCCCCCACCGATTCACAACGTCCCGAGTTGAGGTCAGCAGCGCCCCGTCTCTCCCATACACGGTGTTGACAGAGCACTGCTTCCCCCTCCTGAGACGCCGGATGGTGGTCCAAAACCTCCTCGAAGCCGTTCGGAAGTCCTTCTCCATGGCCTCACCAAACTCCTCCCACACCTGAGTTTTTGCCTCCGCAACCGCCGACGCCGCGCCCCGCTTGGCCCGCCGGTACCCATCAGCTGCCTCAGGAGTCCCACGGGCCAAAAAGGCCCGGTAGGACTCCTTCTTCAGCTTGACGGCATCCCTTACCGCTGGGTAGAACCAACTTGAACTAGATATAACCTACATATAGAACCAACTTGAACTAGATATAACCTACATATAGAACCAACTTGAACTAGATATAACCTACATATAGAACCAACTTGAACTAGATATAACCTACATATAGAACCAACTTGAACTAGATATAACCTACATATAGAACCAACTTGAACTAGATATAACCTACATATAGAACCAACTTGAACTAGATATAACCTACATATAGAACCAACTTGAACTAGATATAACCTACATATAGAACCAACTAGATGAACTATTGAACTAGATGTAGACTGGATGGTCTCCATCTCCAAGTGTTCTTCTCTGTCTGCAGCCGCCAGCCTGCAGCTCTGAAAGGAGGCCTCAGAATGAGGCAGCTGCCCTGGCAGGCGTCCAGATGGACAGTCTCTCTTTCTCCTCAGTCTCACTCTCTCTTTTCTTTCCACCTCTCACTTCATCCCAGTAGGAGACCATAGAGAGACAAGAGAGAGCGTTCAGATAGAGACCAGAGAGATATGTCATGGAGAGGCCAGTGAGAAGGATCAGAGACAAGAAAAATAGACCAGAAACAAGAAAGATGGCAGAGAGACAGGCAGGAGAAAGAGAATAGAGACAAGAGAGTCCACAGAGAGATCAGAGAGAGACCAGAAATAGCAACCAGAGGAGAAAATTTGTATTATTAAACATTATAAACAACTCATTGGTACAAATACATTTTCATTTATTTCACATACATTTGATTTTTGTTTACTTTTGAACTTTTCAGAATCTAAATGATTTTACAACAAAATGGGAACCTACCACAACTATGATAGTCACTTTAAAATGGAGCCAAGCATGTTAAAAAGAAAGACACAAAAGGAGACAGTAGGACGGTTGATAAAGGAACCTCGGCAACATCCTCTTCCTCTCAGAGACCATCGTCTTCCTTCAACATGGCGATATTTTAAATGTTCACCCAGCCAAAATATTGATTGAGGACTCCATTTTGAAAACCCTCTAAATGTTTGATAAATAAAATATTTGTATATTTAATAATAATATATATAAATATAAATATACCATAACGTGGAGTCAATTGGAGGAACTGGGTATTATTTATAATATTTCCCCTTAGAAGCCCTTCCTGGTCCATGGACATGTTGGAGAGGAATGGCATTGTTGAAGCTTCAGGATTATACATCCTATGAATATTGCTATGAGTTGTTCTTCAGAATGAATACGTACGTACATGTACACAATGAGGCAGGGTACACATGTGCAAAGTACCAAACATAGGGAAGTACAGTTGCTCTGTGGATTGAGTGATTAAGCATGGTGCAAGACTTAAGTAGAGTAATAGCTTAGATACAAATGTCTACTGTACACGGTTCAGTCTGGAGCTCCAACCCTCAAAGATTGGTTGCCTTGTTTTTTAATACATTCCCAAAAGCAGGAGGTCCTTCACTTTAAGTCATCCTGGTGAGAATATTCGTCATCCCTTTGATAAAATGAAGACGTTGTCACCCTGGCAACGATGTGAGAACACATGTCAACTTTAATGCATTTCGAGACTTAAATGATCCAGCTACTACCTTTCTTCTTACTCCCACACTCCCAATCCAGTTTGCAATAAAAATACATAATCTTCTATGGCATTTGAATGTCCTCTGAATTCTCTTCTCTAGAAAAAGGAGTTACATCATTTTCATGTTGAAGCGTCTGGGCGCGGCCGGCCCATCTGGGTCCACGCTGGTCCCGTTGGACTTTGAGCGCGGGACGTACTCAACATCGATGTTGTTTTTATGTTTCCCTTTCCCTCTGCTCCACACAAACAGGAGCAGGAAGCAGAACAGAACCACCCCCAGGAAGGTGAAGCAGCCCATGGCTGTCGACATGAGAATAGTTTTAAGGTCCAAACCCAGAGCGATATTGGTGGTCCCGTTGGCAGTGGCGTTGCTGGGGTCCGTGTGGTACTGGGTCCTGTTGGCGTAAAGCGATCCTAAACTCTTCACGGCCAGCGAGGTCATCAGGCTGTCATTTCCCGCAGAGTTGGACGCCAGGCAGCGGTAGACGCCGCCGTCCTGCACTTCTGCCGCCACGATCTCCAGCGTGCCGTTGCCATGGACCCGGACTCTCCCGTGGCTCTTGGCGGTGAGCAGCCGTCTCCGCGGAGACAGCCAGGACACGGTGGGCCGCGGCGTGCCCTCGGCCGTGCAGCGCAGCATGGCCTGCTGGCCCTCGTCCACCGTCACCGTCTGGGTTCCATTCTCCCGGATCTTGGGTTTGGTGCACGTCACGTAGTAAGACAGCAGCATCTCTTTGAACTCCTTGAAGGCCCGACCGCGGAGCCCCTCTGGGGTGCTGCACTCGGGCTGGGCCTCGCCGAAGAACACAAACTGACGTTTCTGGAGCAACCACATGAGCCGGCAGTCACACACCAGTGGGTTGTGGTCAATCAGCAGAACTTCCAGAGCCTCCGGCGCTTGGAACACCCCCTTCTCCAGAGTGTCCAGACGGTTGTAGGACACGTTGAGGAGCCGGAGCCAGCGGAGGCCCTGGAAGGCGTACGGCTCGATGTTGGACAGCTGGGCCCCCACCAGGTGGAGCTCCTTCAGTCGCACAAGCTCCACCAGCATCCCCGCCTCGATATACCTGATCCGGTTAAAGGACAGGTTGAGGTGTGTCAGGAAGGGCAGATGCTTCAGAGCTTGGGAGGGGAAAGCGGAAAGGTTGGTGTTGGTGATGAAGAGGGTAGTCAGGTTGAGACCGTGCAGGGAGTTAACTGGAACAAGGTCCAAAGAGGGCCAGTGGTCGATCTCTAAGTGCTGCAGTCGGAACAGCTTTTTGAAGGAGTACGGGTGCAGAGAGCTGATGCTGAGGTACCTCAGATGGAGGCTGACGAGGTTGTGGAGGTGTGCCAGGGCCTCGGTGGGCACCACGCTCAGGTTGCACCTCTCTAGAGTTAATATCTCCAAGCTGGAAAGTCCACTGAATGCACGGTGGGAAATGTAAACCAGGTCGTTGTCGCCCACCTCCAGGAACCGCAGGTTGTGCAGATCCTGAAACATGTAGTCCAGCAGAATAACAATCTTGTTATCGCTGATGTCCAGCCGGGTCAGGTTGGTCAAACCTGTGAACACTCCAAGGGGAATCAGCTTGATCCGGTTGCTCTTGAGGCTGAGCGAGTGCATGGTGAACAGCGTGTTGAAGGCTCCAGGCTCAACGTAGCTGATGATGTTCCCGCTCAGGTCCAGCTCCTCCAGCCCGGGAAAGGCAGCGAAGTCGTCAGGGTTTATCACGGTCAGCTTGTTCTTGCTGAGGTCCAGGAGCCTGGTTTCGATGGGGACGCCGTCCGGGATGCTGGGCATTCTCTTCCGGTGGCACACCACCGCCTTGCTCTGGGCGGAGCACTCGCAGCGCGACGGGCAGCCCAGGGCAGAGCCCAGAAGGATGGCCAGCAGGGCCAGACCCAGGACCGGGTGCCAGCATGACGTCATCGTGACTGCGGTCGTGGTCCAGCAGCACCCTGTCACGGCTCTGCAGAGAGTCAGACATGCCTGTTAGAGTTTATACACGCTTACTTCTGGAGACCAGAGCACCTAACACTAACCACACTCGTTGGTGGCAAGTCCCCGACTAACCCCAGCACTACTAATCCTTGCCACTAACCCTCCTAACCCTTCAACTCTAACCTGACAAATCCAACACTAACCGTACTCTCCCACCCCTACTAACCAACCCTATTAACTCAGCTAGGGGTGTCAAGATCTAAGATTCGTCAGGACAGATTCCACTGATCGTCAAATCATATACAACATATTTTTAATATATGCGGCTCAGTGATGTGTTGTGACGTTTGCATGGTTTGAACACCTGAGTAATAAACAACCTGTCAGGTTTCTTCTAAACCTCCAGTGCCTCACTAATCACACACCGCCTCACTAATCTCACACCAGCCCACCAATCACTCACCGCCTCACTAATCACTGCCTCACTAATCACACACCACCTCACTAATCACACACCGCCCCACTAATCACACACTGCCTCACTAATCACCGCCTCACTAATCACTGCCTCACTAATCACACACCGCCTCAATAATCACTGCCTCACTAATCACTGCCTCACTAATCACACACTGCCTCACTAATCACCGCCTCATTAATCACACACCGCCTCACTAATCACACACCGCCTCACTAATCACACACTGCCTCACTAATCACACATCGCCTCACTAATCACACACCACCTCACTAATCACACACCACCTCACTAATCACACACCGCCTCACTAATCACACACGGCCACACTAACAAATTCACTTCTCAAACATGGCTACAATGCGCGCGTCCGTTTTCGTCATCTGCATTGAATTTGACAGCAAGTATCACCATCTTTGACTCTTCTGTACGATAACATGGACTTTACTGTGTGTAGTGTTGGTACTGCAGCATTGTATATGAAGTCAGAGCTCCAGTCTGATTACCAGGAGGAGGAGAGAGACGAGAACAGACAGATTAACATGTGAAATACACACATGTTCCAGTGTACAGAACATGTGCCACCCGTTTAACTGAGCAGAACAGCGGACGCAGTATGAGAACTGACAGAACCGTTTCACCAGCCCAGCATCCCAACTGGTGGTACAGCTCGCATTTGACAGCTTTTTTTAATCATCTTTAATGGTTTGGAAAGGCAGCCAAACGTATGGGTTTCTCCTGATATGTATTCTTCTATGAGCTCTACTTGAATGATCAAATGAGAGGATGGTGCCTCCAGTACACTCCATTACACTCAACAAACAACAAGGACTTTGGTTGAAAGCAAAACATAACACAGCATATTGCACACAGAAGACCCCACAGAAAACAATGTTGAACTTCCGGGCTTTTCCTTCTGGAAACCAAGCAATGCTGTCAGTCACCCCTGTCTTCCCAATGGAACGGCCCAACCATGCTTATTCAACACCACCCATACTCACCCAACTCCACCCATCCTAAACCCAACACCACCCATACTCACCGAACTCCACCCATACTCACCCAACACTCCTGACCCCACCATAGTCACCCAACTCCACCCATACTCACCCAACACTCCTGACCCCACCATAGTCACCCAACACCACCCATACTCACCCAACACCACCCATACTCACCCAACACTCCTGACCCCACCATAGTCACCCAACACCACCCATACTCACCCAACTCCACCCATCCTAAACCCAACACCACCCATACTCACCGAACTCCACCCATACTCACCCAACTCCACCCGTACTCACTCAACACTCCTGACCCCACCATAGTCACCCAACACCACCCATACTCACCCAACTCCACCCATCCTCACCCAACTCCACCCATCCTCACCCAACACCACCCATACTCACCCAACACTCCAAACACAAACTTCCCATTCTATTATGAAAGATAACAGAGCATAAAGACGTTGAATGCATGAAGGTGGTGAATGCATGAAGGCATCTCTCAGTGAACCACCCTGACCAACACTGTTGTCAACGTTATGTGTGTGTGATATCACAACTCTTTTCAATGGACCTTGTGTTGAAATGGAATGCAAAGCAGAGTTTACTTGGTTTACTTGCAATAGTTTGTTAAGATATAGAGAACATCTATATGTTCTCCTATAAGCCTCGCCTCCAGCCTCCTCATCACTGCGGGCCCTGGGAGGGCCGATAACAGCTAATGGATTCTGACTCAGCAGAAATCTCTCAACATCCTTTTCATGGCCCATGTGCTGAGGTAGTTTGTGGAAACCCGTGATTATCAGAGATAACCTATGGATGATCACAAGCAGCTCATTCGTGGGAGAAAAACACTTTTATAAAACAGGTTTTCTTTACCCACATATTGTTGTTCCTTTTACAAGCTGACACAGGAACGGGTGGAATGTAATGAGAGCTTGTCCTGCTACAACCAAGATGAAGCTGCATGGCCCAGGTGTGGTCCTGAACCACGGTAGGATGCTCTCCAACATGGTAGGAGCCATGTTAGAGCCCCTTCCATGTTAGATCATGTTAAAGCTACTAGTGAAGCAGAGCTAACTAGATGCTTTAGCTACAGTGCACTAACCTGCATACAGTAATACTGGTTCCTTACAACATGCATATTCAAATTCATGTGTGTGTGTGTGTGTGTGTATGTATATGTATACACACACACAAACACACACATACACACATTATTCGACTACACATTATAATTGCGACATGAAGCCATTAAGCTGTCATGTTGTACTAATCCCCTGAAGAAAGCTGAAACAGACTTGCAGGTTTGATAATTCAGGAGAGGAGCTGGAATATCCTGAAGACTCGGGGCTTTCCATAAATTAGAACAATGATAACTACAAAACAAAGCATGTTCATGTAACATTATAAACAAAGCATGTTCATGTAACATTATAAACAAAGCATGTTCATGTAACATTATAAACAAAGCATGTTCATGTAACATTATAAACAAAGCATGTTCATGTAACATTATAAACAAAGCATGTTCATGTAACATTATAAACAAAGCATGTTCATGTAACATTATAAACATCCTCTGAGCAGAACGCCACACTGACCACAGTGGAACGTGAGTGACACGTGCCCCTAATTGGGAGGGAAAGCGGGGTTCTCTGGTGAAGCTGAAGAACACCGTGGGCAGAACCCTTCTGCTTCACTACACTACATACTCACGTACCCACTGATTACAGCTGGGCCTGCTACATTAACCATGACACCGTTTCATCCTTCTAACACCCTATGGCAAGTAACACAACTAACCCTAGTACCCTAACCCTAGTACCATAATACCCTAACCCTAGTACCCTAACCCTGGTGCCCTAACCCTAGTACCATAATACCCTAACCATAGTCCAATAACTCTAGTACCCTAACTCGAGTCCTCTAACCCTAGTCCTCTAACCCTAGTCCTCTAAACCTAGTCCTCTAACCCTCATACCCTAGTCCTCTAACCCTAGTCCTCTAACCCTAGTCCTCTAACCCTAGTACCCTAACCCTAGTCCTTTAACCCTAGTCCTCTAACCCTAGTCCTCTAACCCTAGTGCCCTAACCCTAGTCCTTTAACCCTAGTCCTCTAACCCTAGTACCCTAACCCTAGTCCTTTAACCCTAGTCCTCTAACCCTAGTCCTCTAACCCTAGTCCTCTAACCCTAGTCCTCTAACCCTAGTCCTCTAACCCTAGTACCATAGTACCCTAAGGATTCAAGGATTCAAGGATTCAAAGGTTTTATTGTCATGTGTGCAGTAAAGAAACACGTTTGTTTCCCTGAACAATGAAATGCTTACTTTGCTGCCCACACTGGATACCATATATAAATAATGTATAAAAAAAAACCCTAGTACCCTAACCCTAGTGCTCTAACTGACAGACTCATGTTTCCTCCAACACAAGCCATGCAGAGCAGAGAGGCGTAGTAATACATACAAGGTACTTACAGAGTATTACTTGGTGTTATAATATTAGTGAGCCAGTATTTAGAATATGCAATTTGTATAATCACACATGATTATATGAATAAGACTAGTCACTAGTGCATTCAACAACTACAGTAGCAATACTATCAGGTATTATTACCTAATAATATTATTCATATCAAATTCTGTCACTATGAGGAAGAGTATTTCCTCTTAAGTTTTCTATTGTGTTTACTATCAGCTTTACTCACCATCATCATCATCACAGTAGTAATAGAACTACTTAGCGTAAATGTCAGTTGTTCCTGGAATAGACACAGTTCAGAACAATGTGAGGCTTCTCAGCTGAAACAAGTCACACTGCTCCTGAATCACTGTGCTCCGGGCGCATGTTGAGGGACTTCTGCACATAGACACACACTTCAGGACCAACAGAGAAACAGGCCGCCACTGTCTGTTGGGGGGAAGTAAACACAATGGAATACTGCAATCTGTGGTGCTGGGAGTACGGCTGCCCAGTCAATGTGCAAGACAGACTGCCCAGACCTCAGCCTGAATGTAGACCTGCATTACAGCCTGATCATGTTTTCACTGTCTAAACAAAGAACACTTCCATTGATTTGCCTCCTTTTGTCTCACCTCCTCCCACCTCACCTCCCCCCTCCTCCCTTCTATCTCCTCACATCATCCCCTCCTCTCCTTATCTTTGTTCTGTCATTGTGCTGGAGGAGGAGATTCAACAACTCAACCTTTGACCCTACAATAAGGCACCATACCATTATTCCTCCATGCTATATTCTCTCAGGAAAGTGATTCTAGTCCCTCTACATTCTGAGATTAGGGCCGTAGAGCTACATAACCCTTACACTTCTGCGTCAGTGCTATTACCATTATATATATATATAATGCCCACAAACAACATGTTATGTTGTTCTACCAGGGTTACACAGATACACAGTAAAGTTTCAGGGTAAAAAAAGAACCAGAATAGATACAGAACTCTAAATTGGTGAGGGTCAGAATCAGAACAACATGGATGAAGGCCCAGCTATGGTGAACCAACACAGAGCAGAAGAGCAGAGGGGCTCTGAAGGGTCAGGGCGACAGAGCTGCAATGTGTTCATAATGAAAGGGTTAGTGAACCCCAGAGAGGACTCAACATGGCCACTTCATCCCTGGCTCCCAGGGGACATGCCCACAAAGATGTCCACACCTTATTGGTTATTGATCCTGAGGGTGATTTGGCTGCAGAGGGATGCCATTAAAGACACAAGAACAGCTCTGAAATGGCCAGCTAGCTGATTGTTGCATATAATGCTGTGATCAATACTTGTGATTGTTGTGCTGTGTGAGGCTCTGATCCATCCGTTGATATACTGCGCAGTGTAGACCAATGTTTACATATGCTCTTATTCTCAAGGCAGATAACTTCTATCATCAGGACATCTTGACCTGGTGAAGATGTCCTCGTGATAGAAGGTCATGCTCAGCCTGGTGGTGAGGTCATGTTTAGCCTGGAGATGAGGTCATGTTTAGCCTGGTGACGAGGTCATCATGAACTACACTGTATCCTTAGAGTATCCATAAAGTACTTTATTACTCATGTATATGTATAGAGTACTTTAGTACTTTTGTATCTTTATAGAGTACTTTAGTACTTTTGTATCTTTATAGAGTACTTTAGTACTTTTGTATCTTTATAGAGTACTTTAATACTACTGCATCCATATAGAGTACTTTATTATTTCTGTATATGTATAGAGTACTTTAGTACTCCTATATCTTTATAGAGTACTTTAATACTCCTGTATCATTCCTGTATCACCTGTATCACTCCTGTATCAGAACATTTAGTGTTCTTAAGTAATTTCACAATCCTTTATGTTGATAGCGTTCTTTAGTAAGCTAGTAAAGTACTAGTGCTAAACTTCTAGCACTAATCCACTAGCACTACATTACTACTACTGAGCTCAGTACTAATCCACTAGCACTACATTACTACTACTGAGCTCAGTACTAATCTACTAGCACTACATTACTACTACTGAGCTCAGTACTAATCCACTAGCACTACATTACTACTACTGAGCTCAGTACTAATCTACTAGCACTACATTACTACTACTGAGCTCAGTACTAATCTACCAACAGTATGCAAGGTACCAGCACTAGAAGAGGGATATCCCCATACTGAAATGTGATGAATGAGGCACAATCCTATGAAAAACTTATTGAACAAAACTCTCAGAATAATTAAAGCACGGAGTGTGCAATAAGGGCTAGCGTTGGGCCACTACTCGTTAGCTCTGTAATTAACCCCCAGAGGGTTCAGCAGTCTGCTCTGCACCAGCCTCAACAGTGTAAACAGCATCACCATGTTGTAGTAAACACACCGCCTTGTTCCCCCGGGGAACCATTCATCAGAGCTCCTGTTCCAATTCTCTGCATGCTGGAGAAGATTCTACCTACTGCCTAACCTATGAAAGCTTCAGTCTAACTTTCTAAACCTACTGTCTAGCCATCTAAACCTTCTGTCTGGCCTACTAAGCCTACTAAACCTACTAGACGGTAGTAGTTCAGTGGGTAGGGCGGGTGGTCCACTAACCGGAGGGTCGGCGGTTCGATCCCTACCTCCAACTGTCCACTTGTCGAACCCCAAAAATGTACTGATTGTAAGTCGCTTTGGACAAAAGTGACTGCTAAATGCTCTTCTTCTTCTAAACCTTCTGTCTAACCTACTAAACCTCCTGTCTAGCCTACTTCCTACTGCCAAACCCAGCAAACCTTTCTGTCTAACCTTTGACCTCTATCACATTGATCTGGTTTGGTCAGTTCCACATCTGGACTATTCTGTGTTTTATTGATTGATGAGTTTGTCTACTGAACAATGAGTTGTTCTCTCCATATCTGATGTTCAACATCTCCAGTCACTCATAACAACCAGCAAAGAACAACCAAGACAGAAGAGAAAAGGGAGAATAAAACATTCCTGGACTAAATGCAATGTCTTGTCCTCAAGACAGGCGATAAGACAAGAATAAAGATAAGATAAGAATAAGATAAGACTAAAACAACTGGCCCGGTCTGAGACATCCTCAAACATATGGATGGATTTAAATGTATAGATACATGGAAAGAGAGAGAGAGTGTAAGAGAGACTATAGAGAGAAAGAGGAAGAGATAGAGGGAAAGAGACTGTATAAATATAGAGAAAAGAGAGATACTATATATAGATGGACAGAATACAGAGCGAGAGACGAGGAGTGAGAAAGAGTGAGAAGGAGAGAGTTTTTCATCACCCTTTTTTCACCCCCTGTATACAGCAGAGGGAACATCGCTGACACGACAAAATTCACAGCACCTCAGAAATGACACACACACACACACACACACAGAAGGCCAATGGGTCACAGTTACTCCTGGTTGTAGACGCCTATTGATTTAAATTGACTAAGCTTTCAAAATGACACATTTTACAACGTTTTTCCACAATGGCACAAAATACATTGTTTAGGACCGTGCTTTAAGGCATATACACACACGCACATACACACACACACACACACACAGCATATTTGCTGACACACATGCTAACAGACATACCATGAGGGTGGTAGCTATAGCATGCTAAATTAGTATCATGTAAGCAGCATCATATAGCTGATATAGCATGGTAGTGTGTAGTTTTAGCAGCATATAAGATCTGAGCACTAGTGTGGAGCTCTAGCAGCATCTAATATGTAGCTGTAGCTAAACGCTGTCTTCAGTGTTTCTGAAGACAGGGTTACAGAGTTATGTTCTAAAGCGTTCTGAAGCGTTACATAGTTATGTTCTAAAGCTTTCTGAAGCATTACAGAGTTATGTTCTAAAGCTTTCTGAAGCGTTACAGAGTTATGTTCTAAAGCTTTCTGAAGTGTTACAGTTATGTTCTAAAGCTTTCTGAAACGTTACAGAGTAATGTTCTAAAGCTTTCTGAAGCGTTACAGAGTTATGTTCTAAAGCTTTCTGAAGTGCTACAGAGTTATGTTCTAAAGCTTTCTGAAACGTTACAGAGTTATGTTCTAAAGCTTTCTGAAGCGTTACAGAGTTATGTTATAAAGCTTTCTGAAGCATTACAGAGTTATGTTCTAAAGCTTTCTGAAACGTTACAGAGTTATGTTCTAAAGCTTTCTGAAGTGTTACAGAGTTATGTTCTAAAGCTTTCTGAAATGTTACAAAGTTATGTTCTAAAGCTTTCTGAAGTGTTACAGAGTTATGTTCTAAAGCTTTCTGAAACGTTACAGAGTTATGTTCTAAAGCTTTCTGAAGTGTTACAGAGTTATGTTCTAAAGCTTTCTGAAGTGTTACAAAGTTATGTTCTAAAGCTTTCTGAAGTGTTACAGAGTTATGTTCTAAAGCTTTCTGAAGAGTTACAGAGTTATGTTCTAAAGCTTTTTGAAGCGTTACAGAGTTATGTTCTAAAGCTTTCTGAAGTGTTACAGACTTATTTTCTAAAGCTTTCTGAAATGTTACAGAGTTATGTTCTAAAGCTTTCTGAAGTGTTACAGAGTTATGTTCTAAAGCTTTCTGAAGCATTACAGTTATGTTCTAAAGCTTTCTGAAGTGTTACAGAGTTATGTTCTAAAGCTTTCTGAAGTGTTACAAAGTTATGTTCTAAAGCTTTCTGAAGTGTTACAGAGTTATGTTCTAAAGCTTTCTGAAGACAGTGTTACAGAGTTATGTTCTAAAGCTTTCTGAAGCGTTACATAGTTATGTTCTAAAGCTTTCTGAAGCGTAGAGTTATGTTCTAAAGCTTTCTGAAGACAGCATTACAGGCTATAGCTTGATAGTGTGTAGCTATAGCGGCATATCAGATCTTAGCATGCTATAACTAGCGTGTACATACAGCAGCATCCGATACACAGCAAGCAAAGAAATAGCATTAAATAGCTTGGTAATGGTAGCTAAAGTAGCATCTAAGACCTTAGCATTTTATCCAGCGTTCTAAAGCTTTCTGAAGACAGCGTTACAGAATTATGTTCTAAAGCTTTGTGAAGACAGCGTTACAGAATTATGTTCTAAAGCTTTCTGAAGACAGTTGTCAAAATATTAAAACGTCTCAGGAATCTGCTGTCAACACAACACACACTCTTTATCAGTTGTTACCAATGTGAACTCACACACACAGAACTGGATGCTGACGTCATGTCTGCTGATAGACTCCAGAGGAGGCGACATCTCTGACGCAGGTACAACCCTGTTCTTCAAGGTCAATATTTACACCAAAATATCTCCAGTCACTTCTAGAATAGAATAGAATAGAATAGAATAGAATAGAAAACTTTATTTGCCATTGTACACAGTAAAATTAAATTCAATAGGTTTCGATTCAGAAACCCATAAACCCTCGGTCTGCCTGACAACCTCCTGAACATGATCCATCAGAACCTCCTACCACGTTCTTTCAAGGCTGATCAATTATGCAAACTCAACAGTTTTGAAAAGAACCTGGAGCTCCCCAGCAGACAGCTGACTGTCAGACCCTGAAGGTCCTTGCCTGGCAACAGAAGGCTTGAGACCCCCAGCCTGAGACCCCAGCCTGAGACCCCAGCCTGAGACCCCAGCCTGAGACCCCATCCTGAGACCCCAGCCTGAGACCCCATCCTGAGACCCCAGCCTGAGACCCCATCCTGAGACCCCAGCCTGAGACCCCAGCCTGAGACCCCAGCCTGAGACCCCATCCTGAGACCCCAGCCTGAGACCCCAGCCTGAGACCCCCATCCTGAGATCCCAGCCTGAGACCCCATCCTGAGACCCCATCCTGAGACCCCAGCCTGAGACCCCAGCCTGAGACCCCAGCCTGAGACCCCAGCCTGAGACCCCATCCTGAGACCCCATCCTGAGACCCCCAGCCTGAGACCCCATCCTGAGACCCCATCCTGAGACCCCATCCTGAGACCCCAGCCTGAGACCCCAGCCTGAGACCCCAGCCTGAGACCCCAGCCTGAGACCCCAGCCTGAGACCCCATCCTGAGACCCCAGCCTGAGACCCCCAGCTAGCCACTGAGTCTCTCGCCCCAGGCGGGCTGAAGGGCCCTGACTCTGGGGGGTGTGGTCTCCCACCTCCAGGACCAGGCTGGGCCCCCCTCCAGGCTGGGGTCCCTCCTCCAGGATCAGGCTGGGCCCCCACAGTAAGATGTCTTACTATCTGGTGCCAACGTGGCCTTGCAGTACAGCTACTGGCCACTCAGCCACTGTGTGTGTGATCATCTGAGGAGGTCTGTGAAAGGGCCGGGTGACAATTAGTGGCTTAGCGAGGTCAAACATGGAAGACCACTGGAGCACTGGATTAGGGTTAGAGACTGCCTATCACTCGGTTGTGTTGTCACTGAAATGAGCTGATGAGAGGAGCAACCTGACTCAAATGAACCTGCAAAACAGCTCGGGAGCAGAGAGAAGTGTCTAAATGAAAGGTTTGCCGTGGTGTTGGATCCCCTGACAGGCGGTCCTGGATGATCGTACCCACAGCAGAACATTCTCTGCTCCTCCACTGGCGCACGTTGTTATCAAAACAGCAGTTTCTATGGCAACAGGAGGACCATCTTTGTGGTGTCAGTCATGAAGAACAAAGTCCATTCATCTCGACACACACACACAAACACAAACACACACACACACAAACGCAGACACACACACACAAGCATAGATACAAACACACACACACATGCATATCCTATTAAGAAGCATAGCTATACATTTTTACACAGACAGGTTAAGGGACAGGCCTAGGTACAGATACTTAGAGTGGCATAGAAATAGAAATGGAAATACTTTATTGATCCCAAGCTGGGAAATTACAAAAGGTTGAAGGAATCCTTTGATAATAAGTAAGATACTGTGAAGGCGTACTTCCCTCTGTGGAAACAAGCAGAACCAAAGCTACTGGGATTGTTTAGAGATGAGTCAATGATTGAAGGAGTTGGCGGCGTGGGGCTGATGAGAGAGGGGACACCTGGGCACCACGCCTCACCATTCAGAGATCTGGGCGTTGATGGAACAGGACATAGAAAGTACGCTGTTCACAGCTAGCTACTGCTACAGTTACAGTGCTGACCAATGTCCAGCAGGACATTCACATATTATTGCATTTTTGTGGGGCAAAGTGGTATTCAGTTATCCATACAGTTAAGGTACAGTCATTATCAAGTATTTATTCCAGTTATTATTCAGCATTATCTACAGTCATTATCAAATATAATCTACATTCATTTTTCAGTATAAACTACAGTCATGAGTAAATACAAGCTAAAGTAATTCAGAATAAACTACAGTCATTAATAAGGGTAAACTACAGTCATTAGTAAGAGTAAACTACAGCCATTAGTAAGAATAAACTACAGTCATTAGTAAGGGTAAACTACAGTCATTAGTAAGAATAAACTACAGTCATTAGTAAGAATAAACTACAGTCATTAGTAAGGGTAAACTACAGTCATTAGTAAGGATAAACTACAGTCATTAGTAAGAATAAAATAAAGTCATTAGTAAGGGTAAACTAGTCATTAGTAAGAATAAACTACAGTAATTAGTAAGGATGAACTACAGTCATTAGAAAGGGTAAGCTACAGTCATTACTAAGGATAAACTACGGTCATTAGTTAGGATAAACTACAATCATTAGTAAGGATAAACTACAGTCATAAGTAAGGATAAACTACAGTCATTGTTAAGAATTAACTACAGTCATTAGTAAGGATAAACTACAGTCATTAGTAAGAATGAACTAAAGTCATTAGTAAGAATAAACTACAGTCATTAGTAAGGATAAACTACAGTCATTAGTAAGGATAAACTACAGTCATTAGTAAGGATAAACTACAGTCATTAGTAAGAATAAACTACAGTCATTAGTAAGGTTACACTACAGTCATTGGAAAGACTAAGCTACAGTCAATACTAAGGATAAACTACAGTCATTAGTAAGGGTAAACTACAGTCATTAGTAAGGATAAACTACAGTCATTAGAAAGGGTCAACTACAGTCATTAGTAAGAATAAACTACAGTCATTAGTAAGGATAAACTAAAGTCATTAGAAAGGGTAAGCTACAGTCATTACTAAGGATAAACTACAGTCATTAGTAAGGGTAAACTACAGTCATTGGTAAGGATAAACTACAGCTATTAGTAAGGATAAACTACAGTCATTGGTAAGAATAAACTACAGTCATTAGTAAGAATAAATTACAGTCATTAGTAAGGATAAACTACAGTAATTAGAAATGGTAAACTACAATCATTAGTAAGAATAAACTACAGTCATTAGTAAGGGTAAACTACAGTCATTAGTAAGGATAAACTACAGTCATTAGAAAGGGTAAACTACAGTCATTAGTAAGAATAAACTACAGTCATTAGTAAGGATAAACTACAGTCATTAGAAAGGGTAAGCTACAGTCATTACTAAGGATAAACTACAGTCATTAGTAAGGGTAAACTACAGTCATTAGTAAGGATAAACTACAGTCATTAGAAAGGGTAAACTACAGTCATTAGTAAGAATAAACTACAGTCATTATTAAGGATAAACTACAGTCATTAGAAAAGGTAAGCTACAGTCATTACTAAGGATAAACTACAGTCATTAGTAAGGATAAACTACAGTCATTAGTAAGGGTAAACTACAGTCATTATTAAGGATGAACAATTTGCCATTTGCTTTATTAAACAAAATCAAATGCTTACTGTTCACAGTAATAATGTAATTTTACCAAATGTAAGAATACCAATAATAACTTATGATGCTGTATGTCTGCAGAACGTTATTGTGCCTGGAAATGTCTTGCCCCAGTAGTCTTCAACTCAACACGTCAACCAACCAATAAACTACTGTAATTCACACAGCAATACACTACTCATGATGACACCATGAGGAAAATGTCTGATAATAAAAGGATTGTGAAATGGTGCTTTCAAATGATGGTTCCTTTCCAACAGAGTAGGTTTGTTCAGAGGTTCTCAAACCCTCCATAGCAGAGAAACATAAATAAAGCTGTTCTGATGTCCTGCTCTACCTCGATCCAGGAACCTGCTTCTACACCCAGAGTGTGGTCTAGAGAGACCAGGGTGAAAGACTGGAGTGAGATGAAGACTTGGGTGCAGTAACACTCCAGGGCAAGCTCTTGATGGCTGAATGTCATGACCTTTGCACTCTCATCACCAGATATCAGTCAGTGCCTGCTCTCCAATTCTTCTCCATCAGAAAGTCCTTTCCCATGGACAATTTGACATGATGAACAGTGATATGGACTTGCTTGTGACTGCTAATGTCAAACACACAGTCATTGGTAGCGACCAGAAAATGTGCATATTCACACTACGTTGTATACACACTACATATACCACTACATTTTACATATGTATATTGCTTATGCTATTACTGCATGATTCTATTTGTATCTTATAGGTGTATAATGGGACGGTACTCTCAAGGAGTCCGGAATCTAGAGTGTGAAAGGCTCGGGGGGACCCCACCTTTCACGTGGGGTCCTTGAATATTTCAGCGTACAGGTTCTACGTTCCTCGTCACGCTCGCAGGGGTCTGGGATCCCAGCAACGTTCCCAGCACCACAGCGTCGTTTGCATTCCTCTCAGGCTGTCAGGCTCCTCGCTGGACTGAGCTGTCTTTGTGAGAGGGAGGTGAACTTCACACTGGTCTAATCTCTGATCGCTCAGCGGAAGCACACGCAAAGGGGCTGGCACTAATCCAATCAGTGGTACGTGACTGGCAGGGAGGCCCCTGGGACGACCAGAAAACACTTTTGTCCTCAAGATGCATCGGGTGGAGAAGATGAGGGATATCTGTGACCCGCGTTAAATGATGTTAGAGGTCTGATGGCCCCTCAAAGTAACTATCAAGAAATCAAGTGGCTATCAACCAACATGTTTTACATAAAACTACAGTTGTTAAGTGTAAGGTCCTCCACCCAGCTACACCAGGTGGTCCCCCACCCAGCTACACCAGAAGGCCCCCCTCCTGAATGACTCTAGTCAGTCAGAGCTGAAAGCTTCCAGTTGGACCAAGCCGCCAGTTATCCTTCAGATAAGCCTGTCAGACGTCCTCTCCTTCCTGCCGGAGCACACAGAGGTGGTTGGGCCACAGCAGCAGGTCAAGCTCCCTCTCTTCTGGAGAGACAGAGCCGCCGCCAGGCCCTTTCAGCTGAGAGGATCTCTAACAATGCTGCCAAATCGCATGGCCTCCCAAACTCATCAGGTTGTGCTCTCTGTCACCTGGGGTCTCCGTTTCATCTCTGGGAAGCGGCAGTCCTAAGCTTTCATATGATCATCTCTCTTAGTGCTGATGTTGCAAAGAGTAGGAGATAGGCCTGCTATCTGGAGTCAGAGCTAGGCCTGCTATCTGGAGTCAGAGCTAGGCCTGCTATCTGGAGTCAGAGCTAGGCCTGCTATCTGGAGTCAGAGCTAGGCCTGCTATCTGGAGTCAGAGCTAGGTCTGTTAGCTTGAGTCAAAGCTAGGCCTGTTAGCTTGAGTCAGAGCTAAACATGCTATCTTGAGTCAGAGCTAGGGCTGTTAGCTTGAGTTAGAGCTAGGCCTACTATCTGGAGTCAGAGCTAAACATGCTATCTTGAGTCAGAGCTAGGCCTGTTAGCTTGAGTCAGAGCTAGGCCTACTACCGTGAGTCAGAGCTAGGCTGGCTATCTGGAGTCAGAGCTAAACCTCCTAGCTAGAGTTGGAGCTAGGCCTGCCAGCTTGCTCCTCGTGGTGGCCTCCATATCTCAGCCCCTCACTCCTAGAGCTGCCATCACTGAAATGAAAAGCCCCATGGAAAGGAGGCCAGATAAGATAAATAGAATAACATATGGCTTAGAGAGAGAGAGAGAGAGAGAGAGAGAGAGAGAGAGGGAGAGAGGGGAGGGAAGCTGCCAGTTCTCCACCTCTTACCCTAACCTCATCCCATGTTCTTCCTGCTGCTCCAGGTTACATGTAATATCTAAACTATGTTCTTCTCCAGGATACATGTGATATGTACACTGTGTTCTTCTCCAGGTTACATGTGATATCTATGTGTGATCATGTGATTATTCTCACCCTGCTGTGTGACGACCACATGGCATCAGAACCCAGCTCCGTCAACGTTAGCACGGAACAAGCCAGGGCATTCCCGTTAGCATAGCTCCTATGGAATTAACACAGCGTCCTCTCCCTAAAATACATCTGGTGCAACCTTTGACCTCAGTTAGCAGAGTGCTAATAGTGCGCACTCACCGCATCCTTCAACATTGCTATGTTTAGACCCTGCCACACTCCAACCCTGACCAGATTCAAACTGACAACCTCCCCACTGCCTCTACATTCGCTCTGCCAGCACACCTCGCTGCCACGTTTCCCTTGTCGTCTCCTGCTCTAGAGCGACGCTGCCAAGAGGAAAGGATTAGATATCACCCACCACTTCCTTCACAGGCTGTGATACATTCATCCAGCTACACTCACCCTAATGCCCTAATTCATACATTTGTTAATCATTATTTATATATATATATATATATATATATATATATATATATATATATATATGTGTGTGTGTGTGTGTACACCACACATATGAAGCAGTAAGCAGTACTCTGTTATAGTATACTCTGCATTCTGTAATATTATAGAACAGCCCCATTTAAAGATAGATTTCAATGTTTAAATCTAGATGTAATAAGCCACTCAGGGCCTGAGGTGAAAGCTAATATAAAGTTAATATCACACCACATCAAATGGCCCGCAGCCTTGTGGTGGGTAGTGGAAGGTCCCTGGGCTCAGAGACTTTAGTTATTGTTTATTTAGCCTGAATATCTGACAGACACTGTGGTGCGGCCAGGGGCTGCTCACCACGGCTTTGTTCCTCTATTGACCAGGAGAACTTCTCTCATCTCCCTCACCAACTATCTTTTATCTTCCTCATCGTGGCTTCCTATCTCGACTTTATCTTCCTTTGTCCAGCTTTAAATACAAACTATATTCTAGGAGTCTTGGAATATGTTCCCTCAAATATGAACTGACTACTCATGTTAACCCCAATGTGGTTACCCTAAAGAATGACCCGAACCCGATTCTCAGAGCCAATACCTGTTTATATCTGTCTGTAGGGAGTGGTGTCAGCCCTGTTTATAACTGTCTGTAGGAAGTGGTGTCAGACCTGTTTATAACTGTCTGTAGGAAGTGGTGTCAGACCTGTTTATAACTGTCTGTAGGAAGTGGTGTCAGACCTGTTTATAACTGTCTGTCGGAAGTTGTGTCAGCCCTGTTTATAACTGTCTGTAGGAAGTGGTGTCAGACCTGTTTATAACTGTCTGTAGGAAGTGGTGTCAGACCTGTTTATAACTGTCTGTAGGAAGTGGTGTCAGACCTGTTTATAACTGTCTGTAGGAAGTTGTGTCAGCCCTGTTTATAACTGTCTGTAGGAAGTGGTGTCAGACCTGTTTATAACTGTCTGTAGGAAGTTGTGTCAGCCCTGTTTATAACTGTCTGTAGGAAGTGGTGTCAGACCTGTTTATAACTGTCTGTAGGAAGTGGTGTCAGACCTGTTTATAACTGTCTGTAGGAAGTGGTGTCAGACCTGTTTATAACTGTCTGTAGGAAGTGGTGTCAGACCTGTTTATAACTGTCTGTAGGAAGTGATGTCAGACCTGTTTATAACTGTCTGTAGGAAGTTGTGTCAGCCCTGTTTATAACTGTCTGTAGGAAGTGGTGTCAGACCTGTTTATAACTGTCTGTAGGAAGTGGTGTCAGACCTGTTTATAACTCTGTAGGAAGTAGTGTCAGACCTGTTTATAACTGTCTCTAGGAAGTTGTGTCAGCCCTGTTTATAACTGTCTGTAGGAAGTGGTGTCAGACCTGTTTATATCTGTTTGTAGGAAGTGGTGTCAGACCTGTTTATAACTGTATGTAGGAAGTGGTGTCAGACCTCTTAATAACTGTCTGTAGGAAGTGGTGTCAGCCATGTTTATAACTGTCTGTAGGAAGTGGTGTCAGACCTGTTTATAACTGTCTGTAGGAACAAGTGGTGGTAGATCTGTTTATAACTGTCTGTAGGAAGTGGTGTCAGACCTGTTTATAACTGTCTGTAGGAAGTGATGTTTGACCTGTTTATAACTGTCTGTAGGAAGTGGTGTCAGGCCTGCTATATATGTCTGTAGGAAGTGGTGTCAGACCTGTTTATAACTGTCTTTAGGAACAAGTGGTGTCAGACCTGTTTATAACTGTATGTAGGAAGTGGTGTCAGACCTTCATAACTGTCTGTAGGAAGTGGTGTCAGACCTGTTTATAACTGTCTGTAGGAAGTGGTGTCAGACCTGTTTATAACTGTCTGTAGGAACAAGTGGTGTCAGGCCTGTTTATATCTGTCTATAGGAAGTGGTGTCAGGCCTGTTTATAACTGTCTGTAGGAAGTGGTGTCAAACCTGTTTATAACTGTCTGTAGGAAGTGGTGTCAGATCTGTTTATAACTGTCTGTAGGAAGTGGTGTCAGACCTGTTTATAACTCTGTAGGAAGTGGTGTCAGACCTGTTTATAACTGTCTGTAGGAAGTGGTGTCAGACCTGTTTATAACTGTCTGTAGGAAGTGGTGTCAGGCCTGCTAATATCTGTCCGTAGGAAGTGGTGTCAGGCCTGCTAATATCTGTCCGTAGGAAGTGGTGTCAGGTCTCTGTAAACCACAACCCTTCCATCCATCTCCTACTGTGCAGTGCTAAACTATTCCATGAAATATTGAGTTTGTCTGCGTTTCTCCTCTACCCCTCTCTCCTGCCTGCAGTCCTCAGCTTCATATGTTCCTCACATATCTATAATATTTATACATTTATAATATTTATTATGTTCGGTGGGTTACCACCACCTCACTGCATATACAAGAGGACTGGAGGACTGATGAAGAGGAGGAGTGATAGGAGTCCTCTCTCTTCTTCTCTTACTTCCTTGTCAGTCAGAACAGAAAGGACTCACAACCAAGACAGAAAAGCCCATTTATGAATACATTATAGGTTAGCATATTTCCATATCTTCAGCCACTATGTTTCAGTATCTCTCTCACTGTCTCCCTCTCTGTATAACAGGCAGACAGCAGATAATGTCATTATAAATAATTGATTATTTTTCCTGAAGGAACGGAAACAGAGATGCTAGTCTGTATTACCAGGGCCCAGTTACCGCTGACTACTACTTAGTAGAGCACTGTAGCTGGTAACACTTACATAGTCGCTGGTTACAACCAGGTGGGCTCCCAGTACCCTCACTGTTACTCATGTCTACCCTTTTTCCATGTCTAACCTCAACATGCTTATCTCTAACATGCCCCCATCTCCAACCTCAACATGTCTATCTCTAACCTCAATATATCTATCTAACCTCAACATGTCTATATCTTACCTCAATATGTCTATCTCTAATCTCGATATGTCTATCACTAATCTCAACATGTCTACCTCCAACCTCACCTTGGATCCATACATAAAATTATAACCGCAATTGTCCTCCAATCGTTTTACAATAAAGGTAAGAGACTTGAGCAGATTCAGTTAAGAGGGGCGTGTAGAAGGAAGTGATGGTCAATCAATAGACAATCAAATAAGACAGAATTAAATCAAGTGACTATCCCTCATCCTCTAGTCCTCCCCCTGGTCCTCTAGTACTCTGCCTGGTCCTCTAGTTCTCTCCCTGGTCCTCTAGTCCTCTGCCTGGTCCTCTAGTTCTCTCCCTGGTCCTCTAGTCCTCTGCCTGGTTCTCTAGTTCTCTTCCTGGTCCTCTAGTCCTCTGCCTGGTCCTCTAGTTCTCTTCCTGGTCCTCTAGTAGTCTAGTCCTCTCCCTGGTCCTCTAGTCCTCTGCCTGGTCCTCTAGTCCTCTGCCTGGTCCTCTAGTCCTCTGCCTGGTCCTCTAGTCCTCTGCCTGGTCGCCAAGTCCTTTCCCTGGACCTATAGTTCTCTAGTTCTATTCCTGGCCGTCTTCCTTGATGCTGGTGTTCAGGGTGGTCCCTGGATCTGCAGACATCTTCTCTTCAGACCCTGAGCCCTGATCTCTGCCCCTCCCACCATCTCACCACACTGACCAGCAGTGCTCCTCTCTGCCATGGCCTGCTGTCTGGAGGTCTGTCCTGTAGGTCTGAGCTGTAGGTCTGTCTTGGCCCAGCCGTCTCTTCTCTGGAAGACATTCAAAGAGGAGGAGTATGTCAGTGTGGGTTTAGAAAACACAATTCATACACAACAGTAAACAGTTTCAAGAGTTTCCAGAGAAATAACTAAAATCATTAAGAAAACCACAGTTAACATGCTGCTGTTGACAGTATATGTCATTTTGCTAGTTTGTTAGTTTGCTAGTTAGTTCGTTAGTATCAATTACAGTTCAAGGACAGTGGAATGAGAATGACCCCAGAATAATGATGAGGGAGGAATCATTTTGTTGAATTTATAATTGTCAGTCAGTCTTCCCAATATCCATCAAATGAGTCCTTCATGTTCTCCTACCAGCACATAAAACACATTAGATTCCTGCTGAGCACCGAGCTGACAGCTGTAACCTCTGCAGTGGCTAAAGGGCTCACGTCATCACCTGGACGTTTGGTGCCACTGTGGATTCTGGAGACAACTTCTGTGTAGCAGCCTAGAGTTAAAGCTGCTCTAGGTGAGATTGAAGAGCTATTATGTTAGTTCTTGTTGGATGGTATACCAACTTGTCAGCTGTTTGTGACGGACATGCAGTGGGAATCTGTTATGCCTCTGTTTGGGCCAGTTTATATCTGGACAGCTATTGGATCATTTCTGACCAATCACGCCATCGCTTCCCTGATTCGGGGAAGGGAATTGGTAAATTTGTCCCACATTTGCTATACATTTGGAGTAGCCGCAAGGTTCATGTTAAAGGGTTTCTATTTTTCGAGGAGATCTCTTTTCTAAGCTAATAGGTTAGTGACAGGTCTGACCTTTCAAGAGGTTTTATATGTTGTTCTCAGCCTGTGGTGGTGCTATCCCTAACCCTAACCCAATGATGCTGGAATTATCTTTGAGAGACGCTGTTTGCAAGATATTTTATTGCTGACATTTTTCTCTTAGAATATTTGACCTCATATCATAGCATGTTAAAAGACCATTTTGGTTTAAGATTCTTCTTCAAAAGGTAAAATCTGTGGTCCTCTAATGGAATGGTTCCTTTGGGTCGGCCCTGACAATCTGGGGGATTTAATCCATCCAAGCGTTGGTTACTAATTTCATTAGCACTACTGATGATGGCTTTTCTGTTGAAGAATTGTTCCATGCAATTTAAGATATATTGAATATTAGATGATGGATCACACAGCTGCAAAGGAATATGAGGACATCTTTGTTTGATGGGAGAATGTTGCACAAACAACCAGAAGTCGTTGGGAGATGAGAAAAAGGACATTCACTTTTCAACACTTTCAATTTAACTCTCGAGTTTAGCTATCGAGTTTACAAAGAAACAATCTCCCTCAGGGATTCTGTCCATTTATCTGAAACAAGAGAAACTTTTTTTATTTATACAGCAGCCTTGGGAAATAGAAGATTTGTTCTCTGGACTCCCACATAAAGGGTCACTCATTACCTTTAACTCGTTATACCTTTAACTCCACGCTGTCTTTTACTCTGTTACGTCTGCCTTTTACTCTGTCATTACCTCTACTCTACCTTGAAGCCATTACCTCTACTCTACCTTTTACTCTGTCATTACCTCTACTCTACCTTTTACTCTGTCATTACCTCTACTCTACCTTTTACTCATTACCTCTACTCTGTCTTTAACTCTGTCATTACATACACTTTTAACTGTCATTACCTCTACTCTACGTTTTACTCATTACCTCTACTCTGTCTTTAACTCTGTCATTACATACACTTTTAACTGTCATTACCTCTACTCTACCTTTTACTCATTACCTCTACTCTGTCTTTAACTCTGTCATTACATACACTTTTACCTGTCATTACCTCTTCTCTACCTTTTACTCATTACCTCTACTCTGTCTTTAACTCTGTCATTAGTGCTTCAAAGCGCTTGGGGTGCTTCAAAGCGCTTGGGGGGCTCTTTCATCCCGTCAGCTATCAGGCTCTACAATACCTCAACCACCCGCTCCCAACGTCTCGGAAGCGCCAGCACCACCAGATAATGGATTTGTATAACACACCACACACCCCAGACTGTTTTCTAGCCATTCTCATCTTATGTCTGTTCATCTCACTAATAACCACTGCCCATCTGTCATCTTTCATTGTGTGCACCAGGCTTCCACGGATGGTCTACCAGTCTGCGGTGGCCAGTGTCACCTCTTCACTGCCGTGTGCTGGGGAGTAAGCTTTGGGAGCGGTGGTGCCAGGAAGCTGTACAAGCCGGGGAGGAAGGCGAGCCCTGCAGTGGGGATGAAGCTGGACGGTGTGGAGGCGGCGACAGTGAGGAAGACGAGGGGAATGCTGCTGGCGACCCGGACCTACCCTCTCAGCCTCACTGTGCTGAACTGAAGCAACTGAAGCAACTCAGGAACACGTTCAGCCACATGCTCACTCAGCCAAGTGCCTCAAAGTGCTTGGGTGCTCCTTCATCCCACCAACCATCAGGCTCAGGAAGCTCCAACACCACCAGACAAATGGAATGGACTGAACTTTCATTCACATACACCACACCACACACCTTGGACTGTGACCCAGCCGTTGTTATTCCAGGACCATTCATATATTGTACCTGGAATACCTGTATAAATTTGCACATCTTGCACCTTGCACTTTCCGCATACTTGCACTATTTTATCTACTTGCACTATTTGATCTATCTTGCATTTTGCACCACAAACTGCTATCTAGGACACTAGTATGCATACGGGTCCTCTCGTCACCGACCTGACTTAAGAGCGCGTATTTAATCTAATCTATTGTTTTTTATTGTGTATAGAATTTAGGCTCTTTACTGCTCATCTATCCCCTGCACTGCTGGTCTCTGCGAATTTCTCCTACGGGGGATTAATAAAGAAATATCTTATCTTATCTTATTACATACACTTTTACCTGTCATTACCTCTTCTCTACGTTTTACTCATTACCTCTACTCTGTCTTTAACTCTGTCATTACATACACTTTTAACTGTCATTACCTCTTCTCTACCCTAAGGAGAACATGCTCCGTAGTGTGAAGGGCTCACTGGACTTCCACACTGTGGTGCTTTGGACTGGAATGGAAGAGGATGCACTCCTGCTGTGAGGAGGACCGTTAGCTACCTATGTTAGCATGTTACTGTAGCAATAACAATTAGGACACAATAACCAGAATTTACCACACATGATTAATGGTGTTATCTGACAAACAGTGTGTGCATGTGTGATGTTCAAAGTGTGCACATCACACAAACACATCCAATATGCAAGCTGAACAATACGTAGTGTTCCTGCCCCTACAGTGATAGAGTAGACTCCCCGTAATCAGAGACACCGTGTGTCAGGGATGACACAATGAATACATCACTGATTGGTTAACAGCTAGACATCTAACCTGATACATTGATATCTACAATATATCCCCTCAAGTCTCAAGTTACCTAGATCTATTAACTCCATTTTCTCTATTAAGCTATTTAGCTAGTTAAAATAGCTACAGATGTTAGATACTATGTTATGAAGCTACCTGCGTTAACATACTACATTTATAGCTACCTATTTTATATTGCTATCCATGTTATACAGCTTCCTATGTTATATCACTATCTACAGTATGTTAAGCAGCTATAGACATTATATATCTGCTTTATGGCTATGTTAATTAGCTACCAACGTTATATAGCTAGCAATGTCATATAGCTACCTATGTTACAGCTAACAATGTCATAAAGCTAGATAGGCCTATATATAGCTACTTGTGTCATAGCTAACTGTGTCATAAAGCTAGCTATGTTATGTAGCAACCTATGTTATTAAGCTGGCTACATTATATAGCTTATTTTGCCCAACAGTATCTGATCTTCACTGGTTATGGCCAAATGGTTTGAGTCTCTGGTCGTGTTTTACTCTGTTATTCAAAAACAACAGCTCAAAATTAACTGCTTATTAAATCAACATTAACCTCAAGACACCGTTTGCTGTGGAACATTACCACAGTGGAACAGAAGACAATACAGCCATGTACATTCTCTCTCTCTCTCTCTCTCTCTCTCTCTCTCTCTCTCTCTCTCTCTCTCTCTCTCTCTCCCCCCCCCCTCTCTCTCTCTCTCTCTCTCTCTCTCTCTCTGTCTCTGTCTCTCTCTCTCTCGCCCGCTCACGCACACACGCAGGCACGCATGTACACACACACACACACACACACACACACATACACACACACATTATGGTAATTATTATTACAAGTGTTATTGTGGGAGTTATTACAAAAGGTACTTGGTACTTGAGTACATTTACACTCTACAGTATATACAGAGTGTAATATAATAATAATAGTAGTAACTAAGTACAGAGTGTAATATAAAAATAGTAGCATAATATATAAATATAAATGATTGAATATCGAATCGAATAAGGAAGAAGAAGTGCATTTAGCAGACGCTTTTGTCCAAAGCGACTTACAGTCATGTACAAAGTACATTTGTGGGGTTCGATATGTGGACAGTCGGAGGTGGGGATCAAACCGCCAACCCTCCGGTTAGTGAACAACCCACTGAGCTATGCTGCCCCATATGATCACATGATCACATTAGATTATTCCATTTCAACTACTAGAGTATTTAAAGTATATAGCTTCTAAGGTACACAGTATCTAATGTTCACAGTACTTAAATACAGAGTATCTGACAATAGCAATAGTTATAGTACACCCTGCTAATCTCATAGAGGCTTTCTTTACCACATTGACCTGCATTACTTTTCACAACAAACACCAAACATCACTTTTGGTTAGGTTAGGTATAGGCAGAAGTTCATTCAGAGGTAAAAGATAGCGTTCAGAGTATATAGGAGGTACGTAATTCTGAGTTAGGGTCAGGGTTCAGGGTTCAGGGTTCAGAGAAGAAGAGAGGGTCAGGTGACCTACCTGCCTCAGGTAACAATCCTTCTGTCCAGCTCTCAACTATCTAACCCTGACTCAAGTCACTGACCCTAACTCCACTGACTAACCCTAACCACACTCACTAACCCTAACCTCACTGACTAACCCTAACTCTACTGACTAACCCTCACTCCACTCACTAACCCTAACCTCACTCACTAACCCTAACCTCACTCACTAACCCTAACTCCACTCACTAACC
>JAXIVH010000016.1:7917155-7967155 GCA_036785325.1 Urophycis tenuis | reverse complement strand
ACCAGCATTACCAGTGCCATAACCTATTATCATTAACAATTGCTATCATGACCTATTATTATAATTACTCATCATTCTATCATCATCTTTCCAATGATTATAATCATTATCATTACATTACTATCAATACCATTACCTATCATTACCATGGCCTCTAATATCTTCTCATTCCCATTATGCAACATTATAATTACCTCTGATTACCTTACATTATTGTTACCTATCACAATTGCTACCCCTAATTACATACCAGAGGCATAGCGTGTCATAATGTCATCACCATCATTGGCCTTCATAACACGCCTGAATGCTCCCCCATGAACGAGGAGTCCTCCTCACTATTTCTATGCGGCAGAGAATAGGTCACATAATGCTAGGAGATCAAATATGCCTGTGTTTATTTCCACACTGCTCTGGCAACAGAAGGGGAAACAGGTAGTGCTGATATTCACCAGTCATGTAACAGGATATTAGTATGAGTAATGAGGACCACAAGCCATCAGTGATGCTGCCGTTCCTCCACAGAGGAGCTGCAGCATCAGAGGGATGCACAGCCCTGCACAAGCATGCGAGGAGGAGATACTCTCAGCACACACTCATTTCCACACTTATGTGTTGACTCTGCAGTTGCTAGGCAACCATGCTTTTTCTGAGGAGATGAGAAGGTGTGCAGGATGCCACTTTGAGCAGAGGGGCTGGTCAATAATACAGCACAAGCTCAAAGCTAACAGGCCGCATGCAGGAACCAGAGGCCTGGAGATACTGCTGGTGTAGTCCAGGTATCTGACCTGCCTACTGTAGGCAGGGTATCTGAGACACTGCAGGTGTAGTCCAGGTATCTGACCTGCCTACTGTAGGCAGGGTATCTGAGACACTGCTGGTGTAGTCCAGGTATCTGACCTGCCTACTGTAGGCAGGGTATCTGAGACACTGCTGGTGTAGTCCAGGTATCTGACCTGCCTACTGTAGGCAGGGTATCTGAGACACTGCTGGTGTAGTCCAGGTATCTGACCTGCCTACTGTAGGCAGGGTATCTGAGACACTGCTGGTGTAGTCCAGGTATCTGACCTGCCTACTGTAGGCAGGGTATCTGAGACACTGCTGGTGTAGTCCAGGTATCTGACCTGCCTACTGTAGGCAGGGTATCTGAGACACTGCTGGTGTAGTCCAGGTATCTGACCTGCCTACTGTAGGCAGGGTATCTGAGACACTGCTGGTGTAGTCCAGGTATCTGACCTGCCTACTGTAGGCAGGGTATCTGAGACACTGCTGGTGTAGTCCAGGTATCTGACCGAGCTGATCTAGATTCAGGGTTTGGATCTGTAGAACGCTCCCCAGGAAGAGACTCTCGCTAACAGCATCAGGGTGCTTAGTCCTTGGTGCTGTTAGTGCCTTGCTAATAGGCAACTGGTCAGAGGAAAGGAAAGTTTCTTCTTGATGTTGACATTGTGGAACCTTGGATCACATTCAGTGAGGTTAAAGTGAGGTTCTACTGAGAGCATACGTGGTCTGCATATAGGAAGCCCCCCTCCCCCCAGGGCCCATCTGAGCAGAGTGAACCGAGAGTCAGGGGGGATTTGACATCAAATCAACGTTTGACGAAGTCATCATTTTGGATTGTGCAACCGTGGCCATTTTCTGACAGAGAATACCAACACACACTTTTTATGGCATTTGATTAATTAAATCTTGAAGCATGGAGGTGAAAAGGCCTATTTTTATCAGGTTTTGGTTGTTTCCTCCTCTTGATAAGAGCATTGCTGTGCTAGCCAACATGGCTGCCAACTGCTCTTCAGGTTCCAGCTCCATTGTGTAGATCTGCTGTCCCTTCAGTGGACAAGTTCAAACTGAGAAATATGGATCTGAAATGCTAATTAGATTAGTTTAGATTAGTTTAGATTATATTTATTTTACATTTTTAGTTTATTCAGTTTCTGTTTATTTTTTTTTTATATCTTTAATGTATACTTTTTTTTTTACATACACTTTTATTCTAATTGCATCTATTCTGTCTATTTTAATGCTGCTGCTACATTGAAATTTCCCATCTTGGGATTAATAAAGTATTTTTATTTCTATTTCTATTTCTATTTAAATATTTGCTTAATGCAGCTATCTCCAGACAAGTGAAGCAGCTGAGTAGGGCCACCAGCCAGTCAGCCCTAGGGGGCCTCAGCACTGGTAGAGGAGCTCTCAAACAGGAGCTCTCAAACAGGAGCTCTCAAACAGGTGTAGGGATAGAAAATCTCTAGCTGGGACCTTTTGCTTTGCTCTTTGATGTGGTGATGTATGTGGGGGTTTGCCCTCTGTGAGATAGACGGCAGAGGAATTTCAGGATATGTTAACATAATGCAATTAACTGTTTTCTTCCCATTGTTCTTCTGGCCCACTCCCAACCGTCATGAGGGCCAGAGAATCACACCTTACACACTGAAGGCACAAACAAAGGGGCTAAGAGGGAAGTATGAATGAATGGCTGTTGTTTTTACGATGTAATTCTCTGACCCACTCCCAACCCTCTAGGGGCCAGAGAATCACACGGTTCACACTGAAGACACCGATGTGGGGGTGAAAGGTGGAAAGTGTGTGGAAATGATTGTGTTCATATCATGTGTGGTAACTCTGTAAGTGTAGTAGAACTGTCTCAGTCTCAGTCAGGGAAATCATGTGGTTATCATCCAAACCCAGAGGTTGGGATTCTAACCAACATAAAATGGTCTTAGGTCATATAATAATTAAAATGGTTCTGGAAATAATGCTGTGGTATAACTGGGAAAACAGTATATAGGGACACGATGGACACTGTTCTTCGAAGATATCTGTAGTCAGAACTTCCCACGCGTCATGCGTTTAGCCATATTCCTACAACCCAGGTAACTTCATTCTCTGATTACTGTCTTGTATTCTTTGTATGTTTTCCTGTAGTCTTCTTATAGTGTTTTCAATACTCATTCCTCACTGTGTTTATTTTTTGATTGGTTAGTAACTTATTTCTGTCCAATAAAGTATTATTCTAAGGTTAATATTCCAGTCCAACCGGCTTTGATTGCAGTTGAACCATGAGATGTAACACTATTTGCTAATTATGTGGTGAGTTATATTTCTGATGGCCACAGGTATAGCTCGGATGGTAAAGGACCTGGTAAGCCAGGTGGACACGCAGGCTTGATAATCATGTCCACATTCTTCTTTGCAATAAGGTTAGAATCCAGGGGTTAGCCTGCCCCGGTATTGATAATGTTCAGTATTTAACAGCACAACCGTAGTTGTGTGGCAATATATGGAGTCAGATCAAGGTATGTTTAGAATTATAATATGTTTATTATAATTCTGGTCGACGCAGAATCCTCACGCCAAACCTTCCGCCAACTCCCTTTCCGTCCTTGGTTGGGAAATTGAGGAATCCTTCACAGGTGAGAGCACGTCCCTCGCTGAATATCCACAAGTCATGCTGTCTTCACAGTCACCAGGAGGTAACCAGAGCCCATGCACCAAGGAAACACACCTGTCTATCCTCATTTTATAGCATTTAGCACGGCTCAGCCCATGCACTCCACACTGTCCAGCACTCTGCCCCTGCTGCTCACGCATGCTACTGCAGGCCTTTCCCCTTCTAAAGGGTTAGGGGGCGTTTCCCCTTCTAAAGGGTTAGGGGGCCTTTCCCCTTCTAAAGGGTTAGGGGGCCTTTCCCCTTCTAAAGGGTTAGGGGGCGTTTCCCCTTCTAAAGGGTTAGGGGGCGTTTCCCCTTCTAAAGGGTTAGGGGGCATTTAGCAGACGTTTTTGTCCAAAGCGTCTTACAATCAGTACCTTTGTGGGGTTCGACATGTGGACAAATGGAGGAGGAGGGATCAAGGGAATCGAACCGGCGACCCTACGGTTAGTGGACGACCCGCTCTGTCCACCCGCTCTACCCACTGAGCTACTGCTGCCCCCTTTTCATTACAGCATTGCAGTCAATAGGAGTGGCTTAACTCTCTCTCTCTAAAGTAGCTCTGATAATACTTATGACTAGGAAATGTTATATATATTACAGCTCTGGTAATATGTGTGTGTGTGTGAGTGTGTGTGTGTGTGTGTGTGTGTGTGTGTGTGTGTGTGTGTATGTGTGTGTGTGTGTGTGTGTGTGTGTGTGAGTGTGTGTGTGTGTGTGTGTGTGTGTGTGTGTGTGTGTGTGTGTGTGTGTGCGTGCTCTCCTAGTTTCTCAAGAACATACAATGGGCATAAAAAAGTCTTTGATAAATATTTTCTGATATGCTCTCCAGATGTTGAACAGGGAACCTTTCAGAGGCTGCATTATAGCTCAATGATCGCGAACACAAATCTAAATCTCATCGTCGAAGTCATGCTCATCACCGAGCCGTTTAAAGGAGTATATCTCTGAAGCGCTCACTTAACATCAAGCACTCACAGTAACAACCAGATGGAAGCACTCTCGCCTCCACATTACAATCTGCTGATTTAGAAATCTTATGTTCAAATGTCCTCTCCACCCAAAAGACCTCCTCTCCACCCTAAAACACATTCTCCTCTCCACCCAAAACCAAATGTTCCTCTACACCCAAAAAAACCTCCACACCCATTAACATTTGCTACCCGCCACCCAAAATCACCTCCTCGTCTTCACCAAAAGTAATGTAACATTCTAGAATATGTACAATCTATAGTCTGTCTTGTATAAGACTGTGCTGTATGTTGTCACATGTTCCACTGCTGTGCATTCTAACTTTACTCCCACCTGTTCAGAATGTACAGGTAAGGACATTCTAAATGGCTATTACCTGCGGACAAAACATTTTTCGATTGATCTTTGTGTGTTTACTATTATCTTTTTCTATATTCATTTGTTGTGTGTCTAAGCTTGGAGAGTTGATGTGGGACTGAGCCAGATGTACGGCCTCTCACAGAATTTAGTCCTGTAATTGGTTGAAACGAGTTCAGGTCCATATTTCATATTTGTGGTGAAAGTCTTGTTAAAATAACCCAGCGCCCACAAGCTGGGTTATTAATGCTGTCTTTGTAATCTCTCAAAACAATGGCAGTGAGCTGCTCAACACCTTCATGGCAGTGAGCTGCTCAACACCATCATGGCAGCTCTACACCACTATGGCAGTGAGCTGCTCTACACCATTATGGCAGCTCTACACCACAATGGCAGTGAGCTGCTCAACACCTTCATGGCAGTGAGCTGCTCTACACCACTATGGCAGTGAGCTGCTCTACACCACTATGGCAGTGAGCTGCTCAACACCATCATGGCAGCTCTACACCACTATGGCAGTGAGCTGCTCTACACCATCATGGCAGCTCTACACCACTATGGCAGTGAGCTGCTCTACACCATTATGGCAGCTCTACACCACTATGGCAGCCAGCAGTCAGCTGGGCGGCATGTAGCTCAGTGGGTAGAGCGGGTGGTTAGTGGTCGTCCACTAACCGTAGGGTTGGGGGTTCGATCCCTGTTATCCCCACTTCCAAAAAACTGTCTACATGTCGAAGTGTCCTTGAGCAAGACACTGAACCCTGAACCCCAACTTGCTCCCCGGGCGCTGATCATAGCAGCCCACTGCTCCTATGTACAATAGGATGGGTCAAATGCAGAGAACGAATTTCGTTCCCATGTCACATGGGAATGACAAATAAAGACCACAAGGTCCCAATAATAATTATAATTACACCACTATGGCAGTGAGCTGCTCAACACCATCATGGCAGCTCTAAACCACTATGGCAGTGAGCTGCTCTACACCATTATGGCAGCTCTACACTACTATGGCAGTGAGCTGCTCAACACCTTCATGGCAGCTCTACACAACTATGGCAGTGAGCTGTTCTACACCATTATGGCAGCTCTACACCACTATGGCAGTGAGCTGCTCAACACCTTCATGGCAGCTCTACACCACTATGGCAGTGAGCTGCTCTACACCATTATGGCAGCTCTACACCACTATGGCAGTGAGCTGCTCTACACCATCATGGCAGCTCTACACCACTATGGCAGTGAGCTGCTCAACACCATCATGGCAGCTCTACACCACTATGGCAGTGAGCTGCTCTACACCATTATGGCACCTCTACACCACTATGGCAGTGAGCTGCTCAACACCATTATGGCAGCTCTACACCACTATGGCAGTGAGCTGCTCAACACCATCATGGCAGCTCTACACCACTATGGTAGTGAGCTGCTCTACACCATTATGGCAGCTCTACACCACTATGGCAGTGAGCTGCTCAACACCATTATGGCAGTGAGCTGCTCTACACCATTATGGCAGCTCTACACCACTATAGCAGTGAGCTGCTCTACACCATTATGGCAGCTCTACACCACTATGGCAGTGAGCTGCTCAACACAATTATGGAAGTGAGCTGCTCTACACTATTATGGCAGTGAGCTGCTCTACACCACTATGGTAGTGAGCTGCTCTACACAACTATGGCAGTGAGCTGCTCTACACCACTATGGCTGCTCTACATCACTATGGCAGTGAGCTGCTCTACACCACTATGGCAGTGAGCTGCTCTACACCATTATGGCAGTGAGCTGCTCTACACCACTATGGCAGTGAGCTGCTCTACACCACTATGGCTGCTCTACATCACTATGGCAGTGAGCTGCTCTACACCACTATGGCAGTGAGCTGCTCTACACCACTATGGCTGCTCTACATCACTATGGCAGTGAGCTGCTCTACACCACTATGGTAGTGAGCTGCTCTACACCATTATGGCTGCTCTACACCACTATGTAGTGAGCTGTAAACTTAGCGTTTAGCGGATGTGTCAAGAAATAATTCAGACAATCCCTGGACCCAGAGAGGAGAGTCATGAAAGTTCTGTGTCTCATGTTCATCATTTGTCTTGCGCTCCGGCCCCATTACCCCAGGTCAAGAGGTCACGGAAGGGCTAACAGCCACTTCATCATCACACTCAGGGTACCACCGAGCAGGGGAGGAGGACACACTTCTGATTGGAGGACATATTGTTCCATTACTACAAACAGACCGAGCCCATGGCCAGGATTTCATTAAGAAACTGTGTGTTATAGAATCCATTCTTGCTACGTTAGCATCCCACTCACCTGTGTGTTACATGGAACAATACATTGGTACTTTACATCTCAGAGGCCTCATTGTGGTTTCAAGGTTTCAAGTTTATGGTCACCTACCAGATAACAACGTACATCATTACCAGCAGTGAAATTATTGCAGCTCGGGTGATCTCAACTTTGCATGATAAAATAAAATAGAATAAAATAAGATACAATACAACAGAAAACAATAAAAAATAAAAAAGAAGTATATGTGCAATATAATTAACAACACATCTAATCAAATCAGATAAGTGGCAGAGTAAAATTGATGAGGTAGATCAGTGAAATAGTGAAGTAGTGGATAGTGAATAATGGTGGTCTAGAGGTTCTGTGCTAGTGAAGTAGTGGATAGTGGATAATGGTGGTCTAGAGGTTCTGTGCGAGTGAAGTAGTGGATAGTGGATAATGGTGGTCTAGAGGTTCTGTGCTAGTGAAGTAGTGGATAGTGGATAATGGTGGTCTAGAGGTTCTGTGCTAGCGAAGTAGTGGATAGTGGATAATGGTGGTCTAGAGGTTCTGTGCTGGCGAAGTAGTGGATAGTGGATAATGGTGGTCTAGAGGTTCTGTGCTAGTGAAGTAGTGGATAGTGGATAATGGTGGTCTATAGGTTCTGTGCTAGTGAAGTAGTGGATAGTGGATAATGGTGGTCTAGAGGTTCTGTGCTAGTGAAGTAGTGGATAGTGGATAATGGTGGTCTAGAGGTTCTGTGCTAGTGAAGTAGTGGATAGTGGATAATGGTGGTCTAGAGGTTCTGTGCTAGTGAAGTAGTGGATAGTGGATAATGGTGGTCTAGAGGTTCTGTGCTAGTGAAGTAGTGGATAGTGGATAATGGTGGTCTAGAGGTTCTGTGCTCTGAATCCTGGTTCACAGAGAAAGGTGCGGTTGCTCACAGAGGACATCTTGAGGACATCAGCTCTCTCAGTGTCACCTGCAGCTCTGTTCTCTCTCCAGTTTCTGGGTTAGGGTTCAG
Source organism: Urophycis tenuis (assembly GCA_036785325.1). NCBI lineage: Eukaryota > Metazoa > Chordata > Actinopteri > Gadiformes > Phycidae > Urophycis > Urophycis tenuis. Next base: position 7,959,089 of record JAXIVH010000016.1, on the reverse strand, counting down.
GTAAGGGGGAGAAGATACTCTACATCTCCAGGAGTATACGGACCATCTACCAAATGATAAAATAGTTTTAAATCCAAGCGTCAAAAATGTTGGTTTCATTATGCTAGGCTTGTGAGACATTTCAAACAGATATTGAAAACATGGAGGAAGAAGTTGAGACCGACCCTTTGAAACCTGTTCTACACCTCAGATAACAGCCAGCATGCTGCTAACCTGTTTCATCTGTTGCTAACCTGTTTCTTCTGTTGCAAACTCATTTCACCTGTTGCTAACCTTTTTCATCTGTTGCTAAATGTTTCCTATGTTGCTAACATGTTTCATCTGTTGCTAACCTCCTTCATCTGTTGCTAACCTGTTTCCTATGTTGCTAACCTGTTTCTGCAGTGGCTAAATAGCACTTCAACACCCCCGCAGAGTGGAAGAACGTGGGTCAATGTACTGATGCTATCTTTAGCCTCGTTCACACCATGGAGACCAGATGTGAGATGAACCACCTCATCTGGTTTAAAGACTAGATACCACACTTCAGCAGCCTACCATGGGAGCACGACAGTGATGCCAAACCAAGCGTGTGTGTGTGGTGTGTGTGTGTGTGTGTGTGTGTGTGTGTGTGTGTGTGTGTGTGTGTGTGTGTGTCATACCTGATGTCTCAGGCACTGCTACAGGAAACTTCGATGTGTCACCAGGACGTCACCATGACATCAATATGATGTCACTATGATCTGGAAGCAGAGGGAGGGAGAGGGTGTAAACACTCCAATAAACAGACCAATGAACAGGAATACAAGATTAAAGTTAGACCAATGAACAGCTAGGAGGAAGTGAGTTAGCCAATGAGGAGCAAAGAGGGACAGAGTGATGGCCTGATGAACATTTAGGACCGGCATGTCTTCAGGCCTTGTTAGCTCTTCATGGTCCTAACCAGAGGACTACAGAGCAGAGGTCTATCTACAAGGTCCTAACCAGAGGACTACAGAGCAGAGGTCTATCTACAAGGTCCTAACCAGAGGACTACAGAGCAGAGGTCCATCCATGTACCTGTCTGTCCTTCACAGGTGTAGTATAAGGGGAAGTGAGGTACAGCTGTAACAGGGTAAGGTCAGTGAGGTAGAGCTGTCATAGGTTAAGGAGGTATAGCTGTAACAGGTTAAGGTCAGTGAGGTAGAGCTGTGATAGGTTAAGGAGGTATAGCTGTAACAGTTTAAGGTCAGTGAGGTAGAGCTGTGATAGGTTAAGGAGGTATAGCTGTAACAGTTTAAGGTCAGTGAGGTAGAGCTTAGGTTAAGGAGGTATAGCTGTTGTAAAGTAACAATTTTCAACCATGTAACAGGAGCCCTAAAGCCTCTCTCCTCACCTCCTCTCTCCTCTCTCCTCCCCTCCTCCCCTCCTGTGTTGCAGGGCTCGGGGGAGGATTTGCTGCCCTGCTACGACAGGGTTGTGTGTCTAAACCCCAGAGCAGCTTAATTGGAGCAAAGCCTTAATGAGGAGCCCTGGGGGGAGCAGGGGCTTAGAGCATGTAGTGGTCAGGGAGGAACAGTGAGGCTCTTCAGCTGGAGCAGCACCACCCAGTCTCAGAGGGATCTCTGAATGCTCCTTTCTACTTCACCCTCAGGTTGCTCTGTGTCCTGAACCTGGAGTTACTGAACTCTATGGAATAGTTTTAAAAAGAGATCCTTAATTATCTCTTTATTGTTCTGTATTCAATTTAGATTCAATATTTAAATATTGTCTCTAGGTGAAGTGGCGATGTGTTGTCTCTAGATGAAGTGGTGATGTGTTGTCTCTAGTTGAAGTGGTGATGTGTTGTCTTTAGATGAAGTAGTGATGTGTTGTCTCTAGATGAAGTGGTGATGTGTTGTCTCTAGATGAAGTGGTGATTTTTTGTGTCTAGATGAAGTGGTGATGTGTTGTCTCTAGGTGAAGTAGTGATGTGTTGTCTCTAGGTGAAGTGGTGATGTGTTGTCTCTAGATGAAGTGGTGATGTGTTGTCTCTAGGTGAAGTGGTGATGTGTTGTCTCTAGGTGAAGTGGTGATGTGTTGTCTCTAGGTGAAGTGGTGATGTGTTGTCTTTAGGTGAAGTGGTGATGTTTTGTCTTTAGATGAAGTGGTGATGTGTTGTCTCTAGATGAAGTGGTGATGTGTTGTCTCTAGATGAAGTGGTGATGTGTTGTCTCTAGGTGAAGTAGTGATGTGTTGTCTCTAGGTGAAGTGATGTGTTGTCTCTAGATGAAGTGGTGATGAGTTGTCTCTAGGTGAAGTGGTGATGTGTTGTCTCTAGGTGAAGTGGTGATGTGTTGTCTCTAGGTGAAGTGGTGATGTGTTGTCTCTAGGTGAAGTGATGTGTTGTCTCTAGATGAAGTGGTGATGTGTTGTCTCTAGGTGAAGTGGTGATGTGTTGTCTCTAGGTGAAGTGGTGATGTGTTGTCTCTAGATGAAGCGGTGATGTGTTGTCTCTAGGTGAAGTGGTGATGTGTTGTCTCTAGATGAAGTAATGATGTGTTGTCTCTAGGTGAAGTGGTGATGTGTTGTCTCTAGATGAAGTGGTGATGTGTTGTCTCTAGGTGAAGTGGTGATGTGTTGTCTCTAGATGAAGTGGTGATGTGTTGTCTCTAGGTGAAGTGGTGATGTGTTGTCTCTAGGTGAAGTGGTGATGTGTTGTCTCTAGGTGAAGTGGTGATGTGTTGTCTCTAGGTGAAGTGGTGATGTGTTGTCTTTAGATGAAGTAGTGATGTGTTGTCTCTAGATGAAGTGTTGATCTGTTGTCTCTAGTTAAAGTGGTGATGTGTTGTCTCTAGATGAAGTGGTGATTTTTTGTGTCTAGATGAAGTGGTGATGTGTTGTCTCTAGGTGAAGTAGTGATGTGTTGTCTCTAGGTGAAGTGGTGATGTGTTGTCTCTAGATGAAGTGGTGATGTGTTGTCTCTAGGTGAAGTGGTGATGTGTTGTCTCTAGGTGAAGTGGTGATGTGTTGTCTCTAGGTGAAGTGGTGATGTGTTGTCTTTAGGTGAAGTGGTGATGTTTTGTCTTTAGATGAAGTGGTGATGTGTTGTCTCTAGATGAAGTGGTGATGTGTTGTCTCTAGATGAAGTGGTGATGTGTTGTCTCTAGGTGAAGTAGTGATGTGTTGTCTCTAGGTGAAGTGATGTGTTGTCTCTAGATGAAGTGGTGATGAGTTGTCTCTAGGTGAAGTGGTGATGTGTTGTCTCTAGGTGAAGTGGTGATGTGTTGTCTCTAGGTGAAGTGGTGATGTGTTGTCTCTAGGTGAAGTGATGTGTTGTCTCTAGATGAAGTGGTGATGTGTTGTCTCTAGGTGAAGTGGTGATGTGTTGTCTCTAGGTGAAGTGGTGATGTGTTGTCTCTAGATGAAGCGGTGATGTGTTGTCTCTAGGTGAAGTGGTGATGTGTTGTCTCTAGATGAAGTGGTGATGTATTGTCTCTAGGTGAAGTGGTGATGTATTGTCTCTAGGTGAAGTGGTGATGTGTTGTCTCTAGGTGAAGTGGTGATGTGTTGTCTCTAAATGAAGTGGTGATGTGTTGTCTCTAGGTGAAGTGGTGATGTGTTGCCTCTAGATGAAGTGGTGATGTGTTGTCTCTAGATGAAATGGTGATGTGTTGTCTCTAGGTGAAGTGGTGATGTGTTGTCTCTAGATGAAGTGGTGATGTGTTGTCTCTAGGTGAAGTAGTGATGTGTTGTCTCTAGGTGAAGTGGTGATGTGTTGTCTCTAGATGAAGCGGTGATGTGTTGTCTCTAGATGAAGTGGTGATGTGTTGTCTCTAGATGAAGTGGTGATGTATTGTCTCTAGGTGACAGAGTGTCAGGCATGGATAGACCCCAGGGCTCCCATAGTGAATGTTCCTCCCGGTCCTCCTGCTGATGACAGCTCTATATCACATATGAGTGACTGTGATACATGACCTGCCTCAAAAGTCAAATCAATCAATTTAGAGGCTGGCCTTCACACAACAACACCAGGCTGACAACTACACCAGCTATACCACCATCTCTTCCACCAGCTTCTACACCAAGAGGTTCCTGTGTCCCTCTGGCCTTAGACCTCACACAGACCTCCTTTCTACCAATTATTAAGCTTCAAATACAACTCTGAGTTACTTCTACCTCACATCTGGACCTGCTGCATGTGCATACAGTCTAGCTCTTCTGGTGCCCACACAGAAGGAACAGCCATCTCCAAATGGTTATTAACATGGTATAGGTGTGGCATTAACATGTTATATACTGTATAGGTGGGTGGTATTAACATGTCCAATATAGTTGTGGTATTAAACCTGTAGAACAGTAGAACATTTTGAGTTACATGTGAAATATAAATGTTAAACATACGTATATATATATTGTCATACATTAGTTACATTTGAATGAAGGGTAAAAGAGGAATTACATTCATACATACATACATAAACATCTCACAGTCCTTCTCCTAGATGTCTACATATACACACACCCTTGTAGTTATGGCTGATGGATGCTCTCTTGGTAATGACACAAAGGAACATGATTCATTCTGCTGGCTACATTCTCATTTCTACCTGCTGCCTCCTCCTCTCAGGGTGTTTTGTGGAAATCTCATTTCATGTCGTAGAATGATGATGTGGATGAAGCCAGCTCCACCATCTGAGCAGTCTTCTGAACAACAGTCTGGTGGTTTCTATATGTAGGGTCAGGTGTGTGTGTGTGTGTGTGTGCGTGTGCGTGTGTGTGCGTGTGTGTTTGTGTTTAGCTGCAGGTCATTTTATAATGTGTATGTTATCTTGTCCATGGTGGAATAAAAGAGAGGTAGTTTATATTTCTGTTGAAGAAGGGAGTGTGTGTGTGTGTGTGTGTGTGTGTGTGTGTGTGTGTGTGTGTGTGTGTGTGTGTGTGTGTGTGTGCGTGTGTGTATTCATGGGTGTTCACATGAAGGTTATGAATTATTCTATAATTTCAAAGTCCAGTGAGTGCCTCTGCCATCTGGGCTTCCTCTGAGCCTTCACACGGCCTCCAGACTCTCAGGCCGGCTGCTCTTCCTCCAAAACCTTCTTCAGTCTGTTCTCATTTTAAAGGTAGTAGGCCTGTTAGGTATGCAGCACCAGCATCCATTTAACTAGGGACAGAGTTTCAGGAACAAGGACCTCTGGCAGCGGGGTAAACTCCTTCAGCCCTAACGAACACGCCACCTCCCTGACTGCTCTACACACTGAAAGATGTTGTAGAGCTCTATCTTCTCTAGATGTTGTAGATCTCTAACTCTGTCTTGATGCTCACCATTTGGCTTGAGTATGTAGCTTCAATCTTATTATAGATAGTAGGTCCATAGTTCAATAGTTCCACTTCATGCCTTTGGACATAATCTTACTGCATGAAAGATAAATTCTAGATTTCTGCTCTCTTTCTTCTTCCATGTAGTTAGAAGTGAGGAGGGCACAGGAGGACAAGCTTGTCACCATACCAACCACAACCTTTCTGCCCGTCGTTTGCTAGGCCAGTAGGAGGAGTCTCTTATCTGGCTGCCTGTTGGTAATCTGGAGGGTTAATGATGATGGAGTCAGAGGGGGTGTCCTGCTGGGCTGTTTGGGACAAATGCAAATGATGGTCTCAAATCGATGAAGAGCAGGTTACGCTTGGAGGAAAATCTCATTGATTAGCCCACTCTTCAGGAGTGTTTTACTCTGCTCATTGATTCCAATTAACCACACATTTACCAAAACTTAAGGGGTGATTGTTTCTGTTGACAAGAGGTACAATCTAGAGTGGAAACATCCATTAAGAAACAGCTCACAGATGACCTGGACACCTGCGTCCAGCTCAGGGGAGGCAGCTGCCTGCCGCTGGTCTTAATGAGGCACGTGGAGAAGCTTCTATTACGTCGACAAATCAAACAATTCATAGCCGAGTTCTCCAGGACATGTCGTAGATCCCAAAATGAACACATACTGTTTCTGTCAGCAGATGACTGAAGAAGGACTAAAGTGTGAGCCCTAAAGTCTGCTCTCTGTCTCTCCTCCTCCTCCCCCTCTCATTCCTCCATCTCTCCTCCTCCCCCTTCAGCTGAGCTCTGCAAGCTGCCCAGGACAGCAGTGCAACATCAGCACCCTGGGAGCATCCCAGCCAGGAGAGAGAGGAGAAGGTGAAATGCTTCACCGTGTGCTGCAGCCCTTCATCACTCAGACGCTCCATCGTCAGGATGCACTACGGGGAGCGCCAGGGCGCGGGGACCCCTCAGGGAACCTGTTTACCTGGAGTCCCTTGAGCTCCTGGTGGACACAGGCTGGGTTGTGTGGATTTTCTTGTATTTGTGCATACAATTAAGTGAGTTAAGTATGCTTAAACTGGATATGTACAAGATGAGAGAGAATATACAAGATATCCAACTAAGTCTCCACATGCAGGACTTGTGATCACTTACTTCCAACAGCCATGACGCATGTTGACCAAGAATTTATTAAAGTTTATTAAATGAGCTTTAATATGTCACATGAACATTTTACACGTGTTGTTTTACACCATTTTATATTTGTATGGAAAAACTGAAAGGAAGATTTGATCAAAACAAATCAGGCAAAGTGTATCTGAAAGCCAAATGGAGTCTGAAGAGAGTTGAGTACAGTTTAGTTTTTGGATTGCCTCTCTGTATGCCGAGCGAGCGCCCAGTCTCTTCTAATGAATAGCAAGCACTGGGAAGTCATTCAGGAGGCCTGCATAATTATATGGAGTGAAGCAGCAGGCTGCTCTGGAAGCACTGCTGCATTCAACTGCACTTTATTTGTGGGAGAATGCCTCACATCTCTATGAACACCGTAATACCAGCACCTTAACAACCTATGCTTCAACATTACGCTGTAAAGTGCATCATTTTCTGTCGAGTGTGGTCTTTGACACCGTGGATTTAGACCTCGACAAGAAGTGTGGAATAAAACCTGCATGCAGACACAAGTCAAACGGAGTACAGCTCAGTCCTGGTGACCTGTGGAAGGTCACTTCAAATACTTCATTATTCATTGAGTTGCATTCACTTTGCTTAACTTCTCTTGTGTCTCTGCTGCTTGATTCAAGTGAACCAGGTTGGGAGAGAATCCAGAACTGGTCTGGACCACCAGCCACAGCTCGTCCAGATCCTTCCTGGTTCACCTGATGTTTGGAACAAGATGGTGGATCAGCTGGTGGGCATCACTTCAGTGCTAAATGTGACCTCATTTCTACACCACGCTGTCTAGAAGTTCTCACCACTCCATGCATGTCCCTCACCCCCACCTCCTCCTCCCTCACCCCTCCCTCCTCCTGCCTTACACCTCCCTGCATGTCCCTCACGCCCACCTCCTCCTCCCTCACCCCTCCAAGAGGGGCAGTACCTCAGTATAGAGCAGTGGTTCCCAAACGTTTTGTGCCCAAGGCACACCAAAGGACAGTAAAATCTCAAGGCACACCTATTGTGCAAAATAGCTTTTATAACATATAACAACTCATATCATGTAAAATATCTGTAAATGTGCATAGTTATTTACTAATGCCAAGTAAAATGTGACAAAGACTCATATTACTCATGAAATATTTATGAACAAAATATTTTAAATATTAATTTGAAACTTTATCAAATTAGGCTTCATCAAAGCAGGAACACCCCCAACACCACACCCCAGCAAGAATTAAATAGTTGTTTTTAGGTATATAGTTTTCCTCTGTATTATGAAATGATTGCATACAAAGTACTCATAAACTTAATTATTATTTTTTTTTTTTGTGTAGTTGCAATAATAATGTATGGTTGTCACAAAATCCCAGGGCACACCTGGACTTGCCTCACGGCACACTGTTTGGGAACCAATGGTATAGAGTATAGAGCGGGTGGACAGAGCGGTTCGATCCCTGAACCCCCTCTTGCACTGTCCACATGTCGAACCCCACAAATGTACTTATTGTAAGGCGCTTTGGACAAAAGCGTCTGCTAAATGCCCCTTTACCTTTACCCTCCTCACCCCCACCTGCTCCTCACCCTCCCTCACCCTCCCTCACCCTCCCTCACCCTCTCTAAGTGTACGTCCAAACAGTTTTGGTGATCAATATCAACACTGGCTTTGTGTTGCTGAGTAGAAGGTCACAGCTCAGGCCAACAGTAAGAAAACCTTCTGGAGCCCTGAAGGACACTACATATCAACATGGAGAATAACAGATACATGCATTCATTATGTGCATGAATTACACTTTTTAAGAACAGAAATACCACCAGGTTAGAAACAAGGTGTTTACAGGCCATTGGTCAACTCTAGGTTGCAGCGAGGTGGTTGAAAAGGTTGTATAGGAGTAACAGCGAACAAGACTGTGATGTTCTGGAGAACCTACTGGCTATTTTTCCCCACTCATCTCCTGGTGGTCTCCCCAGCCTCCAGCCTGTTGCCGGGTAACCGTATGGATCTCACTCCTTTCTTTCTACAACTTTTCTTTCTCGTGACAAATGCCTCTCAGCCGGTGCCCAGTGGCTCTCTGTCGTCTCTCTGGTTCAGACTGTCCTGTCCTCCACACTGAGTCGTCTCCTGGTTCAGACTGTCCTGTCCTCCACACTGAGTCGTCTCCTGGTTCAGACTGTCCTGTCCTCCACACTGAGTCGTCTCCTGGTTCAGACTGTCCTGTCCTCCACACTGAGTCGTCTCCTGGTTCAGACTGTCCTGTCCTCCACACTGAGTCGTCTCCTGGTTCAGACTGTCCTGTCCTCCACACTGAGTCGTCTCCTGGTTCAGACTGTCCTGTCCTCCACACTGAGTCGTCTCCTGGTTCAGACTGTCCTGTCCTCCACACTGAGTCGTCTCCTGGTTCAGACTGTCCTGTCCTCCACACTGAGTGAAACCAAACCAACCTACAGATTCATCCCTCTGGCCTTCAGCCTCCATCTCTCTGTTCTGTCCTGATTCTCTTTTCTGCTCCTTCTGCTCCCATGGTGAGAGCTCTACATCAATATCAGCACTTTAGTAGAGATATAGATACATCTCTCTCTCTCTATATATATGCATATACCACACAGCTATGTTTGGTGTATGGTCTGTTATTTCTGAACAGAGAGTTGCTATGAATATCAGGCTGTAGATATGGACACTATTCCACACCATATAATCTAACCACAATTTTTTGTTTGCATATATATGTAATGCAAGCCGCTGTATGTTTCTGCCAAATAAAATATATAATACAAATCTAAATACACACACATGTTTCTGTATCCTTCTTGTGTTCAATATTCATATTATTCATATTCATTCATACTATTCCCAGCCCCTAGAACATTGATCTGTCAATCAAACTTGAACATACAGTGTCTGCTGTCACATCCCATATCGCCCTGGCAACAGAGCGACAGGTTCTGTATCGCCCTGGCAACCGAGTGGGCCATGGGGGGAGGAGGGGGAGGAGGATGTGTCCATGGTGAAGACGCGACAGTTCCTCGAGGCAAACAGAAAATCATCGGTATCAGGCTTCACAGAACCTGCTAACCCAACACTACCCGCTCTCTGCTAGCTAACAGCTAACCCAACACTGCTCGCTCTCTGCTAGCTAACAGCTAACCCAACACTGCTCGCTCTCTTCTAGCTAACAGCTGATGCAATGCTGCCCTCTCTCTCTGCTAGCTAACAGCTGATGCAATGCTGCCCTCTCTCTCTCTGCTAGCTAACAGCTAACCCAACACTGCTCTCTCTCTGCTAGCTAACAGCTAGCTGAACACTGCTCTCTCTGCTAGCTAACAGCTAACCCAACACTGCTCTCTATCTGCTAGCTATCTATTAATCCAACACTTCCATCTATCGGCTTGCTAACGGTACAGTAGGTGTGTGATTGATGACGTCTCAGTACAGTAGGTGTGTTAGGGATTGATGGTTTAAGGCTGGCTGCTCTCCATTCATTAGAGCTGGGGTGGATGGATGGATGACACCGCTATCATGACATCGCCATCTGACATGTGACCCAGCAGGATGTGCTAATCTGTCCAGGTGTGGGCAGCTGGTGGGCCAGGCCTGAGCAGTACGTAGTGTTGCAGCATCAGATCGATGCTGTCAATAATCTCCTCTCCCCTCCTGCCTGCTCTCTTCAACATGGGAACTCAACCAAAAGGAAGTAGTACTACTAATGAGGACATTACTCTGTAGTCTGAGCATATTGTTGTTATTCTCCAGCATGTACAGTGTACTCCTATACTCTAGAGCAGCATGTAGTGTACTATTACACTCTAGAGCAGCATGTAGTGTACTATTACACTCTAGAGCAGCATGTAGTGTACTACTGCACTCTAGAGCAGCATGTAGTGTACTACTACACTCTAGAGCAGCATGTAGTGTACTACTGCACTCTAGAGCAGCATGTAGTGTACTACTACACTCTAGAGCAGCATGTAGTGTACTACTACACTCTTGAGCAGCATGTAGTGTACTACTACACTCTAGAGCAGCATGTAGTGTACTACTACACTCTAGAGCAGCATGTAGTGTACTACTACACTCTAGAGTAGCATGTAGTGTACTACTACACTCTAGAGCAGCATGTAGTGTACTACTACACTCTAGAGCAGCATGTAGTGTACTACTACACTCTAGAGCAGCATGTAGTGTACTACTACACTCTAGAGTAGCATGTAGTGTACTACTACACTCTAGAGCAGCATGTAGTGTACTACTATACTCTAGACCAGCATGTAGTGTACTACTAGAGTCCAGCCATTGGAGTAGAACCGTGATATTCAACACAATAACTCCAGACTCATAACACTGATCAAAATATGTAAATATATTAAATAGCAGCTGATTATGCAAAGGGTGAATTAAAAAACAAGCTTTTTCTATGCAGGTCGTTGCATTGCAACAGCTTGAGTACACAAGTACAGCACTGCTTTATTATGTAAATCTGTACGCCTGCATGGAGCACGACTGTCAACAAGAGAGATATGAATTATTAGAACAACATGCTCCAAATACCTCCTAGCATGCATTAGTTTGAGTTTTAATCACACATCAAACAGTCCTACTTCACATGTCAAACACAGTCCTACTCCACATGTCAAACAGTCCTACTTCACGTGTTACACAGTCCTACTTCACATGTCAAACAGTCCTACTTCACATGACAAACAGTCCTACTTCACATGTCAAACACAGTCCTACTTTACACGTCAAACAGTCCTTCACACGTCAAACAGGCCTACTTCATATGACAAACAGGCCTACTTCACACGTCAAACAGTCCTACTTCACATGTCAAACACATTCCTACTTCACATGTCAAACAGGCCTACTTCACATGACAAACAGTCCTACTTCACATGTCAAACACATTCCTACTTCACATGTCAGACAGTCCTACTTCACATGTCAGACAGTCTTACTTCACACGTCAAACAGGCCTACTTCACATGACAAACAGTCCTACTTCACACGTCAAACAGTCCTACTTCACATGTCAAACACATTCCTACTTCACATGTCAGACAGTCCTACTTCACATGTCAGACAGTCTTACTTCACACGTCAAACAGGCCTACTTCACATGACAAACAGTCCTACTTCACACGTCAAACACATTCCTACTTCACATGTCAGACAGTCTTACCTCACACGTCAAACAGGCCTCTTCACATGACAAACAGACCTACTTCACACGTCAAACAGCACTACTTCACCTGGACAGAAGCCATGGAGGGATGGAGGTGGAGCAGAGAGAGGGAGGATGTTAAGTCAGAATATTGTAGGAGGAGCAGTGTGAAGAACAGTCAGGAGAACACTGTAGGAGCAGCAGTGCAAGGAACAGTCAGGAGAACACTGTAGGAACAGCAGTGGCTGCCAGCCGAGTGCTCCTCATCCTGCCTGCAGGCAGCAGACTCCTCAGCGCTCTTCAGCTGGATCACAGTACCATCATGCTGCTGCTCCTCAGATCATACTTCTTACAACATTGCAATCCACTAGTACAACCTGAGACACAAAGTAGAGTTAGCTTCATGGAAGATCTCTGCTCTCTGATAGACCTAACCAGAATCTGATGAGGCTTCTAATGCTGTTTTAAAGCTGTAAGTGTGATTGTTGAACATAGAAGAGTTCACTGGAATACGAGCTGGCATTTCTCAATACGATATATGGACTAAACCTCTGGTTCACTCATCACATTAACTTCAAAGAAAAAACTATATTCCTGTTTGGCTGCTTGTTAGGCTTTTTATGTTGTAAAACATTCATGCTGATCCATAATGTAGGAGCATGGTAAAGCATGTTACCACCACAGCCTTTTCAGCCTCAAAGACAGAGTGCCTCTGGGGATTCATTCCAGAGCCCCAGCTAACTGCTGGAGGACTGAGTGACTTCCTGTGAAGGTACAACAGTTCAATCATTGCTTCAGACTTGGCTCTCCTGGAGCATAAGCTAGCATGCTCTGCTCAGTGCTAGTGTTAGCTTTGAGCTTGTCCGTTGTAAGTATGTGGGGGAAGACAAGCCGTGAGGATTCATCATCATGCAGACATCACACCGTAGCAGTGAGACACCATGACACCAGAGACATATGACCACAGAGCTGAGAGCTTCATGGAATAAGAACTGTTTTGTTCAACGTTTCCTTCTTCAAACCAAGTGTTGTCCTCAACACGTTGGGAAGCCAGTCAGTCTTAATTGAAACTTCAGTGTGCAGATATCTGGGGCAGATCTGTAAACTTTCAGCTGGTGAAATGGTGTGTCAGCCAAAGCAGCTTGTAAACAGCAGCTCCAGCCCACCTGCTGAAGCCCACCCTGGGGTAGTTGTGCAGGGGTACAACGATATAAGTCAACAGAACTCAGCAGACACACACACTTCATCCATTTTATAATCTATATAAAAACCTGGAAAGTTCCCTACATGTTGTCACTCCTGTCTGGCTGAAAGGGACTCTCATGGTAGCCCCTTGGCCTCCACCAGACACAAGAGACTTATGAGGACTTATGAGGTCTAGCAGGAACGTGTCTGGTAGGAACGCTGAACTCCCAGGAAACAAGGACCTTCTACATCTTTTTCCAGGGCTCAACATTAACTTCAACGTCCAACTAGAAATATGTCTTTCAGTACATTCCACCAAAAAATATTGAGTGGTTCTTATTATTCCATATGAACGCTTCTTTCAAAGAAAATACAGTGTGTTCACACACTCACTCCTTCATTAACACATCATCTCTGTAATTTACACACCTCACTGTTTCATCAAGACGTCTCATTCCATCAGACAAACCTCACTCCTTCATTAAGACCCTCACTAAACTATACTTTACTAATGTATTAAAGAAACAATATTTATTTGACTACAATCAAACTCCTGCCATTATAGATGGCTCAAAGTTTAAATGTGTATAATAAATCAAACATACATTACTAAAATATTACTTGAAGTATTTGTTAAGTAATTCAGTAGTGAAGAAATGATATTCAATAGGATACAAATATGATGGCAATGTCATGTAGATATACACTAAATTTGAGTAAAAGTACATTCAAACAAAACAAGATACAAGATATGTTTTAAAGATGAATGACTTGAGTTTGATTACGTGGCGCTGAGTGGAGGGGATGGTAGGAACACAGACAGACAACAGGTAAACATCTCACTGGCTGTAGACACAATGATGTTGAGGCCCCCTCAACGTCTGGGTGTGTTTGTTATCAACGTCAGGGCAGCTGAACGAGGATTTGGGTTTGGGTTTGGTTCTCTGGAGAGGGGAATCTCCGGTGGGTCCGTGAAGCCCAGCGAGGCCTGCTGGGCCCCACCCTGCTGGAGGACTTCTGGAGTCTCCTCAGTGTGAACATCTCATGGTGCTCCCCAAGACTCAGTGTGAACATCACATGGTGCTCCCCAAGACTCAGTGTGAACATCACATGGTGCTCCCCACCAGGAAGACTCAGTGTGAACATCACATGGTGCTCCCCAAGACTCAGTGTGAACATCACATGGTGCTCCCCAAGACTCAGTGTGAACATCACATGGTGCTCCCCACCAGGAAGACTCAGTGTGAACATCACATGGTGCTCCCCAAGACTCAGTGTGAACATCACATGGTGCTCCCCAAGACTCAGTGTGAACATCACATGGTGCTCCCCAAGACTCAGTGTGAACATCACATGGTGCTCCCCAAGACTCAGTGTGAACATCACATGGTGCTCCCCAAGACTCAGTGTGAACATCACATGGTGCTCCCCACCAGGAAGACTCAGTGTGAACATCACATGGTGCTCCCCAAGACTCAGTGTGAACATCACATGGTGCTCCCCAAGACTCAGTGTGAACATCACATGGTGCTCCCCACCAGGAAGACTCAGTGTGAACATCACATGGTGCTCCCCAAGACTCAGTGTGAACATCACATGGTGCTCCCCAAGACTCAGTGTGAACATCACATGGTGCTCCCCAAGACTCAGTGTGAACATCACATGGTGCTCCCCAAGACTCAGTGTGAACATCACATGGTGCTCCCCACCAGGAAGACTCAGTGTGAACATCACATGGTGCTCCCCAAGACTCAGTGTGAACATCACATGGTGCTCCCCAAGACTCAGTGTGAACATCACATGGTGCTCCCCACCAGGAAGACTCAGTGTGAACATCACATGGTGCTCCCCAAGACTCAGTGTGAACATCACATGGTGCTCCCCACCAGGAAGACTCAGTGTGAACATCACATGGCTCTCCCCACCAGGAAGACTCAGTGTGAACATCACATGGTGCTCCTCAAGACTCAGTGTGAACATCACATGGTGCTCCTCAAGACTCAGTGTGAACATCACATGGTGCTCCCCAAGACTCAGTGTGAACATCACATGGTGCTCCCCAAGACTCAGTGTGAACATCACATGGTGCTCCCCAAGACTCAGTGTGAACATCATATGGTGCTCCCCACCAGGAAGACTCAGTGTGAACATCACATGGCTCTCCCCACCAGGAAGACTCAGTGTGAACATCACATGGTGCTCCTCAAGACTCAGTGTGAACATCACATGGTGCTCCCCAAGACTCAGTGTGAACATCACATGGTGCTCCCCAAGACTCAGTGTGAACATCACATGGTGCTCCCCAAGACTCAGTGTGAACATCATATGGTGCTCCCCAACAGGAAGACTCAGTGTGAACATCACATGGTGCTCCTCAAGACTCAGTGTGGACATCACATGGTGCTCCCCAAGACTCAGTGTGGACATCACATGGTGCTCCCCAAGACTCAGTGTGAACATCACATGGTGCTCCCCACCAGGAAGACAGAAAAACAACATTCAGACAACGCATTGTCTGAATGTTGTTTTTACATAAATACTGACATTTCCACCATACATTGATGTAGAATAATCTACCTTTTTTCTATAGAAATTCACCAGAATGCAGGAAATTGAGAGTTTGACACTCAAAAGATTATTTACAATACATCTTATACACAATATCATAAATTGTGTCTGTATCATATATTATACTCTACAAGTGTTACATATTAAGGTAAATAAGGTGATATTCCAACTCCTCCCTCTCCAATGTACCATTTCTGAATATACATGTTTTTACACCTTAAACTTAAACAAAATCAAAAAAACATTTACTCAGTCATTCATGTCGTATACTAGCTGTTTATTACTTAATGCAATCCAAATAATTTTTCTTATGAGGAGGTAATGGTCCAAATGATTGCAGATCAATAGTTTTAATTATGTTAGTTTGGGATAAAACCATATTGATCTGTTCTGTTCAAGGGATGTGGTCACAGACATACAAGGTTCCTAATGACAGCAGACCCTGGATATATCAACACACACACACACACACACACACACACACACACACACACACACACACACACACGCACACACACACGCACACGCACACGCACACACACACGCATGCACACACACCCACGCACACACACATGCACACACACAGACACACCCACACACACACACACACGATAGATGATTTAAAGATTGTATAAAGAAGATGTAAATATGATATAAAGATGACATAAATATAATGTAAACACGCTATAAATATGATATAAGGTGACAGAAATGGTCTAGAGATGATCTAAAGAGGTAATAGAGATGAGATCAAGAGAAAGAGATTATATAAAGATGACATCAAGATGTCCTCTGAGTCGTTTAGCGTCCTTTCGTTTGGCCCTCTGACATCTCGCTGTCTAACAGACCTTGTAAATGTCACTGCAGCTTTAATGTTGTATAGACTTCATCTGTACTGTTAATCTAACATGCTCTGTCTTTAACACCAGGCATCTCAACCAAGCTGAACACATGTAGAAAATATGTGTAATGTTACAATTCAGAACACAACTCCTCCACCACTATTATTAATACAAACTGTTATATGTATATCCTGATATATCTCTATAGATATATATCTATATAAATATATATTATCATTGTTGTTGTCATTGTTTCCTGCTCTGCTGCAGAGCCACAAAGCATACAGCAGACAGATATTTGAGATATTTGTGTTCAACATCCTGAACTCTGAGTGTGGTTGTTTCTTGTAGAAAGAGACAATGTGAGCCAATTTGCTTCCAGCTTTTAGTGAGGAACAATGTGTGCGTTCCTCCGCAGCCAGGCTCTTATCTCGGTTCTGCAGTGTTGGCTGTTTTTGTTCTCTCAATGTCACGCTAGCATTCAGACTGCAACAACAAATCAGGGCTCCTCTTTGTGTCTCCAGGAGCAGAGCTTCTCTTTCAGAGTCTCCACCTCTTGGCCACATTGTCCCGCGGCTCATCTTCTGCCACGTCCCTCTCGTTATTTATGGACGTTAAACCTGGAGGTGGGGAGGCTGGCCAGCCCCCAGCCAGCCGCCCTGCATGGGAGATTACAGAACACTTCCACTGGGAGGAGACTGGACCCCCACATCTCACCTCAAACCACCAGTACACTGTAGCGCTTCCACAGAGAACCATCACTACCTTCTACTGTTAGAACCTCCACTACTCTCCACTAGAACCTCCACTACCCTCCACTAGAACCTCCACTACCCTCCACTAGAACCTCCACTACCCTCCACTAGAACCTCCACTACCCTCCATTAGAACCTCCACTACCCTCCACTAGAACCTCCACTACCTTCCACTAGAACCTCCACTACCCTCCACTAGAACCTCACTACCCTCCACTAGAACCTCCACTACCCTCCACTACCCTCCACTAGAACCTCCACTACTCTCCACTAGAACCTCCACTACCCTCCACTAGAACCTCCACTACCCTCCACTAGAACCTCCACTACCCTCCACTACCCTCCATTAGAACCTCCACTACCCTCCACTAGAACCTCCACTACCCTCCACTACCCTCCATTAGAACCTCCACTACCCTCCACTAGAACCTCCACTACCCTCCACTAGAACCTCCACTACCCTCCACTACCCTCCACTACCCTGTATTGCTACAACCAGGACTGGTAAACCCTGTGTGCGTAGCACCTGGGGGCCACTGCCTCGGCCCAACTGGATCACATGGCTGGTGACCTAGATGGGCCGGGATGACTGGCAGCCACTGGACACCTGCTGGTTCTGGTCCCAGACCCAACTATGGCCCACACACACACACGAGTGTGCGCGCGCACACACACACACACACACGCTCACACACACACGTGCACACACACATGCACACCAGGCCGTACCCGTACCCGTCTGGTCCGACTGCTCCTCACAACACGGTACCGTGAGGTTCTGTACATCCCCACACCTGCCTGTGTTCAGGGCGTTCCTCCGACAGCCTGGGTTCACTGGGTTCTGCTGCCAGAGCCCAGCAGCCCTGTAATCATTCATCCTCAATGAGCCATTAGCTTAGCGCTGTAACTGCTGTCCAGTCCAACAGACGGCTTTTATTGAGCCGCTGCTCTGTTGCTAAGCTAATTGGATCAGCTCCATTGTTTCTGCTGGCATGTCCTCGCTTGTTTGTATGATTAAGTGCACATGGTTGCTACTTCAACGCCTTCACGTAAAATGAAAGGACTGAACCCCAACACCCCCTAACTAAAGTGGTTAAACAGCAGTCTGTGGCACAACCCAACACTACCGCCCGGGTCTGATTCATTCACGTGCATTACTCAGAACATTCAGTATGGATATCACAGCCTACACTTAAATCTGTTTCTGATTTTACCAAACCAAACAGAAGCTCTGCTGTTTCTGTGAGACCCTGAGCTCTTCCAGTGAGCATCCTACGTCCAGTTACCAGAGAGCAATTAAATGGTCGATCGTTGAGAGTGTGGCCTTGATTGTAGCGCTCAGAGGACAGAGAGGTCCAGTGTTTATATCAGACGCTGCTCTTCACAGGGAACAGCACCGGTGTGATTAGATGGTGCCAGTCATGTGGATCAGAAGGCCACGTTCTCACGTGTCTCACGTGTCAAACCTTTTCACTACATCACACTGTTCCTCAAAGACAGGCTGTAGAACATGTATCACTCTGGAATACAAAATCACTCCTGAAATGAGAACATCTGAAGATGGGGTGCCCATTTATCTCCTAAACATCTGATGTTAGTACTTAATGTTGTAATGTTACTACTAAATATGTGTTTATCATTCTGCCTATTATCATGGCAGAATAATAGATTATAGATGTAATGATAGTAGTGATAAAACAGGTCTCACTCCAATAGAATATGTCTCAATCTGTAATAATAGAATATGTCTCACTCTGTAATAATATATGTCTCACCCTGTAATAATAGAATATGTCTCACTCTGTAGTAATATAATATGTCTCACTCTGTAATGATAAAATGTCTCACTCTGTAATAATAGAATATGTCTCCCTCTGTAATAACAGAATATGTCTCACTCTGTAATAATAGAATATGTTTCACTCTAATAATATCTCACTCTGTAAAAATAGAATATATCACTCCATAAGATACAATCTGACTCCCTCTGAAACAATAGAGCATGTTTCACTCCCACAGCTAAATAGATACTTGAGGAGATGGTGTTTTATATCATACAGAGGAAGGTGTTACATCACCAACTCCTCAGTATCTCCAGCCTGGTTTGGTGACCTTCAGTTAAAGCACCGCTCCATTCTGCTAGCTTCCTGTTCCACAATCATCTGGTTCTGACAGATGTAGAGCAATCATTCACCAAGTACACGCACGTTTAGGAAATGATTACCATGTGTGACGATATGATGGTGTAATGGTGGCTGAGGGCTGAGGTAGTGTAAGGATAGAGTTAATTAAGGGTGAGGGTTGAGGTAGTGTAAGGATAGAGTTAATAAAGGGTGAGGGTTGAGGTAGTGTAAGGATAGAGTTAATAAAGGGTGAGGGTTGAGGTAGTGTACAGATAGAGTTAATAAAGGGTGAGGGTTGAGGTAGTGTACAGATAGAGTTGATAAAGGGTGAGGGTTGAGGTAGAGTTAATATAGGTGGAGGGTTAAGGTAGAGTTAATAAAGGGTGAGGATTGAGGTAGTGTACAGATAGAGTTAATATAGGGTGAGGGTTGAGGTAGAGTTAATATAGGTGGAGGGTTGAGGTAGAGTTAATAAAGGGTGAGGGTTGAGGTAGTGTACAGATAGAGTTAATAAAGGGTGAGGGTTGAGGTAGAGTTAATATAGGTGGAGGGTTGAGGTAGAGTTAATATAGGTGGAGGGTTGAGGTAGTGTGAGGATTAGGATTGGGGTCGGGTTAATAGTGGGGTCTTCAACCCCAACATAGATATGGTTAGATGTTACATTCAAGGTGTGCTAGCAGCTATACTTTGCCCACGTCCACAGAGCTCATGATGTGGCCTAGTTTGGACACCACAACCTTTCAAAGAGGGGACATGTAAATGCAGAGACAGCAGTCGTTGCTGTTCGGTGTTTCCATGTGAAGCTGGACGGTGTGGGGGTCCTCCCACCGTCAGACACCGGGAGCACATGCTCCTGCAGCCCACCCAGCTGCTAATGTTACCACCGCTGTATGAACCAATGCCCAGGAAGATGCTTTCATAGCTTTAATAAGCTAGCAGCACAATACTTTAGGCCTATGCTACAGCTGCATATTAACCACGGTCAGCATAATATATTAGCTACATGCTACAGCTGTATACTAGCCACATGCTACAGCTGTATACTAGCCACATGCTACAGCTGTACACTAGCCACATGCTACAGCTGTATACCAGCCACATGCTACAGCAATATACTAGCCACATGCTACAGCTGTATACTAGCCACATGCTACAGCTGTATACTAGCCACATGCTACAGCTGTATACTAGCCACATGCTACAGCTGTATACTAGCCACATGCTACAGCTGTATACTAGCCACATGCTACAGCTGTATACTAGCCACATGCTACAGCTGTACACTAGCCACATGCTACAGCTGTATACTAGCCACATGCTACAGCTGTATACTAGCCACATGCTACAGCTGTACACTAGCCACATGCTACAGCTGTATACTAGCCACATGCTACAGCTGTATACTAGCCACATGCTACAGCTGTACACTAGCCACATGCTACAGCTGTATACTAGCCACATGCTACAGCTGTACACTAGCCACATGCTACAGCCAGGGGCTGTGGTCCAGAGGGCTGAGAGGCTGCTCTGATCAGGGTTTAGTCTCTACGTGACGCTGCTCTGATCAGGGTTTAGTCTCTACGTGACGCTGCTCTGATCAGGGTTTAGTCTCTACGTGACGCTGCTCTGATCAGGGTTTAGTCTCTACGTGACGCTGCTCTGATCAGGGTTTAGTCTCTATGTGACGCGGCTCTGATCAGGGTTTAGTCTCTACGTGACGCGGCTCTGATCATGGTTTAGTCTCTATGTGACGCTGCTCTGATCAGGGTTTAGTCTCTACGTGACGCTGCTCTGATCAGGGTTTAGTCTCTACGTGACGCTGCTCTGATCAGGGTTTAGTCTCTACGTGACGCTGCTCTGATCAGGGTTTAGTCTCTACGTGACGCTGCTCTGATCAGGGTTTAGTCTCTACGTGACGCTGCTCTGATCAGGGTTTAGTCTCTACGTGACGCTGCTCCCCAGGAAACACACCTGCAAGTCGCTCTGCACATTTCATGGAAACTCGTTCATAATTCATGGCTTTGGTTTGTCACATATTTTGTGGCTCTATTTAGTACAAGGCACAGAATATTGTCAAAACATCTTAATTATGTATATATGTAAGCTTTGTTGTTTATTAATCTGAAATAAGGAATTGATTTTCTTTCATTCAATTGAACAACTCTAATATGTAACCAAGGTCTTATAAATCCACACATGAAAACAGCTGTATTGTCATCAGGAAATGTGAACACAATAAAACTCACCTTTCCTTCTGCTTCTGATGTACTATGTTGTACTTGTATGTTCATTTGGAATATTAATGTTAGTTCTAGTATTAGTAAGATAAGATAAGATATTTCTTTATTAATCCCCCGTAGGAGAAATTCGCAGAGACCAGCAGTGCAGGGGATAGATGAGCAGTAAAGAGCCTGGCTAAATTCTATACACAATAAAAAACAATAGATTAGATTAAATACGCGCTCTTAAGTCAGGTCGGTGACGAGAGGACCCGTATGCATACTAGTGTCCTAGATAGCAGTTTGTGGTGCCTAGTAGTACAGTCTACATAGCATTAGGGTTAGTACTATATAGGATTAGTAGTACAGTCTATTTAATATTAGGGTTAGTACTATATAGTATTAGTAGTATAGTCTATATTGCATTAGGGTTAGTACTTAATAGATACTAATATGATACTTAATATGATACTCCTAAAAAGGGCTATTTACGTAGACAGTATACATTATATCTAGTTTTCATCCATTTATTTACCTATCCCTTTATTTATTCCTATATTTGCAAGGGGCATCTGAAAGGTCAGCCTCTGCTAAAGGTCCTCATCACCCTGGCAACCGAGATCAAAGATCACATGGATGGTCACCATGACATCATAGCCTTACCTGGACTGTCTCTCTCTCTCTCTCTCTCTCTCTATCTCTCTCTCTCTCTCTCTCTCTCTCTCTCTCTCTCTCTCTCTCTCTCTCTCTCTCTCTCTCTCTCTATCTCTCTCCCTTTCTCTCTCCCTCTCTCTCTCTCTCTCTCCCTCTTTCTCTCACTCTCTCACACACACTCTTGCCAGCACAAACCCACTAACATCTCTAACAACGTCAGATATAAGATCAAACAGACACAATGTTTGATGGGACTGGTTCTCAATGGCGGGTTTAATTGTGTACACCAGAACTCATTACCTCACAACCACACAAATATTACCCCACCACCACACACTCATTACCTCATCAACACACCAAAACACACTCATTACCTCACCACCACACGAACATTACCTCACCACCACACGAACATTACCTCACCAACACACACTCATTACCTCACCACCACACCAACACCGCTCATTACCTCACCACCACACCAACATACACTCATTACCTCACCAACACACAATCATTTCCTCACCAACACACAATCATTACCTCACCAACACACACTTGTTACCTCACCACCACAGCAACACACACTAATTACCTCACCAACACTGCTCATTACCTCACCACCACACCAACAAACACTCATTACCTCACCACCACACCAACACAGACTCATTACCTCACCAACACCGCTCATTACCTCACCAACACACAATCATTACCTCACCAACACACAATCATTACCTCACCACCACACCAACATAAACTCATTACCTCACCAACACCGCTCATTACCTCACCAACACACAATCATTACCTCACCAACACACATTCATTACCTCACCACCACAGCAACACACACACGTTACCTCACCAACACCGCTCATTACCTCACCACCACACCAACACACAATCATTACCTCACCAACACACACTCATTACCTCACCAACACCGCTCATTACCACACCAACACACACTCATTACCTCACCACCACACCAACATACACTCATTACCTCACCAACACCGCTCATTACCTCACCAACACACAATCATTACCTCACCAACACACACTTGTTACCTCACCACCACAGCAACACACACTCATTACCTCACCAACACCGCTCATTACCTCACCACCACACGAACACACACTCATTACCTCACCAACACACCAACACACACTCATTACCTCACCAACCCAGACTCATTACCTCACCACCACACCAACCCACATTCATTACCTTACCACCACACCAACACAAACTCATTACCTCACCAACACCGCTCATTTCCTCACCACCACACCAACACACACTCATTACCTCACCAACCCACACTCATTACCTCACCACCACACCAACACACACTCATTACCTCACCACCACACCAACACGCACTCATTACCTCACCACCACACCAAAACACACTCATTACCTCACCAACACCGCTCATTACCTCACCACCACACCAACACACACTCATTACCTCACCAACACCGCTCATTACCTCACCAACCCACAATCATTACCTCACCAACACACTCGTTACCTCACCACCACACCAAAACACACTCATTACCTCACCAACACCGCTCATTACCTCACCACCACAACAACACACACTCATTACCTCACCACCACATCAACACACACTCGTTACACTAACCACCACAACAACACACACTCATTACCTCACCAACCCACACTCATTACCTCACCACCACACCAACACACACTCATTACCTCACCACCACACCAACACACACTCATTACCTCACCACCACAACAAAACACACTAATTACCTCACCAACACCGCTCATTACCTCACCACCACACCAACACACACTCATTACCTCACCAACACCGCTCATTACCTCACCACCACACGAACACACACTCATTACCTCACCAACACACACTCATTACCTCACCAACACACCAACACACACTCATTACCTCACCAACCCAGACTCATTACCTCACCAACAACGCTCATTACCTCACCACCACACCAACCCACATTCATTACCTTACCACCACACCAACACACACTCATTACCTCACCAACACCGCTCATTTCCTCACCACCACACCAACACACACTCATTACCTCACCAACCCACACTCATCACCTCACCACCACACCAACACACACTCATTACCTCACCACCACACCAACACACACTCATTACCTCACCACCACAACAAAACACACTCATTACCTCACCAACACCGCTCATTACCTCACCACCACACCAACACACACTCATTACCTCACCAACACCGCTCATTACCTCACCAACACACAATCATTACCTCACCAACACCGCTCATTACCTCACCATTACACCAACACACACTCATTACCTCACCAACACACACTCGTTACCTCACCACCACAACAAAACACACTCATTACCTCACCAACACCGCTCATTACCTCACCACCACACCAACACACACTCATTACCTCACCAACACACACTCGTTACCTCACCACCACACCAACACACACTCATTACCTCACCAACACCGCTCATTACCTCACCAACACACAACTATTACCTCACCAACACCGCTCATTTCCTCACCACCACACCAAAACACACTCATTACCTCACCAACACACACTCGTTACCTCACCACCACAACAACACACACTCGTTACCTCACCACCACACCAACACACACTCATTACCTCACCAACACCGCTCATTACCTCACCAACACCGCTCATTACCTCACTACCACACCAATACACTCTTCACTATGGTGTGCTTTTATACAGAGAATAAATGCAGAAGAAATATGGTTATAATAAAATAAAGCAGAATATTTAATATGAGGAGGTGCCATCTGGGAGGGAAAAGAGGACATGTTGCATGTCTGTCATGGTGTGTGTGTGTGTGTGTGTGTGTGTGTGTGTGTGTGTGTGAGTCACTGTACTGCTGGGTTTCATAAGGCTCCTCTCTAATGGTCTCAGACATGTACTTAATTCTCTGGATGGCTTCATTAACTTCTGAATTCGCTCCAAAACACAACAGATGGAAACATACATGTTAGGAATGACAACAGCTCCTCCATATTTACAGCAATTAAGAAGATGTTCACCACAAGGAAACCAATACAAGGCTGCTGAGCTGGGGTTAGAGAGTTAGAGAGTTAGGGTTAGGGTGAGAGGGTTAGGGTTAAAGAGTTAGGGTTAGGGTGAGAGGGTTAGGGTTAGAGAGTTAGGGTTAGGGTGAGAGGGTTAGAGTTAGAGAGTTAGGGTGAGAGGGTTAGGGTTAGAGAGTTAGGGTTAGGGATAGAGAGTTAGGGTTAGCGTGAGAGGGTTAGGGTTAGGGTGAGAGGGTTAGGGTTAGAGAGTTAGGGTTAGGCTGAGAGGGTTAGGGTTAAAGAGTCAGGGTTAGGGTGAGAGTGTTAGGGTTAGAGAGTTAGGGTGAGAGGTTTAGGGTTAGAGAGTTAGGGTTAGGGTGAGAGAGTTAGGGTTAGAGAGTTAGGATGAGAGGGTTAGGGTTAGAGAGTTAGGGTTAGGGTGAGAGGGTTAGGGGTAGAGAGTAAGGGTTAGCATGAGAGGGTTAGGGTTAGATAGTTATGGTTAGGGTGAGAGGGTTAGGGCTTGAGAGTTAGGGTCAGGGTGAGAGGGTTAGGGTGAGAGAGTTAGCATTAGAGGGTTAGGGTTAGGGTGAGAGGGTCAGGGTTAAAGAGTTAGGGGATAAAGGGTTAGGGGTTAGAGTGTTAGGGTGAGAAGGTCAGGGTTAGAGAGTTAGGGGTTAGAGGGTTAGGGCGAGAGGGTTAGGGTTAGAGAGTTAGGGTTAGGGTGAAAGGGTTAGAGAGTTAGGGTTAGGGTGAGAGGGTTAGGGTTAGAGAGTTAGGGTTAGGGTGAGAGGGTTAGGGTGAGAATGTCAGAGTTAAATAGTTAGGGGTTAGAGGGTTAGGGTGAGAGGGTCAGGGTTAGAGAGTTGGGGTTAGAGCGTTATGGGTTAGGGGTTAGAGGGTTAGGGTGAGAGGGTTAGGGTTAGAGAGTTAGGGGTTAGAGGGTTAGGGCGAGGGGTTAGGGTGAGAGGGTTAGGGTGAAAGGGTTAGAGACTTAGGGTTAGGGTGAGAAGGTCAGGGTTAAATTGGGACCTTGTGGTCTTTATTTGTAATTCCCATGTGACATGGGAACGAAATTCGTTCTCTGCATTTGACCCATCCTATTGTACATAGGAGCAGTGGGCTGCTATGATCAGCGCCCGGGGAGCAAGTTGGGGTTCAGGGTTCAGTGTCTTGCTCAAGGACACTTCGACATGTAGACAGTTTTGGAAGTGGGGATCACAGGGATCGAACCCCCAACCCTACGGTTAGTGGACGACCACTAACCACCCGCTTTACCCACTGAGCTACATGCCGCCCATTAGGGGTTAGTTAGGGGTTAGAGGGTTAGGGTGAGAGGGTAAGGGTTAGAGGGTGGAGCTGCAGTTCAGTGGGTAGAGCGGGTGGACAGAGCGGGTCGTCCACTAACCGTAGGGTCGGCGGTTCGATCCCCTTGATCCCCCTCATCCAACTGTCCACATGTCGAACCCCACAAATGTACTGATTGTATGTCGCTTTGGACAAAAGTGTCTGCTAAATGCCCCTTTAGGGTTAGGGGTTAGGGTTCGATGGAGAGGGCTAGAGGTGAGAGAGTTAGGAGTTTGAGGGTTAGGGTGAGAGGGTTAGGAGTTTGAGGGTTAGGGTGAGAGGGTTAGGAGTTTGAGGGTTAGGGTTAGAGGGTTAGGAGTTTGAGGGTTAGGGTGTTAGGCCGTGCCATTACTTTGCTATTGATGGCATCACTAAGAGCTTCAGCTTGTAGATATCTGGGGTGTTCTACAGCCAGGCGGTCACACACACACACACACCACTCTAATGAAGCATCACTAAACACTTCCTGTTCCATCCTCCTCTCCCCTTCCTCCCTCTCCCCTCCTCCTCTCAATCTCTTCCTCTACAGATCCATCTCTCTCCATAAACACACACAATCATGAGAGCTATGTCACTGTATTGGGCACATGTTTCTGCCTTCAGGTTCAGGAGGATTCAGATGGTAATTGTCTGAAGTTCAGTCAAGTATATTAATGCCATTATCTTGTTGACTGCTTCTGGAGCTAACGTACCGCAACAGACACTTCCCGGCTGAGTGTGTGTGTGTGTGTGTGTGTGTGTGTGTGTGTGTGTGTGTGTGTGTGTGTGTGTGAGGCCCTTAAGACAACAGAAGAAAACAATGTGGATGTTAGATTGTTCAGCGATATTTAAAAAGGGTTTGTGAGGATTTCATTCAGGCCACTTCTTGACAGCATAACATTTGATTAAAAAGAGCATCACCATCACAGGCAGACCAAGCAGCTTCCAGGAGACCATGGTGGAGAGGAGTGAGAGAGAGGGAGTGAGAGATAGGGGTGAGAGAGAGGGGTGACATGGTGGAGAGGAGACAGAGTGATGCAGCAGGAGAGACATGGTGGAGAGGAGTGAGAGAGAGGGGTGACATGGTGGAGGAGACAGACTCATGCAGCAGGAGAGACCAGGTCACTCCGGAGACACTGCGGGGTGTGGACATGTGTGCCAGGACGCAGGGCAGCAGAAGGAATCTGCACATCAGAGGAGGCAGGAAGGACACAGAGCGCAGCACTGGAGCATAAATCATGCTAGCATGTTAGCATGTGAGTCACGTTCTCTCTGCTTCTGTACAAACACACATGACTACACACACAATAATACAGAGGCAGCCCTCCAGCCAGGGGGTTTTGATACATGCTAATGATTTGGTATGCAGATGTCTCATGGAGGCTAAAGGTCATCGCACATAATAGCATGCTATACCATGCTAGAGCTATAGTTTATACATTTAGCTAGAAGACCACTTAGCTGCTGCTATATATAGATAGACTCCACCAGATGGCAGAGAGAGAGAGAGAGAGAGAGAGAGAGAGAGAGAGAGAGAGAGAGAGAGAACAAGGAGAATCTAGAAATAAGCCGATGGCTTGACAGAAGGTCTCCTGATTGTCTGCCGGTGTACGAGTGAAATGAATAACAGAAAGAAAGCCCTGAATACATTGAAAGGACTGCTCCTCCCCCTGCTCCTCCTCCTGCTCCTCCTCCTGCACCTCCTCCCAGAATAGAGTGGAGCTGTGATCAGATGTAGGAGCAGCCTGTCGGTGGGCAGCTTGTTAGCTCGTTAGCCGTTAGCGTGTTGGAGGAGACGTAGCATCATGACGTAGCTGTCCTGTCCTCCTGCTTGGGACCGTTAGCTCCACAGCAGCACAGCGCTGGCCCCGCCCCCTGGGCCCCTCACACAGCATGATACACCACAGACACATACTGAAGATACTGGAGTGGACTGCTCCTCTAGTAGAGCACCTGAGATAACAGATCACACTCTGCTTCTCTCTGCAGATCAATCTGGCCTTGATCCCATTCCATCTGTCTGTCTGTCTGTCTGTCTGTCTGTCTGTCTGTCTATCTATCTCTAATATGAATAAACAACAAATACCAACCGTCTAAAGATGTCTTCTGACCAATGCCCATCAAGCCAGACTGTGCTTCCTGTCACCAGGTTCAGGGTGAGGGTTAGACCAGACAAACCCAAAGCTACAGTTCTACTGATGTCCTACTGCCTACTCTCTACCCAGCTGGAGTGTCAGATACAGACCTACTGATGTCCTACTGCCTACTCTCTACCCAGCTGGAGTGTCAGATACAGACCTACTGATGTCCTACTGCCTACTCTCTACCCAGCTGGAGTGTCAGATACAGACCTACTGATGTCCTACTGCCTACTCTCTACCCAGCTGGAGTGTCAGATACAGACCTACTGATGTCCTACTGCCTACTCTCTACCCAGCTGGAGTGTCAGATACAGACCTACTGATGTCCTACTGCCTACTCTCTACCCAGCTGGAGTGTCAGATACAGACCTACTGATGTCCTACTGCCTACTCTCTACCCAGCTGGAGTGTCAGATACAGACCTACTGATGTCCTACTGCCTACTCTCTACCCAGCTGGAGTGTCAGATACAGACCTACTGATGTCCTACTGCCTACTCTCTACCCAGCTGGAGTGTCAGATACAGACCTACTGATGTCCTACTGCCTACTCTCTACCCAGCTGGAGTGTCAGATACAGACCTACTGATGTCCTACTGCCTACTCTCTACCCAGCTGGAGTGTCAGATACAGACCTACTGATGTCCTACCGCCTACTCTCTACCCAGCTGGAGTGTCAGATACAGGCCTACCGGAGTCATAGCCTTATCTCAGATGAGACTTACTGTGCCGAGGTAAATATACACCTCAGTGAGGCAGCCTCCCGTCAGGGGGTCTGGCCCACCACCTGCAGAGCTCTGGACTCTGGAGGTCTCTCCCTCATTCCAAGCCATCCTTGTGTTTGGCTAACAGCCTAGCATCAGTAACAGAGCTGGTAAACTGCTGGATGTCGTACAACCCTGGCTGCATTCACTATAACGCCGTTACTACGGCGCTCACAGCACCACACGCTGTGAGTGAGTGAACGTACCAGAACACTGCCACCAGTGTAGCTCCAGTCCTCGGGAGGAGAAGGATGGATGAGGAAGCAGCTCCTGACTACCACAGCATCTTCCTGCGTACAGAACCCTGAGGGACACGGCAGGCCAGAGCGCTGACGGAGGCACAAAGTGGTGAAGGGGAGCCTTCAGACCAGGACCCGCTGCAGAGGCCTGCAGGCCCCTCCTGCTCCGGAATACTGAATGAGCCTTAATTAGGCTAAGAAGTGCTGTTCAATAGAGGGATTTGAAAATGTTTACACATGTCTCTGGAAGAGCTGCACGCCATATATTATATATTAGTATGTTTTAGCACTAGGAATACTAACACTGATATTAACGACTGGCACTATGGATTTATTTGCGTGGTACAAGGTGCATGAGATGTTGTATTGATCCCTCACTCGGCCCTGACCTTCGACCCCTCCAAATGCTTGATGTTCACAAACAGAAACACACTTGGCTGGGGTCACGGAGGGGTCAAAATCACAGCAGTCTTCTGTTCACCACTGAGGAGCTGCAGCATAGCTAGCACACTCTGCTAACACACAGCTAGTACACACTGCTAACACACAGCTAGCACACTCTGCTAACACACAGATAGCACACTCTGCTAACACACAGCTAGTATACACTGCTAACACACAGCTAGCACACTCTGCTAACACACAGCTAGCACACTTTGCTAACACACAGCTAGCACACCCTGCTATCACACAGCTAGCACACCCTGTAAACACCCTGCTAGCATACTCTGCTAACATGCAGCTAGCACACCCTGCTAACACGCAGCTAGCACACACTGCTAACACACAGCTAGCACACCATGCTAACACACAGCTAGCACACCCTGCTAACACACAGCTAGCACACCCTGCACACACACAGCTAGCACACCCTGCAAACACACAACTAGCATTTATGGCAAGCACGCCCTGCTAGAACACATTGCTAGCATACATTAGGGATATAAGGTCTAAACATACTCATATAGACCTTTATTAAGGGTCATCTTTAAACACATAAGACAAAATGGGAGTTTCAACAATATATACAACTTTACAATGCTAAACATGAAGATCCTCATTATCCCTGGTTTAAACGCTGGTATGCTAACCGTCATGATGATGTGACCCCTTATGAATAGCGATAGAGTTATTAAATGTTTTAGCCAAGATTCAGACACGAGTTGACTAATTACCTCCGGCGTGTGTTGTGAAGATATATAATTAAAACACAGTTAACTGCATCAACTGTTCAACTGGAAAATCCACCACTGATTAAAACGTTGTGTCTCCACTCGTGGTACAGTTCAGTCTGCATCATACATGATGAACGAGAGCACGCATGACGGCACGCCTGTGTGTGTGTGTGTGTGTGTGTGTGTGTGTGTGTGTGTGTGTGTGTGTGTGTGTGTGTGTGTGTCTGTGTGTGTGTCTGTGTGAGTGTACTGATTCGGCATCCTTTTGACACATACATTAACAACATGGTGTTTGTGATGTTTTCATCATCAAAGATTGTTTTCCTGTCTGTTCCAGTGAATTACTTCATTAATAAAAGTGAATAACTGAATAATATTAGGAGGTAAAAAGTCTCTCTCTCTCTCTCTCTCTCTCTCTCTCTCTCTCTCTCTCTCTCTATATATATATATATATATATATATATATATATATATATATATATATATATATATATATATATTGATGCTGCCAGAGAGACAGAGATGATTTTTGAGTTGGTATGTTAGTTAGAAACACACAACCAGGACAGTTTATTATTAAACTATTCTACATTTACATAGAATGAAATGACAGAAATGAGTGAAACATCCCAAAGCTGGTAGGGCTGTAAGATGTCCACCCATTGATGTGGAGACACCACACAACATTTACATTCACTCTCCTTGTCTCCTGTGTGCTGGACTGAGCCCAACGCCCCTGAAGCAGCCAAACTTCACCACTTCAGTGCGAGGTCCAACCCAAGATGGATGCAGACTGTGTGCAGAGATAGAATTACACATCCTCAAAATGGAGCCTCAGAGCCATGCTAAACACAAGAAGTAATATAGAGCAAAGCAAGCCCTCCACTCACAAGACAGGACCGCAACATCCTGCTCCTGTAGCCTGCCGGGATCAGTGGAACCACCCTCACATCACTAGAACAGGAGAACGGTAGAACCACCCTCACATCAGTAGAACAGGAGAACTACAGTAGAACCATCCTCACATCAGTAGAACAGGAGAACTACAGTAGAACCATCCTCACATCAGTAGAACAGGAGAACTACAGTAGAACCACACTCACATCAGTAGAACAGAGCCCTAACAACAGTTGAACCACACTCACATCAGTAGAACAGGAGAACTACAGTAGAACCATCCTCACATCAGTAGAACAGGAGAACTACAGTAGAACCATCCTCACATCAGTAGAACAGGAGAACTACAGTAGAACCACTCTCACATTAGTAGAACAGAGCCCTACCAACAGTAGAACCACACACATCAGTAAAACAGAGCCCTAACAACAGTAGAACCACCCTCACATCAGTAGAACAGGAGAACTACAGTAGAATCACCCTCACATCAGCAGAACAACAGTAGAACCACACACATCAGTAGAACAGAGCACTAACAACAGTAGAACCACCCTCACATCAGTAGAACAGGAGAACTACAGTAGAACCACCCTCACATCAGTAGAGCAAGAGAACAGTAGAACCACCCTCACATCAGTAGAACAGAGCCCTAACAACAGTAGAACCACTCCACATCAGTAGAACAGGAGAAGAACAGTAGAACCACTCTAACATCAGTAGAACAGAGCCCTAACAACAGTAGAACCCTCACATCAGTAGAACAGAACCCAACATCAGTAGAACCACCCTGACATCAGTACAACAGAACCCTAACTTCAGTACTAGGTTTTGGGGTGGTGGTGGTTCTCCATCATCATGGATACAGTGTACAGAGCGCCATCCCCTCATTGGGTCGTCTTCTACAGAACCTGACAGAACGGTTCTGTCACACGTCTGCTGGCAGCTAACTCACCGTCTGCAGCCCGGCTCCGTATTCCACCAGACCCACGCTCACCACTCCTCAACAAAGACACCAAATCCAAACCCAGTGAAACGGATCAGAGCCCAGTCCCAGCGCTGCGGTGACAGAACTTTGGTCCTGATCTGCTCCGTATTCCGTTGTTCAAAGCGGCAAGTCTCGTATGGTTCTCCTTCAGGGAGTCCCCCAAAGTATTCTACTGGGGCGAAGAGACGCCCGCAAGGACCTCACAGACCAGCAGTCTCCGTGTCCTCCTGGTCTCCTCCGTGTCCTCCTGGTCTCCTCCTGGTCTGCTGGAAGCAGAGCTCAGCACCTCCACCCAGGGAGTGGGGAGGGGGGGGGGGGGGGGGGGGGGGAGGGGGGAGGATGCTCCCGCTAAGGGAACGTTGAAGCCAGACAGACAGAGGACAGACAGACAGGTAGCTGGATAGATACCACAGGCTGCAGCTTTTCCAAAAGGTTTAATTTGTTCAGCTGGAAGCCTCCCTCCCTCTCTCTCTCTCTTGCTCTCTCTCTCTCTCTCTCTCTCGTCTCTCCTTCCTCTCTGCTCAGCAACTGAATGCAGCGTGAGCAGTGCAATGAGACGCCGCCTCTCTCTCTCCCTCCTGCTCGCTCGCCCTTTCTCTGGTACATCCCTCCTCCTCCTCCCCCCTCCTCCTCCCCCCTCCTCCCTCCTCGCTGCCTCCATCCCTCTCACATTACCCCTCCTCTCGCTGTCCTCTCCTCTCCCTCTCTTCTGACAATTACAGCTCTGCCATTTCCTGGTGTGTCAGACAGAAAGGCTCAGTGTCTGCTCTCCTTACAGAAACAAACCCTGCTTTGATAAATCAGTAAAGCTAACCGGATGTGAGAGTGGGTGGGAGGCGGCGGCCAGCCCAGAGCTCAGAAGACGACCTGGTTAACCACAAGCCTTGGCGTGGATCGTCTTCCCGCTCAACTTTGTGTGTCTTGGCACCAGGTCACAGGTTGGTTCTGGCCCGCTGTCAGGAGAGATCCAAGAGCAGGCCCGAAATACAAAGAGAGCAGCATGCGTGTACCGCAGCGCCAGAGAGTTCATCTGCCTTCACGCCTGGAAACCAGCACCATCACCTCCGCCCTCAGGTGGAGCACAGCAAGAAATCAAATGCTAAACTATTTAACATCATATATATATATATATATTTCCCAAGAGAACATTTATGAAATAATGAGTTTGTCATGCACATGGAACACGTACAGGGAAGGGAATGCTGCCTTTAATCACTGAACAACAGGACTGTTGTATGTTGGGAAGGACATCCCTCTCTCCATCACCAGCAGGACCTTGTCTCCCTCGGCAACCAACAGCCTCAATGTCAAACAAACACGCGTGTTTCTGAAGACGCTGTCGCCGCGCTGCAGTCCGGACCTGTTCAGATGTCTCTCCATGAGGAGTCTACAGCTTCACCAGACCACAAGCATCCTCCATGTTCAACATTCCACTTTTGGGAATTTGGGAATATTACAGTTGATCTTTGGGGAATATTGCAGTTATCATGTGGGGCTTGCTGACAGCTGTATTTGTTTAAACATGCCAGAGTTGACAACTTGTAACATTGTTCATCCAACATAAATCAGCAATGTTCAAAATGTTGTTGAATTAAAATCCTAATGCATCATCTAGCATCACCACGTAGCGCTACCAACTGGCCGGTGCTCTTACAGTCTTCATTCAAAAGGTCTTCTACAACACTGTATTTAGCACCTTCAGTGGAGCAAGACTGTGTGAAAGTGTTCTGAGCAGGCAGTTGAACAAACAGGCCAATATGGGAGCTAACTTCACTCAGGGAAAGTGGAATAGATGTGTGGTGAATGTGTGTAAACCATGGCTCTCCATGTCCTATTGTGTTCCAGTTCCATTGTGTCATCTAGAGGTTAATACCCAGATGTTAATCCCCAGATGTTAATTGTCCAGATGTGAATTGTCCAGATGTGAATTGTCCAGATGTGAATTGTCCAGATGTGAATTGTCCAGATGTGAATCGTCCAGATGTTAATTGTCCAGATGTTAATCCCCCAGAGGTTTCTCATACAGATGTTAATTCCTCAGAGGTTTCTCCTCCAGATGTTTTATCAAAGGCTCTCAGGGCTGAACACTCATGGATCAAGGATGGCTGTAGAGGTGTCTGGTGAATGAAGGGCTATTTTTTTTTTGCTCATCAAGCCTCATTAACAGAAAGAGCAGGAAACGAACAGCAGCACGTCTCCATCACATGGACCAGCTGGGGGCCGCAGGTCCTCAACCATCCTGCTACTGACAAGGACATCGATCAGGGCTTTAGAGCTGCTCATTCAGGAGCTGTTTGGTCCGAAGCTTGGACTCCATGGACAGGAATCAATAGGATCAGATCAATCAATAGGATCAGATATCAGGTGTGAGTGAATGAGAGAAAGAGACAGAAAGAGAGAGAGAGAGAGAGAGAGAGAGAGAGAGAGAGAGAGAGAGAGAGAGAGAGAGAGAGAGAGAGAGAGAGTGTGTGTGTGTGTGTGTGTGTGAGCGAGTGAAAGAAAGAGAGAGAGACAAACACAGAGTGAGTGCTGCTGTTTAATCAAATGGAGGTGAAAGTAGAGGAGGTACAGGAGGACACTGATGAGGATCCTTCTTATGGGGTGTGTGCACCAGTGATACTGTAGACTCCAGAGCACTGATCTGTACATCACACACACTGGTGAGAGGGTGCTGTAGTAACTGAACAGACCTGGTAGGTCATGTGTTCATAGATAATAAAGGACTGTTCCCGTGGAGACCCTTTAGGAACCATCTGCCTTACACCAGGCTCGGCTGCTTGGACCAGGAGCTCCACCAACCAAGATATGACGCAAGTGTTCGGTGTGAGGAGTCTTCCTCTCAGTGCTGCTCAGGTCACTATTGTACAGTTACTGGCCTACTTGAACATACATCATATCTTTACATGAAGTACCAGTATAAATATATTGTACATGATATTTTTTATTATATAACCACACTTGAGCTTTGGTGTGTGGAGGCCTTCAGAATCTGAAAGAGAACTGAGTCAGAACCGCTCTACACACACACACACGCACGCACGCACGCACGCACACACGCACACACGCACACACGCACACACACAAACACACACACATACACACACACACACACACACACACACACACACACACACACACACACACACACACAAACACACACACACACACACACACACACACACACACACACGCACACCTTCTGAGATCAGCGAGGCAGCCTAATTATGGAAGGCAGACAAATCCTCTGAGGTGTTTGGCAATCCTCATTAGCATAAAGATGTCTAATTAGCATAAACAGCAGGAACAATGGACAGGTAGAATTTGTTTATCTGTAAGGCTTCAGACCAAAATAATGAGGAGCCATTTATTCGAAGTTCAAGTCACATGACAGGAGCTTTTTAATCTGATTGGATTAAAGTCTGACTGCAGTTAGAAAACTCTCACTGGTAAACAACAACAACACTGGTACACAACAACAACACTGGTACTCAACAACAACACTGGAACCAGTGCAGCTGATTAAGCTCAGAAAGCAGCAGGCCTCCATGCCCAGCCGGCTCCCAGGCCTCAGATATTCCTCACAGCTTAGAAAACATGGATCCCAGGGTTCTGTATGTGGTCACATGTCACAGGGCCAGCTGGTGCTGAAGGAACCCAAACCCAACAGGACCGCCTGGAGGAGCTGCTGTGTGGAAGACCTCTAGACCAAGACGAGGCTCCAGCATGGACATAACATTACCAACATAACATTACTAACATGACTCAGCATCACACTGTCAGTGTAACCAAGGTGTGTCATGTTGAACATGTCCCATGGTCGTCACATCCCTTCATGGACATCTACATTGCAATTCATTATTCTCGGACATGATTTCCACGAATAGACATGAGAAGATGCTCATTGAGATAATGCTCGGTGCATAAAGACCACAGCTGCTAACTCCTGGAGAACTCCAGCCGTAAATCAAATGTCCTCATCTCAGCTGGCTGTTTGCTGTTACCTCTGACTGTCTTGCTGTGGCTAAAGGCTGCAGACAGACAGCAGAGACATCCTGTTGAAGTCACGCTGCTGAAGACAGCGTCTGAGCTGCAGAGGACGGCTGAATGGAGACGTGGAACATCTCAATGAGTTTCACCTTCAGTCTGAGTTGGATTGAGACGCAGGGCTTAGTCACCTGCTGGTGTCCAGGGACTGTTGAGTCAACACTGAATATGAAGCATGGGGAAACACTATCCCATCTTCAACCCTCAAATACAAGAGGATTCATTCATTCATTCATTCATTCATTCATTCATTCATTCATTCATTCAGGGGATCCATGTGAATGTGTGAATCTGTAGTACCAATGCAGAATTCTCCATTCATCAATCAAAACAGAAAATGTATTGCCTGGTTGTACAGCTTCAAGACACATTAAATCAACCACTGATCCCCATTACTCACCCTACCCCTAGTCAACACCTCAAGCTACATAGTGCTAACCCTAGCCTAAACCTAGCCATATCCTTAGTGCTAACACCAGCCTAAACCTAGCCATATCCCTAGTGCTAACACCAGCCTAAACCTAGCCATATCCCTAGTGTTAACACTAGCCTAAACCTAGCCATAACCCTAGTGCTAACACCAGCCTAAACCTAGCCATATCCCTAGTGCTAACACCAGCCTAAACCTAGCCATATTCCTAGTGTTAACACTAGCCTAAACCTAGCCATATCCCTAGTGCTAACCCTAGCCTAAACCTAGCCATATCCCTAGTGCTAACCCTATCCTAAACCTAGCCATATCCCTAGTGCTAACACCAGCCTAAACCTAGCCATAACCCTAGTGCTAACACCAGCCTAAACCTAGCCATATCCCTAGTGCTAACACCAGCCTAAACCTAGCCATAACCCTAGTGCTAACACCAGCCTAAACCTAGCCATATCCCTAGTGCTAACACTAGCCTAAACCTAGCCATATCCCTAGTGTTAACACTAGCCTAAACCTAGCCATATCCCTAGTGCTAACCCTAGCCTAAACCTAGCCATATCCTTAGTGCTAACACCAGCCTAAACCTAGCCATATCCCTAGTGCTAACACCAGCCTAAACCTAGCCATATCCCTAGTGTTAACACTAGCCTAAACCTAGCCATATCCCTAGTGTTAACACTAGCCTAAACCTAGCCATATCCCTAGTGCTAACCCTAGCCTAAACCTAGCCATATCCTTAGTGCTAACACCAGCCTAAACCTAGCCATATCCCTAGTGCTAACACCAGCCTAAACCTAGCCATATCCCTAGTGTTAACACTAGCCTAAACCTAGCCATATCCCTAGTGCTAACACCAGCCTAAACCTAGCCATATCCCTAGTGCTAACACCAGCCTAAACCTAGCCATAACCCTAGTGCTAACACTAACCTAAACCTAGCCATAACCCTAGTGCTAACACTAACCTAAACCTAGCCATAACCCTAGTGCTAACACTAACCTTGGCTCACCTCAGCTGAGGGGATGTGATGAGCCAGTCTCTCCCAAACTGACAGCGCAATAGATTATATTAGCAATTCAACATCCATTTGGCTTGCATCCACAGAAGGCATGTGGTTGGAAGCTGTTAGAGAGACAAATGTTTCTGATGATATGATGATTACAGAACATGATGGTAATTTCCGAGACTAGCAACAATGTACTGATAAGGCTTACACCAAGCCATTCATGATCTTAGCTTGAATTATTATTACTGTGATTGTTGGTATTATTTATAATTGTTACTTCTGATCAGGTGAAACATTCTCCATTTCATTCTCTCTATTTAGTGTGTTGCCACATTTTGAGTTCCAATGGCTCCAAAACACTTGAAACGTGGTTCTGGTTTGTCCATGTGAACGCTCTTCATGGTCTGTTTGAAGTTATTCATGAGCTCAAAGTGAAAGGAATACAAGCCAACGCCTAGAATACAAATGATGGGTGGTAGAACCTGAAGTACAGCCTTCATATTCCTATATATATATA
This sequence comes from Urophycis tenuis, assembly GCA_036785325.1. Classification (NCBI taxonomy): domain Eukaryota; kingdom Metazoa; phylum Chordata; class Actinopteri; order Gadiformes; family Phycidae; genus Urophycis; species Urophycis tenuis. The sequence goes on along the minus strand of JAXIVH010000016.1, from coordinate 7,920,567 downwards.
TATATATATATATATATATATATATATATATATATATATATATATATATATATAGAATACAAGGTAGTACTCCTTATCTGAGGTGATTCATTGCCCAGATATTCTTTCTGCTTTCATTAAGTAACTGTGGATGACCTTTGATATGGAAACGATTCATCAGTCAACAGGGCTTCTCCAGTGATGGTGTCAGGGTCAGGAGGTCAGAGGGTCAGGAGGTCAGAGGGTCAGGAGGTCAGAGGGTCAGGAGGTCAGAGGGTCAGGAGGTCAGAGGGTCAGGAGGTCAGGGTTCAGAGGGTTGGGAGGTACAGGGTTAGCTATGTGGATTATGATATTCTCATGTAGATTATGCTATTCAATGGTAAAAAAATAAATAATGTAAGACAATACAATAATTGTTGGCTTGGTAGCAACCGGCCTCTGAGAAGAACATTGGTAGGGTATTCTCAACACCATTCAGAATATTCAGACTGTTTGGTTGATTGGTATGAATCTCAGAGCTCTCATTATCTCCTGTTAGAACCTCACAGTAGATGATTGGTGATGACAAGGCAGCAGTCTCCATGTTAGCAGAGAGTGCTATCATAAGTACCATGCAGAGTTCAACACATTTTTCCATGTCATTAATAAGTCCTCTATGCCTACTACTCAATTATCATAAAACCAATGATCATCTCATCGTCCATAAGCCTTAATCAATCAACACCTGATGACTACAGTGTGGCCATCATGACCCCGACCCCTGACGAATACAGTGTGGCAAATATGACCCCTGACCTCCGATGAATACAGTGTGGCCATCATGACCCCTGACCCCTGTTGAATACACAGTGTGGCCATCATGACCCCTGACCCCTGTTGAATACACAGTGTGGCCATCATGACCCCTGACCCCTGTTGAAGACACAGTGTGGCCATCATGACCCCTGACCCCTGATGAAGACACAGTGTGGCCATCATGACCCCTGACCTCTGATGAAGACACAGTGTGGCCATCATGACCCCTGACCTCTGATGAAGACACAGTGTGGCCATCATGAGCCCTGATGACCGTGACAGTGCTGGTTGACAGTGTTGTCAACCAGCTGTAGAACTGGGTCCATGTCAACACATCATAAAGCTGATTATCTTTGAAGTCAATGGGACCAGCCACCCCGGACCTGCAGCGGCCATCTTGTCCTTGATGACATGTTTGGCATGCCGTATAATGAGCCTTGTATCCCCTCTCCAAATGTCTTTCATTAGCCGCGCTGCTTGCGTCCGGGAGGCTGAGCCTTCAGTACAAGGGGAGCCGCGATAATTCAGCCCCGGGCTGATCAGGCTGGTCTCCAGGGCTCAGGAGGACAACAGACAGAGAGGCAGCCAATCACTGCCTCAGGAGGACAACAGACAGAGAGGCAGCCAATCACTGCCTCAGGAGGACAACAGACAGAGAGGCAGCCAATCACTGCCTCAGGAGGACAACAGACAGAGAGGCAGCCAATCACTGCCTCAGGAGGACAACAGACAGAGAGGCAGCCAATCACTGCCTCAGGAGGACAACAGACAGAGAGGCAGCCAATCACTGCCTCAGGAGGACAACAGACAGAGAGGCAGCCAATCACTGCCTCTCTGTCTCCCCCGGTCCAGGACATGGACCGGACCTGGCTCACGGAGCATGAAGACACCACTGAAAGGAAGAGACGGCCATTGTGTTACAGAGCTAGCAGCTTCAGAACAAGGACACAAAACACAGCACAACACACATCACATGGGTGGTGCTAGGGGGGGTAGCAGGGTGGGTGTATGGTGGCCAGGGTGGGTAGGTGGGTGCTAAAGGACTCACTATGATGCTAGTGATACAACTAGAGCTCAACTCTGGTGTGAACAAGACCAGACCAGAGCTTAGTGGCTCTGTTCTGAAGACCAGACCAGAGCTTAGTGGCTCTCTGTGAAGACCAGACCAGAGCTTAGTGGCTCTCTTGTGAAGACCAGACCAGAGCTTAGTGGCTCTCTTCTTAAGACCAGACCAGAGCTTAGTGGCTCTCTTCTGAAGACCAGACCAGAGCTTAGTGGCTCTCTTCTGAAGACCAGACCAGAGCTTAGTGGCTCTCTTCTGAAGACCAGACCAGAGCTTAGTGGCTCTCTTCTGAAGACCCGACCAGAGCTTAGTGGCTCTCTTCTGAAGACCAGACCAGAGCTTAGTGGCTCTCTTCTGAAGACCAGACCAGAGCTTAGTGGCTCTCTTCTGAAGACCAGACCAGAGCTTAGTGGCTCTCTTGTGAAGACCAGACCAGAGCTTAGTGGCTCTCTTCTGAAGACCAGACCAGAGCTTAGTGGCTCTCTTGTGAAGACCAGACCAGAGCTTAGTGGCTCTCTTCTGAAGACCAGACCAGAGCTTAGTGGCTCTCTTCTGAAGACCAGACCAGAGCTTAGTGGCTCTCTTGTGAAGACCAGACCAGAGCTTAGTGGCTCTCTTGTGAAGACCAAACTCTGAGCGCTCAGTCCTCCTCTGAGTCCTCCGCCCTCTGAAGGTCAACATCTCTGACAGAAAAAAAGGAAACTCTTCTGGATTGAGTCACTCTTAGACTGTCAAAATTGATAACATTTTCCTGCTAAACTTTTTGTATCATCAGAGAAATACAAAACATGAAATGAGGCTGGTTTACAAGGCTTAGGTAGATGATCAAAGACAATGTAGGGATTTTGTCCCATTAAACAGAGATGTGTGTGGAAAAGGGATGGACAGAGCAGTACAGGGTGAGATCATTCAACACCAAATACTGCCCATCAAGATCCTCTGTCTCTCTTGACACAAATCATCACGTCTGCACAAGTGTCCCAACAACCTTGAGACGTGAAATACATCAGTCCCATATTAAGATGCTCAGATATAAGACATGAATAACTCCTCCAGACAGACGACCGGACAGTGAGGGAGCATCGATGAAAACACTTTATGATGAAACGTCAGACTGATGGGTGGTGACCTTTCTGGGAGAAAACATTCTGTCAGTCGCAGGGGAATCGATCGGCTGACCACCGCGCTGCAGGGCCAGTGGATGGGTGGACCTGAGGTATGATATGAATGCATGAATGAATGAATGCATGAAAGGTCATTGAATGATAACCATTTAGTGAGGAGAGCCCACGGTGTGGGACATACTGAGGACCCCAGGGCCAGACGCTGGCCTTAGGCCTGCTGTATCTTTACAGGTACTACAGCCAGTAGGCCTACATCTCATCGTTATGGTTACCACCGTATTGTAGGTCACCTGTCGTCATGGTTACTACAGTACACTGTGTAGGGGATCGCCTGTTGTCATGGTTACTACAACACACTGTGTAGGAGATCACCTGGCATCATGGTTACTACAGCACAGTGCAGGAGATCACCTGTCGTCATGGTTACTACAGCACACTGTAGGAGATCACC
>JAXIVH010000016.1:7842155-7912155 GCA_036785325.1 Urophycis tenuis | reverse complement strand
TGCTGGAGGGTTTGAGGAGAACATGTCAGGGCTCAGGGGTCCCGAGGGAGAGGGTATTAGCACATTGATTTGGTGGAGTCATCATGTTGACCAAGGTCAGCCAGAGTGACAGAGCCCTGCTGTACCGGAGCGTTAAAAACTGTCCCTGCATCACGACAGCTCTGATTCGTCCTTTAGGTTTCCTTTACATGGTGTACTGATCACTTAATATTGACGCTTGAATTTCAGGACCATTGGTTAAAGGACCATTGGTTGCAAGAATTGTGTTTTGGTTTAATTTGCAAACGTAAGACTACACTCTTCTGTTGCCCACAAGTCCAACTACTTTCTCATTTCTGTAATCCTGTCCTCCCATCCTTGTGGATGCTGCTGACAGGCTCTCAGTGCCTGGCTGTGAGCAGCACGTCCTGACTGCCCACCAGCACCGTGATCACACCTGAAACACCAGAACTCCATTTACCATCCATCAGCTCCACAACGGCTGCTGATGTGGCCCTGTGTGTGTGTGTGTGTGTGTCACTGTGTGTGTATGTATCTGTGCGTGTGTGTGTGTGTGTGTGTGTGTGTGTGTGTGTGTGTGTGTGTGTGTGTGTCACAGCAGCTCTATTCACATCAAAGGGAATCATGTTGTTTTGTTAAGAGATGGGAAGACGTTGTCTTGGAGACGGTTAGAATAAACCTCAGAACAGCAGGTTTGTTTTCAGGGTTATATTATATGTATATAACACAAATCACCAAATACCACCACGGTCCTCACACAAAGAAACAACATCACATTAAACTCTCCTCCTACCGGTATTAAACTAACCATCGCCTCCTCCTGGTATTAAAATAACCCTCTCCTCCTCCTGGTATTAAACTAACCCTCTCCTCCTCCTCCTGGTATCAAACTAACCCTCTCCTCCTCCTGGTATTAAACTAACCCTCTCCTCCTCCTGGTACTAAACTAACCCTCTCTTCCTCCTCCTGGTATTAAACTAACCCTCTCCTCCTCCTCCTCCTGGTATTAAATTAACCCTCTCCTCATCCTCCTCCTCCTGGTATTAAACTAACACTCTCCTCCTCCTCCTGGTATTAAACTAACCCTCTCCTCCTCCTGGTATTAAACTAACCCTCTCCTCCTCCTCCTGGTATTAAACTAACCCTCTCCTCCTCCTCCTGGTATTAAACTAACCATCTCCTCCTCATCCTCCTCCTGGTATTAAACTAACCCTCTCCTCCTCCTCCTGGTATTAAACTAAGGAGAGATGTGAGAGGATGTTCTCATTGTTCTCCTCCTCATGACCAGGAGGTATCAGGAGGTGTTGGCAGTGTCTTGTGGTTTTAATGGAGTGAGATTCCATCGTGAAGTTAACGATGCTGTCAGTCCTAAACCAATCCCAGCTCCTCCAGCGTCTACACCAGAATGAGTTCTCCTTATCTGCTCTTACTCTGTTCTCCAGCCAGGTGGACAGGCTGCTACACCAGCAGGAGCACGCAGAAGAAAGGATTCTGTGGTCGCTAGGCAACCCAGAGAGAAGGCGGTGGAGACCTTGAGGTGTCTGTGATGAGTGATCTGGACCAGAACACTTGAGAACATGTCAGAACTGTCCACTCACCACAGGAGAGTTGGGTTTGATATGTTAACAGTTCATATTTTAATTCTCCCAACTCTCCCAACTACATGTTGGGAGAGTCACACAGCAGGCCTGTGTGAAAATATAAGAATGATAACAGATGTGTGGGGAGAGAGAGAGAGAGAGAGAGAGAGAGAGAGAGAGAGAGAGAGAGAGAGAGAGAAGGAGAAAGAGAGAGGGAGAGAGAGAGAAGAATACAGAGAGACTCTAAACTAAAGCCTCTTTCCAATTGAACCAAAAAAACACCAACATCTGGTATGTTCCTTAATTCTCACGTTTCCTTGGCAGGTTTGGAGCAAAGGCAGTATTAAAAGAATATGTATAATGTCTGTTTGAGGTCCTATAGCAACTATGGCAAAATATGTACAAAACAAATCTTAATAGTAAATATGAACTTAAACCTTATGCCAGTTGTATTTTGGTTGAAATCAGATGACATCACCATGGTAGTGAGCTTTGTGCCTCGTGGCAGATGTTTCCTGGGGAAATGACACACTTGCTCCTGACTCAACAGAACTGTAAAACAGCGCCAGCTGACCTCCAGCCACTAGAGGGCAGACTGCAGCTCGTCTCTGTGGCGCAAAGCTTTGAGTTGAAACCACAGGTTCAGAAGCCAGCAGACTGGGCTGCTTCCTGCTAAATGACTAACCCCAACTCCTGCTAGATGACTACACATATTCATAGATATAATGGTTAGAGTTTGGGTTCGTCGTCTAGCAGGAAATATGTATATATGATATATATGTAAGGTGGTTGCTTCGGGTGGTCAGGAGATTCTTGGCGTCATCTATGACCTGCGGTGGGGTAGCTGTTTTTTGTGGAACACCGTTCCACAAAAAACCTTTGTTCAGTGTTTTTCTGTATTGTTGAAGTTGCCAGCTGTGGTGCGCAATAAAGCCCAACACGGTCCGAGCCGCAAATATAACGTCCACCCGTGTCCGACTGGTCCTTCATCCGCCCTGCATCATCACCAACACAACACAACGCAGAGTCCCAGGGTGTGGAAAGGCCGGGTTACATATATATAGCGATATTTGGTGTTTCTAGAAGGACCAAAGAGGGAGGGCTGTTTGAGACATGATTGATCCAGTTGTTCTGATGAATTACGCTTACTAATGCATGCAGACGTTTGGGCTGCTGATTCATGTAGAAAACAGCTAGAACCATTCAGGCCTGCTGAAAACACCCAGACTGAGGGAATAATCAGGAAACGTGGCGCTGAGATCACAAGAACCAGACTGAACAGTCTCCGTGCCTCCATCACAACCCTCCAGCCATGGTATCCACGCTTCATGTCTTTCTTAATCCAACAAAGAAAGTACTTTGAAGACGCTGTCGTCCAAAACGCTCACACGATGCGTCCTTCTCTGCCACCAGCAGAGCTTCTTAAGATGCAGCTTTGTTTCAGAAGACCAGCTGCTCTCAGTGCGTCTGCTTCGGTCCTCACCCCCTGGACCCTGGAGAAGCTCTCACCTGGCCTCTGGCTGCTGTTGCAACAGCTTGTCAGGACTTTGAACTGGACCTCGGCTGTGATCCTTCTGATCCATAGATCTTTGTCCTGATGGTAGGATTCATCAGTCTACATGTTGTCACGTTAAATATTGACTTCCCAGCTCATTTCAGCATTACAACTTGACACAGTCAATTGCCCGTTTCATTTCAGTCAGTAGCGTCATGGTTTGTCACGTAGGCCTCGCTCAGACTGAATGTGACAACGTCTCAGTTATATTCACATGATTGTACAGGAGGTGAATTTGCCAACATGCTATATAATGTCTGTAGGCAAAGTATTTTAATACCTAATTATCCTAACTGCTTATTAATTGGAGGGCGTCTCATTCCACTGCCTGGATCCTTCACGGCAGCGTTGGAGTTTAGGACAGACCATAATAACCTCAGCTGGCTCCGAAGCTCGGTTGACATTTCTAGTTCCAAATGGTGATGAGCAGCCTGGGAACCAGTCTGTGAGTTCATGTTGTATTTGCAGAGGAAACGGTGTCTGGCCTCCTACTTCGTCACGATGCCCCCAGCAGACCGGAGGCCCATCAAGCCTTCGTCTGGCGGGGTTTGATACGAGGTACTCAGTGACAACCCAGGTGGCTGCCCTGACGTCTCACACATCTGTTCCCTGATTGGCTGTAGGTCTGTCCAATCACGTCCAGGGGTGTTGGTGTGTTGGTCTGCGTTGATCACGCCCTTGGAAATAAAAAAAGAACGGAGGCGTTCCAGATTGGTAATTATTTGTGAATTGCTCTGGTGATGTCAAGCTAACAAACCTTATAATACATACTGTACAACTCAAACCTTATAATAACTCCTTTCACACTGGGGACAAAGTCTAACCTTTGCTTGGAAAAAGAAATTCCAAGCATTGAATCAATATTATATAATCAATATATAATTGAATCAATATTACATAATCAATATAGAATTAAATCAATATTAGTGAACTACTAGCATAGTGTTCAGTAGTAGTATTATCTGATTTCCCCCTGGACAGAGTGCAGAGTCTCTGGAGGAATCTGAACAAAGACTCTAAAATACATTCACTGGTTTGCCATCAAAAACCATTTCTCCCATTTCAGCCAAGAATCACTGAAAAAGGTGCTTGGATTCATTCAACCATGTGATGTGATGCAGGCTCAATGTGTTGTGATGCCACATGTGTTGTGATGCCACATGTGTTGTGATGCTACATGTGTTGTGATGCAGGCTTCATGTGTTGTGATGCTACATGTGTTGTGATGCTACATGTGTTGTGATGCAGGCTTCATGTGTTGTGATGCTACATGTGTTGTGATGCAGGCTTCATGTGTTGTGATGCTACATGTGTTGTGATGCAGGCTTCATGTGTTGTGTGATGCTACATGTGTTGTGATGCAGGCTTCATGTGTTGTGTGATGCTACATGTGTTGTGATGCAGGCTTCATGTGTTGTGTGATGCTACATGTGTTGTGATGCAGGCTTCATGTGTTGTGATGCTACATGTGTTGTGATGCAGGCTTCATGTGTTGTGATGCTACATGTGTTGTGATGCAGGCTTCATGTGTTGTGATGCTACATGTGTTGTGATGCAGGCTTCATGTGTTGTGTGATGCTACATGTGTTGTGATGCAGGCTTCATGTGTTGTGTGATGCTACATGTGTTGTGATGCAGGCTTCATGTGTTGTGATGCTACATGTGTTGTGATGCAGGCTTCATGTGTTGTGTGATGCTACATGTGTTGTGATGCAGGCTTCATGTGTTGTGTGATGCTACATGTGTTGTGATGCAGGCTTCATGTGTTGTGTGATGCTACATGTGTTGTGATGCAGGCTTCATGTGTTGTGATGCTACATGTGTTGTGATGCAGGCTTCATGTGTTGTGTGATGCTACATGTGTTGTGATGCAGGCTTCATGTGTTGTGTGATGCTACATGTGTTGTGTGATGCTACATGTGTTGTGATGCTACATGTGTTGTGATGCAGGCTACATCACTGAACAGTAATTCCCGCTGAAGTCCGCATTTCAAATGAGTGAACATTGTGCTTCAATGTGTGTCTTTCTATGGCTGCACAAAAGGTTCTCTCCAGCCGTCATAGCGGCCGGTTTCCCAAACCATGTCAGATGTTGCACATTATTCACACTAAGTGTGAATTAACATGTAAATGTTATCTGGCTCCAGAATGGCATTGAAAACATGAGGTTGAGTTTGACTTGTGATGTTGTGTAACGTAAGGTTTAGTTTTTATCAAGACCCTCCTCAAACCAGCCAGTCAACAAGGAGACCCCACCCATTCTTATGATTCTCATGGGTCATGTAATCTGGGTTCTCCAGGGTTCTTATGGTTTACGTAATCTGGGTTCTCCAGGGTAATCTGGGGTCGCCGTGGACGCATGTCCCCGTCACTCCAGCACTGCAGTCCCCTGGCAGGGAGGCACAGAGGCCCACTTCATCCACACAATGTTCTCTGTGATGGACTCCTTCTCCCTCCCCCCACCTCCCTACTGTCACCCACTCCTCTCACCTCTCTCTCCTCCCCTCCTCCATCAGAGGAGGTGAGTCTTAAGCAGAGGAGGTTTTCTCTTCCAGAGAAACTGACCAACATTACTGATGAGAGTCCCTCCCTCTCGCTCTGGGATAATGAGTCCTATTTTCTTCCTGAATTAAATGAATCATTTATCACTTCCAAGTGCAGTGACTACATTAGACCCATACATGGCTAATTATGTAGACTAACTTCTATTTAATCCCGTTACAATTAGGTAATTCCAGGTTACAATGAGTGAATGGCCTCTCAAAATTAGGATTTGCATACATTTATATTAATAATGCATTAACAAAATAACATCTATTAATATCCATTTAGGCTCAAAACAACAAGTGTGTCGGTTCCACTGGCCAACTGAGAGGAGCCTGTGGTGCTTAGCTAACACTCTGGTGTTCACCCCCTGGTGATCACTCCCTGTAACACTCTGGTGTTCACTCCATGATGTTCACTCCCTGTAGCACTCTGGTTTCACTCCCTGTAACACTCTGGTGTTCACTCCCTGGTGATCACTCCCTGTAACACTCTGGTGTTCACTCCCTGGTGATCACTCCCTGTAACACTCTGGTGTTCACTCCCTGGTGATCACTCCCTGTAACACTCTGGTGTTCACTCCCTGGTGTTCACTCCATGGTGTTCACTCCCTGTAACACTCTGGTGTTCACTCCCTGGTGTTCACTCCCTGTAACACTCTGGTGTTCACTCCCTGGTGTTCACTCCCTGTAACACTCTGGTGTTCACTCCCTGGTGTTCACTCCCTGGTGTTCATTCCCTGGTGTTCACTCCCTGGTGTTCACTCCCTGTAACACTCTGATGTTCACTCCCTGGTGTTCACTCCCTGTAATACTCTGGTGTTCACTCCCTGTAACACCCTGGTGTTCACTCCCTGGTGTTCACTCCCTGGTGTTCACTCCCTGTAAAACTCTGGTGTTCACTCCCTGTTACACTCTGGTGTTCACTCCCTGGTGTTCACTCCCTGTAACACTGGTGTTCACTCCCTGTAAATCCCTGTTTATTTATTGTATTTTATCAATTGTATTGGGTTTCTTTTTTCATAATGTGTATATACTTTACGAAGTACAATTATGAAGAACACATTTTAGAGATGGTGTTGTGTATTCTCATGATGAAGATGTTTGATGGATGTTGACTGTACACTGTAGAGAGTGCAGTGTATTTGCATTGGGCCAGGCTGGTCTGGATGTCACTTGAGATACCGACCAGAGAGGTGAGTTCCCTGTGGGGAGCGATCTGTGTCTGCGTAGCGAAGCAGCTGAGTCTTTAAGTGTCACAGCGGTCAAACTCAACATGACATTGTGATGAGTCTGGTGAACAGTAATGGAGGCAGAGCCAGAAACCTTCAGGCCACAGACAGAGGATAACCTGACATCCTACAATATTAATGCTATTAATACACCATTATGTTGTACTGCTAGAGTACTAAACTACAATATTAATGCACCACTCTGTTATACTAGGACTAAACTACAGGATTAATAAACCACTATGGACTAGGACTAAACTACAGGATTAATAAACCACTATTGACTGGGACTAAACTACAGTATCAATACCACTAATATATGGTTATGTTGCTGCATTGTGAGTACAGTAGGAGTAGTGTACTACACTACAATGTGTACTAGTATGTAATACTATAGTGTATTGTACTACAGTGTGATCATCTCAACACTTAAAGACTAAGTATTAAACCATGCTATGAGTAAAGCCTAAAGATTTAAAGATGAAAGATCAACACTGAAGACTAAAGACAAGATGGTTGAGGCCACCTGGACAGCCCAGCATGAAGCTACCAAACTCTCCACTGTATTCTTCATCCTCAGTGTTCATTTCAGATCAATTTCACCGTGGGTTATCCCATGTCTGACGTATATTTGAATCGTGTTCAGAGGATCAGACATGAAGCCCAAGCATTAGTCAGACTCCAACACATTTTATATGATGTTATTTACACTTCAATGTGTCCTTCCAAAATTATGGCATGAAAAGAAAAAAAATAACATTCCGCTTTGAGAGTCGGAGTGGCCATGGAGTGAACAAGCTAGTCAGAATAATGCCTTCACCAGAGAGCATTCCTTCTGCTCACAGGAACCCTTTCAACAAGCATCAGAACAATTCCTTCTGCACAGAGAAAGCGTAGTCAACCTAAAGCGAACCAGTCAACCTAAAGCTGTTTCCTAAACATCAACCTGTTTGAAACCATCGGAATACGTCCACATTTCTCATCTGAATACAAAGCAAGACACTCGGCTGTCTCCCTGCATTCAGGCCCAGGCTGTGAGGCTTGGTTTCCAGAGAATAGCGTGAAAAGCTAACTGCCTTTCACAAGCACAATTACTACAGTGAGGCATCATGAAGCCTGTCTAATCTGATGCATCCTGGGTTCAGACCCATGTTACAGCATCATGAAGCCTGTCTAATCTGATACATCCTGGGTTCAGACCCATGTTACAGCATCATGAAGCCTGTCTAATCTGATACAGCCTGGGTTTAGACCCATGTTACAGCATCATGAAGCCTGTCTAATCTGATGCATCCTGGGTTCAGACCCATGTTACAGCATCATGAAGCCTGTCTAATCTGATACAGCCTGGGTTTAGACCCATGTTACAGCATCATGAAGCCTGTCTAATCTGATGCATCCTGGGTTTAGACCCATGTTACAGCATCATGAAGCCTGTCTAATCTGATACAGCCTGGGTTTAGACCCATGTTACAGCATCATGAAGCCTGTCTAATCTGATACAGCCTGGGTTTAGACCCAGGCTGTATCAGTACAGGCTGTGGTCTGTACTGATACAACATGCTTAGTATTCTGCAGGACTGCTACTGCAGTACTAGTCCAGGTAGTAGTACTAGGATTAGTACTAGTAGTACTGGGGTCTCTGATCTTAAGGACATCTGTAGTTTGGCAGCTCTGTTTGAGTCGAATTGTTATCATTCATATGCATAGATACTCTTATTTTTCTATTTCATGTTATTTTATTATGCAAAGTTGAGCTCACCCGAGCTATGAGAATTTCGCTGCGGAGACACTACCAAGTTATATACAGTTTGTCACCATGGAGACACTACCAAGTTATATACAGTTTGTCACCATGGAGACACTACCGAGTTATATACAGTTTGTCACCATGGAGACACTACTGAGTTATATACAGTATGTCACCATGGAGACACTACCGAGTTATATACAGTATGTCACCATGGAGACACTACTAAGTTATACATCATGTTATTGTGATGTATGCATCTCACTATAGTGTAGATAGTACTGAGAAATGTATGTCACACCAGAGTGATACTACTGTAACATGACAACCTGACACACATCTCATGTTATACTAACATCTATTATGCACTACTGATAGAGGAGATGTGTGATAGATGATTGATTGTGTTCATTAGTCACAAAGACTGAGAGTGCAGAAACATTTTGATTGCTCTAAGTGTACCTGGAGTGGTGCTTGATTGAACAGTAATTGGAGAAGATGATGAGATGTTTATCATGCAGCAGACACCAGGCTGCATGCTCCAGGTCCCGAGCAGTGGTTTGGTGACAGGTGTGACAGTGTGAAGGTAATGTGAGCCCCGCCAGACGTAAACAACACGCCAGACGTAAACAACACGCCAGACGTAAACAACAGGCCAGGCGTAAACAACACGCCAGATGTAAACAACACGCCAGGCGTAAACAACACGCCAGATGTAAACAACACGCCAGACGTAAACAACACGCCAGACGTAAACAACACGCCAGATGTAAACAACACGCCAGACGTAAACAACACGCCAGATGTAAACAACACGCCAGACGTAAACAACACGCCAGATGTAAACAACATGCCAGGCGTAAACAACACGCCAGATGTAAACAACACGCCAGGCGTAAACAACACGCCAGACGTAAACAACAGGCCAGGCGTAAACAACACGCCAGATGTAAACAACACGCCAGGCGTAAACAACACGCCAGATGTAAACAACACGCCAGACGTAAACAACACGCCAGATGTAAACAACACGCCAGATGTAAACAACACGCCAGACGTAAACAACACGCCAGATGTAAACAACACGCCAGACGTAAACAACACGCCAGACGTAAACAACATGCCAGACATAAACCCAACGCCAGATGTAAACAACACGCCAGACGTAAACAACACGCCAGAAGGTGAACACACAAACAACAGCAGCAGCTTCTTCTGAGTAGCTAATTTCAGAGCATGACTATCTTAGTTTAGTATCAGCCCATGTTTGGATTTAAAAAAGCTTAGAATAGCATTAGTCTAGCAGCTAATATTAAAACTTTGAGTTTTACACTAGCATAGTATAGGATAGCATATCATCAGCCTAGCAGCTAGAATAGAGTGAAAATTGCAAATGCTTAGCATAGCATTAGCCTAGCAAGCTTACATTAGAACACATTTGATTCACAATATATTAACACATCATAGCATTAGACAAGCAGCAAATCTTAGAACATGTTAACATAGCTTTAGCCTAATGCCTTTGGTTAGCTAACACTAGAACTAGATGTTGAGCTTCATACCAGCATAGCATAGCATTAGCCCTAGCATTCTAACACTAGAAGGTAGATCAATAGTTGACCTGTGGGTACACATATGCCAGTGTGGATCATGAACACAAGCCAGGTCAACGTGCTGAAATCAGTTGAATTGAATTGCTTTCAGCAGGAGAGCTCAGCAGTCCCAGCAGGTAGCGCAGAGGACTGGGGAGTTCTAGATCTACATAGCTCCATCTGCTGGAGCAAACCAGCCAAACCCTGAATCATTTAGGAAAATAGGTCTGAATAAATATCAAATTATTATTCGCCCAGTGTGTTGTGAACAGTGTTGCAACTGTGTTGCAACAATTCTTTTATAATCTGATGTATTTTCTGTAGCATATAGATTTTTCACAGTAACATTATACAGACATGGTGTATAAATCTAGCATCATAAAACCGATAAACTCATAACTGATTAAAAATAAAGAACAAAAAGTGTAAGGGCATAAACTCTGTGAGGAGAGGTTGACCTCTGACCTGTCTGCTCCTCAGGACTGCTGGGATAACCCGAGACATGTTGAGGTTTCCTCATCCTACACCTTCCTCAGAGCTCTTCAGTCCTCGTCTCATGCTCTCTGACATATGTTTAAACCAAAGCCTCGATTTTACAGAATGAATTAAATGAAAATAAATGCTTGCATCATACGACCTTTTATGAACCATTGTTCATAAAAGGTCACACCTTAAATACCCCCTACAGAACCATAGGGGGAGGTAGAAACCTAGGACCGAGGACCAGCTGCAACAATCAAAAATTAATCAAACCTAAATTAACTCTTTGTTGAAGTCATTGATCGTACAAATAACAAGCCTGTGCTGCTGAATGTAGTCTTGTACTCCTGGTGTCTGGTACTCCTGGTGTCTGGTACTCCTGCTGTCTGGTACTCCTGGTGTCTGGTACTCCTGGTGTCTGGTACTCCTGGTGTCTGGTACTCCTGGTGTCTGGTACTCCTGCTGCCTGGTACTCCTGCTGCCTGGTACTCCTGGTGTCTGGTACTCCTGGTGTCTGGTACTCCTGGTGTCTGGTACTCCTGGTGTCTGGTACTCCTGGTGTCTGGTACTCCTGGTGTCTGGTACTCCTGCGTGGCTCACAAAGACACCAAAGTAAAGATGACTTCATGAGTTTATTTGGTGGGGATTGCTCAAGAGCCACAAGGTAGACTGATCATGATTGAGATTTGAACCCTTCAACATCCACGTGTCTCCCTGCAGTCTCTTTCAAAACCTTCTCCTCTCGGGACCCAAAGCACATCTGTGTCCTGAGCGCCGGTCAGCAACATTGTGGTGATGTTCACCTTGCTCACCACAGGGAACGAGAACTGGTCAGGGTACTGGTCCACACCGGGGGGCTGTGTGGACCAGTACCCTGACCACTGGGTCCTCTGCCACGTGGCTGCCATGTTTCTAGAGCAGCCTAGAACAGACAAACGTCTCCAGAGAGGATGTGTTTTACATGTTGTATGCGAAGAAGACAAAGGGCGATTGAGTAGACTTAGCATTAAGTAGTTTTTGTCCAAAACAACTTACAATAAGTACATTTGTGGGGTTCGAAATGAGGACAGTTGGAGGTGGGCATCGAACCGCCAACCCTCCGGTTAGTGGACCACCCGCTCTGCCCACTGAGCTATGCCGCAGTGTGCTGTGTTAGGTCTATTTTGTTGTGTTGTGTTATATCTATATCTATAATATCTATATTACATGCTATCCTACTGAAGCAAACTTATAACATGATGCTTGGCAACTCACTGCTGTGGGTGGTGAAGAACCTACTGGCTCCTCCAGGCCACAGTACGTCCTCCTACATCCATTGACAGGCCGCAGTGTGTGTGTGGGGGGGGGGGTGGGGGGGGGGGGGGGGGGGGCACTGCTAGATGCCACTAAATCTACACACTTCACCTTTAACACCTCTACAGAAACACTTAATACCATATAAAAAACACTGGTCTCCTTATGAACACACTGGAGAGAGGAGAGGAGATTAAAGATGAAGAGAGAGGAGGGGGTGTTGAGGGAGAGAGGGTCAGAAGGTCAGAGGTTAATTGCTTGTGAAAACATACATGAAGCATCTCGAGGGACAAAGGAACCTCGGAGCTGAAGAAGAGTTGGAGAGGAAGGACCTCTCCTCTGTGAGGCCAGTGAGAAACTAAAGCTTTCTACTGATGATGTATCTTTAAGGAGGAGAGGGAGTCCACCAGAAGCATGTTCTGTACAATTCAGACTAATAGTAGAATAAACTAGGATATGATTCAGAGAAGCAACACACCAGTAACTATATTTCTCTATACAGTCAGAGGATGTGCTTGCAAGGCTAACATCAAACATCAGTTCCTGCTGGGTCCAGGCCTTGCTTGGTCCAGGTCCAGCCGAGTCCAGGTCCAGGCCCCGCTGGGTCCAGGTCCAGCCGAGTACAGGCCCCACTGGGTCCAGGCCCCGCTGGGTCGGCGAGTCCAGGTCCAGGCCCCGCTGGGTCCAGGTCCAGGCGAGTCCAGGTCCAGCCGAGTCCAGGTCCAGCCGAGTCCAGGTCCAGGCCCCGCTGGGTCCAGGTCCAGCCAAGTCCAGGTCCAGCCGAGTCCAGGTCCAGGCCCCGCTGGGTCCAGGTCCAGCCGAGTCCAGGTCCAGCCGAGTCCAGGTCCAGGCCCCGCTGGGTCCAGGTCCAGCCGAGTCCAGGTCCAGGCCCCGCTGGGTCCAGGTCCAGCCGAGTCCAGGTCCAGGCCAGTGGGCGATGGGGCACCGCCCCCCCTTGACCCACAATAAATAAATAAATAAATAAATACATAAAACTAATAATAATGAATTATACAAATTGTTGATATTTGTGTGTTTGAAATATGAATGTACCCAGTAATATGTGTAAAATATGATAGAAAATCATCTGTGCAAGATGTATGCTTTTCCTACACGTCCCGTGTCCCATGCTTCAACAGCTCTGGGGCGATGGAGAAATTGCCCCAAGGAGGCGGGTCTGTGTAACTGTTTAGCCAATTACTAATTTAAGATGTGAAAGCATGACATAAAATTTGGCCAATCAGCGTCCTCAAATCCAAGCAGATATGGGCGATTACTTTATCGCCCCAAGCGAGCGAATGCTGGTCAGGGCGAGTCTGTATATAGTTGTATACAGTTGTATATAGTTGACCTTAGTATTTTTTAGTCCTTAATTTTCACTACCTATTAATCTGCTGATTATTTTCTTGATTGTTTAGTATATAAAATGTTTACTGTAATTTCATAGAGCCCAATGTGACTAGAATTTCAATTTCAAATGAGAAAATTGAAAGCTTGTGTTTGTGCAATATGTTGTTCATGTTTTGTGTTAGAATGCCTCAACTTTTTAATATTGGCATTCAATAATTATTGACTATTTCACGGAGCACTCGTTTCCTGTAGTTTGTGTTCAATGTATTGGGATGGTTACTGAAATTGACTGAATATGGCACAGCCCCACCTAGAATATTCTTCACCAGCCGCCACTGGTCCAGGCCCCGCTGGGTCCAGGTCCATCTGAGTCCAGGTCCAGGCCCTGATGGGTCCAGGTCCAGCTGAGTCCAGGTCCAGGCCCCGCTGGGTCCAGGTCCAGCTGAGTCCAGGTCCAGGCCCCGCTGGGTCCAGGTCCAGGTCCAGGTCCAGCTGAGTCCAGGTCCAGGCCCCGCTGGGTCTCGGCCGGTACTTCTAGAATGATGAGTAGCCAAGTGTTGTGATTACACATGCTGCACCTTCTAAATACAATTCAGGCTGTACGAGATAGTTATCAAATGGTCTGGTTTGTGTTTAACTCATTCACGTATCGACATTTTCTTTTTAATACCTCCTAAAAGACATTTGAACAAATGAATTGAGTTTGTATTTGTAACAGGACTTTGCATCACATCAGATTCAAAGTCTCCAGCCAACAATCAATGTATGCTGCTGGACCTCTGAACAACAGTCATGTTGCCAATGATTTCCAGTTCAATATTAGCTTCTGATGCTGTCGACGACGAGCAGAAAAACTGCCGTCTCAGGAAGCCACCCACCTCCCCGTCTGAGCAGAGTAGGAGGTGATGAGAAGGGAAGCCCATGTGATTAGACCAGAGACACCGTCAGCAAGACTACTCAGCCCATGTGATTAGACCAGAGACACCGTCAGCAAGACTACTCAGCCCATGTGATTAGACCAAACACACCGTCAGCAAGACTACTCAGCCCATGTGATTAGACCAGAGACACCGTCAGCAAGACTACTCAGCCCATGTGATTAGACCAGAGACACCGTCAGCAAGACTACTCAGCCCATGTGATTAGACCAGAGACACCGTCAGCAAGACTACTCAGCCCATGTGATTAGACCAGACACACCGTCAGCAAGACTACTCAGCCCATGTGATTAGACCAAAGACACCGTCAGCAAGACTACTCAGCCCCTCCCCAGACCGGAGACAGAATCACAGAATCACAGAATCACTAACTCAGAGGCAAGCACTAGAGACCCAGGAGGGACAGGTCCAGGGCTTCAGGTTGTTGGAGTACTTTAGTCAACGTATTATACTGTGATAGTCCTGGTATTCTATCGCTACAGTCATGATATTCTACTGTGATAGTCATAGTAGTGTACTGTGATAGTGTGATAGCAGCATTCATAACAGATGAAGGCTTCACATCCACCAGAGGAGAGAACACCTTTGCTTTACATGCCGACACTCTCCTGCAAACAGTAAAGCTTTCCAGTGTCTAAATGGTACCGCAGAACACACACACACTCTGAAACTGGGTCACGAGTTCAGTGTGAAATCTGAAATCCATTTTCAATGTTCTCCCTCTGCTTTCCTTCTCAGACGCGGAAGGAAAAGCCTTAATCGATGGTTAGGAACGGCCAAGTCATCTGAGGTGATGGTCAACAGCCCCACCCATAATAACGTGGCTCTGCCACGGCAACAGATGTGAGACACACCGCAACATTCCTGCCTCCCAGGTCTGTTCTGACTGAAGACTCAGTGTTTCAAATGTCTGGTGTTTTATACATAACATGTCTGGTATAACATCTGGTGTCCCTTCAACATCATCACATATCACTAGCCCCTCACTAATACCAACCCCTCACTAACACTAACCCCTAACCAACACAAACCCCTCACTAACACTAACCCCTCACTAATACTAACCCCTCACTAACACTAACCCCTCACTAACACTAACCCCTCACTAACACTAACCCTTCACTTATACTAACCCCTCACCAACACTAACCCCTCACTAACACTAACCCCTCACTAATACTAACCCCTAACTAATTCTAACCCCTCACTAACACTAACCCCTCACTAATACTAACCCCTCACTAACACCTCACTAACACTAACCACTCACTTATACTAACCCCTCACTAACACCTCAAGAACACTCAACCCTCACTAATACTAACCCCTCACTAATACCTCACTAATACTAACTCCTCACTAATACTAACCCATCACCAACACTAACCCCTAACCAACACTAACCCTTCACTAACACAAACCCCTCACGAATACTAACACCTCACTAATACTAACCCCTCACTAATACTAACCCCTCACTAACACCTCACTAACACTAACCCCTCACTAATACTAACCCCTCACTAACACCTCACTAACACTAACCCCTCACTAATACTAACCCCTCACTAACACCTCAGTGACTCACCCCTCACTAACACCTCACTAATACTAACCCCTCACTAATACTAACCCCTCACTAACACTAACCCGTCACTAATACTAACCCCTCACTAACACTAACACCTCACTAACACTCACCCCTCACTAATACTAACCCCTCACTAACACTAACGCCTCACTAACACTAACCCCTCCCTAAAACTAACCCCTCACTAACACTAACCCCTCGCTAATACTAACCCCTCACCCCTCACTAACACTAACCCCTCACTAACACTCACCCCTCACTGATACTAACCCCTCACTAACACTAACCCCTCACTAATACTAACCCCTCATTAACACTAACCCCTCACTCACGCTAACCCCTCACCAACACTAACCCCTCACTAATACTAACCCCTCACTAACACTCACCCCTCACCAACACTAACCCCTCACCAACACTAACCTCTCACTAATACTAACCCCTCACTCACACCTCACTAACACTAACCCCTCACTAACCCCTCACTAACACTCACCCCTCACTAATACTAACCCCTCACTAACACTAACCCCTCATTAACACTAACCCCTCACTAATACTAACCCCTCACTAACACTCACCCCTCACTAATACTAACCCCTCACTAACACTCACCCCTCAATAATACTAACCCTTCACTAACACTAACCCCTCACTAACTCTAACCCCTCACCAACACTAACCCCTCACTAACACTAACCCCTCACCCACACTAACCCCTTGCTAACACTAACCCCTCACTAACACTTACCCCTGACTAACCCCTCACCAACACTAACCTCTCACTAATACTAACCCCTCACTAACACTAACCCCTCACTAACACTAACCCTTCACCAACAGTAACCCCTTACTAATACTAACCCCTCACTCACGCTAACCCCTCACCAACACTAACCCCTCACTAATACTAACCCCTCACTAACACTAACCCCTCACCAACACTAACCCCTCACTAATACTAACCCCTCTCTAACACTAACCCCAACCTAAGGGTGCCATGAAATAAATCAAACAGGAGAATCAAAGAGGTGCAGCAGGACAAAGGAGGCTGTTTCTGGTCCTGTTCTGGTTCTGGGCCTCCAGTTTGTATTCAGGATCTCGTCGGACCCATTTGATCTTTACAATGAAAGTTTAGTCTGTAGCTTTATACTCAGCCAGTGTTTATCCTCAGGAACAGTTCGGCCATAAGCTCCAGCTTTGTGTACTTCAAAGGGCTACGACTCGGCTATCAGGTTAGCACAGAAGCTCTCTGCTAACACTCCTAACAACTCCAGCATCCAGCACATTACCATTCTCCTGACTGCACAGGCACCATTACCATTCTCCTGACTGCACAGCCACCATTACCATTCTCATGGCTTCCTCCTGCTTTCTGTTCTGAAGGGAAACTACCAGGTAGAACTGGCTCAGCCAATAAGCTGCCTGCACACACATCAGCCTATCAGCTGCCAGCTCACAGATCAACAGTGAAGGGAATAGAAAGCCTTGTGTCAGAGATTAAATGGCTTGTGGAGAGATGGGGGGGGAGACAGAGAGAGAGAGAGAGCAGGAAAAAAAGGCTTGAGTCACAGAGAGATGGGAGAGAGAGGGGATGAGATGGGGAGAGGAGGAGGGGGAGGAGGAGGAGAGGAGGGGGAGGAGGAGGAGGAGAGGAGGGGGAGAAATTAAAAGCTGCTACCGAGTATGAGAACAGACAGTCTCATTAGCTTTCTACAGACACACACGCACACATGCACACACACACAAACACACACACACACGCACACACACACACACACACACACACACACACACACACACACACAGAATCAGACAGTGGCGCCCAGCAGGCTGAGTGGGTACAGTAATTATACTCCTAAGCCCCTAACCCTGACCCGGAGAGGGTACAGTAATTATATTCCTCTTTGGACCATAGGGACAGTCGCCAATTATTATCTTACACTTCAACACACCCCCTCACCATAACTCTCTCACCCTAACCTTCTCACCGTATAACCCTAACCCTCTCACCCTAACCCCCAACCCTCTCACCCTAACTCTGTAACCCTAACCCTCTCACACTAACTCTGTAACCCTAACCCTCTCATCCTATAACCCTAACCCTCTCACCATAACCCTGAAACCCTAACTCTGTAACTCTAACCCTCTCACCCTAACCCTGTAACCCTAACCCTCTCACCCTATAACCCTAACCCTCTCACCCTAACCCCCTCACCCTATAACCCCAACTCTCTCACCCTAACCCCCTCACCCTATAACCCCAACTCTCTCACCCTATAACCCCAACTCTCTCACCCTAACCCCCTCACCCTATAACCCCAACTCTCTCACCCTATAACCCCAACTCTCTCACCCTAACCCCCTCACCCTATAACCCACAACCCTCTCACCCTAACCCTGTAACCCTAACCCTCTCACCCTATAACCTTAACCCTCTCACCGTAACCCTGAAACCCTAACCCTGTATTTTATTTGGGCTCGGTACTTTCATGTTAATGTTGCTAACTCATTTACAATGTGACGCTATTTAATATTCAATAATCAATCTTAAACTCAACAATACATTCAAGGTTCATGAGCTCTGTTAGATTGTGGAAGTCTTTCTGCCACGGAGTCTGTTAGGATTCCTGTGCAGCAGCATCACAATCCCTACAATCCCTCTGAGAACTCTCTGATCCTGGGAAACAGCGGCCTAACCTGGCCTGCGCCCGGCATCAGCCTGGGAATCCCGGGGTTTGTTTAAGAGACAGTAACTGTGTGAACACTCTGCTAAACGCTCTTCAGGAATCCAAAGCAGAGCAGCTCTTGGTTTGCTGGAATCCACCAACATCTGCATTCAAGTCACTCTCCCACTATGGATATCCTCGAAAGCTCTCAACTAAAAACAGAGAGTTCCTTCCCATTACTGTCTACCTTCTGCGCTTTGGACTTTCTTCAATGATGGTACCATAGATAATACACCACCAGTGGTCAAACACACCTCTAGCAAGGAACCCAACCAGATACTCTAAACACACCTCCACCTGGTTAACCGTTTCAAGCCTGTGTCCACCATCCATAAGATAAGATAAGATAAGATAAGATATTCCTTTATTAATCCCCCTTAGGAGAAATTCACAGTGACCAGCAGTACAGGGGATAGATGAGTGCAATAAGAACCTGACTATAGTCAATAAACAATAAATAGATCTACCTAGACAAGATTAGATTAAATTAAATGAAGTTAAATGCGAGCTCTTAAAGTCAGGTCGGTGAAAAAGTGAGAACCTTTATGCATACATAGTAATCATTATTGAGATGGACAGTGCAATTGATTGATGATCATACATGGTAGTCATCATTGAGGTTTACAGTGCAGTTGGTTGGTAAAAGGTAAACATCCTTGGTAGCTATCAGTAGTGCAAAAATAGGTGTGCAAATGTGTGGAATGTGCAAGATGCAAAATATGCAAATTTTTACAAGGTATTCCAGGTACAACATATGAATAGACCTAAAATGACAAGGGCTAGAAGACAGTCCTAAGGTGTGTGGTGTGTGTGTAGTGTGGTGTTCAGTCCATTGTTCAGTCCATTGTCTGGTGATGTTGGGGCTTCCTAGAGCCTGATGGCTGATGGGATGAAAGAGCCCCCCAAGCGCTTTGAGGCACGTGGCTGAGTGAGTCTGTGGCTGAACGTGCTCCTGAGTTGCCTCAGCTCGGCATAGAGAGGATGAGAGGGGTTGTCCAGGATCGCCAGCAGCTTTCCCCTCGTCCTCCTCACTGTCACCGCCTCCACACAGTCCAGCTTCATCCCCACCGCAGAGCTCGCCTTCCTCGCCAGCTTGTACAGTTTACTGGCACCACCGCTCCCAATGCTTCCTCCCCAGCACACAGCAGCGAAGAAGGTGACACTGGCCACCGCAGACTGGTAGACCATCCGTAGCAGCCTAGTGCACACATTGAAAGATGACAGATGGACAGTGCAGTTGGTAAATAGACATAGTGGTTATCAAGGAGATGAACAGACCTAAAATGACAACGGCTAGAAAACAGTCTGAGGTGTGTGGTGTGGTATACAAATCCATTATCTGGTGGTATTGGCGCTTCCGATACGTTGGGAGCGGGTGGTTGAGGTATTGTAGAGCCTGATAGCTGATGGGATGAAAGAGCCCCCCAAGCGCTTTGAGGCACGTGGCTGAGTGAGCCTATGGCTGAACGTGCTCCTGAGTTGCCTCAGCTCGGCATAGAGAGGGTGAGAGGGGTTGTCCAGGATCCCCTGCAGCTTTCCCCTCATCCTCCTCTCTGTCGCCGCCTCCACACAGTCTAGCTTCATCCCCACCACAGAGCTCGCCCTCCTCACCAGCTTGTTCAGCTTACTGGCACCACCGCTCCCAATGCCTCCTCCCCAGCACACACAGCGAAGAAGGTGACACTGGCTACCACAGACTGGTAGAACATCCGTAGCAGCCTAGTGCACACATTGAAGGATCTGAGCCTCCTCAGGAAGAACAGCCTACTCTGTCCCAGCAGAGTAGGCTCTCTACCGAGGCCCTCCTGTAGAGGGCCTCGGTGTTGTCTGACCAGTCCAGTTTGTTGTTCAGGTGCACCCCAAGGAACTTAAAGGTATCCACCATCTCCACCTCTTCCCCATTTATGGAAACCAGCAATGGGAGACTCTTTCTGCGCCTGAAGTCCACCACCAGCTCCTTGGTTTTCCCTGTGTTGAGCTGAAGGTGGTTCCCATCAAACCATCCCACAAAGTTCTTCATCAGTTCCCTGTACTCCTCCTCCCCCTTGTCTGTGATGCATCCAACAATGGAGGAGTTGTCAGAGAACTTCTGCAGGTGGCATGTTCGGGAGTTGTAGAAGAAATCCGAGGTGTAGAGGGTGAACAAGAATGGTGAAAGTACAGTTCCCTGGGGTGTGCCGGTGTTGCTTGTCACCATGTCTGACAAGCAGTGTCGCAGCCTGACATACTGCGGCCTGTCCGTGAGTTAGTTCGTAATCCATGCCACCATGTCAGGATCGACCTGCATCACCAGGAGCTTCTCAGCCAGCCGGCATGGCTGGACGGTGTCAAAAGCACTGGAGAAGTCAAAGAACATGATTCTCTTCATGCTCTGTGGCCTCTCCAGGTGTGTGTAAGCTCTGTGAAGCAGGTAGATGATAGCATCCTCCACGCCGATGTGGGTTTGGTACGCAAACTGCAATGGGTCCAGGCAGTCACGCACCATGGGCTTGAGGTGGTCCAGAACCAACCTCTCAAAGGTCTTCATGACGTGTGACGTTAGAGCCACAGGTCTGAAGTCCCCTGGAGCGTTGGGACGACCCTTCTTCGGCACAGGGACTACGCAGGAAGTCTTCCATAGAGTTGGCACCTTTTTCAGCCTCAGGGAGAGGCCGAAAAGGTGCGTGAACACTCCTGTCAGCTGCTCCGCACAGATCTTGAGCACCCTCGGGCTGATGCATTCGGGTCCTCTGGCCTTGTTAGGCCTGATCCTTGTGAGCTGCCGTCTCACGTGATGGTTGGGGTTGTTATTACCGGGGTCACAGGAGTAGTAGGGGGTGTGGCGAGGGGGTGACTGTCCTCTGGGCCGGACATTGGTCCAGCCTCCCTGTGAGTGTGGAACGGGAGAGAGAGAGAGGGTGGTGCTGGGAGGGGAGGTGCAAGAGCTGCCATGCCCGGGTCTAGTTGTACCGCAGGGAGATGAGTTGGGCAGGAGGGGGGAGGGGGGGTTGAAGGTCTGGCCCCAGTTGTTGAGTCAAATCTGTTGAAAAACAGGTTTAACTCGTCGGCCCATTCCTTTGTCCCCTCCTGTGGTCCTCCGGCAGTTTTCATGCCGGTGAAGGTTCTCACCCCTGCCCACACCTCTCGGGGGTTGTTCTGCTGCAGCTTCCCCTCTATCCTGCTTTTGTAGCAGTCCTTAGCCCTCCTCAGTTCCCTCCTCAGCTCTCTTTGTATCTCCCTCTGTGTGTCCTCATTGTCTCCTGCCATGAAGGCTCTCCTCTTACGGTTCAACAGGACTTTGATGTCCCCGTTGATCCAGGGTTTGCTGTTGGGGAAGCCTACCTTCTTGGTAGGGACAACACTCTCCTCACAGAACTTTATTTAGTTCGTGACGCATTGAGTGAGACCCTCAATGTCGTCACCGTAGTCTTCCTGAAACATCCCCCAGTCTGTTGTCCTGTAGCACTCCCTCAGGGCCTCCTCAGCCTCCTCAGACCACTGCTGCACAGTCCTGGTGGTGATGGGCTGTCTCCTCACAACCACATCCACACTGTCTCTCATCCCTTCCACAAAACTCTGGACAATCTGAAGAGCAGCTTCAGCAACAGACTCAACCCCGCTGCCTTAAGGAACGGTATAGGAAATCATTCCTTCCTGGTGCTATCTTATTTTTTATACATTTTAATTATATATTTTGTTTTTACTGTATTTCACTTTTTTTTTTACTGTGGCTGCTGCTATGACAACCTAATTTCCCCTCTGGGACATATAAATTTGATCCTATCTTATCTTAACAGAAACACAGTTCTCTTTTACGTCAGGATTCACCAGCCATATACAGTAGGTTTCAAAAGTTGTTTCATGTATTGAAAT
The DNA here is from genome assembly GCA_036785325.1 of Urophycis tenuis. Classification (NCBI taxonomy): domain Eukaryota; kingdom Metazoa; phylum Chordata; class Actinopteri; order Gadiformes; family Phycidae; genus Urophycis; species Urophycis tenuis. The sequence continues at coordinate 7,889,670 of JAXIVH010000016.1, read as the reverse complement.
GAAAAATGAATTAACCATATATTAGCCAGAACACATAAAGCTAGGGTAGGTAGTGTGGAGAGCTGGATTATGAAAGTGTCCAAACATCCTTTGTGACTGTTTCTGAGATGCAGAGCTTCCTCTGATAACTCTATGAATGTTCTCATTCATCCAGGTCATGTTTAATCCGGCCAACAGTTAAATCGAACGCAACTGGACTTAGATTTAGATTTACAAAGAATTACAAATTATGGACTTAGATTTACAAATCTAAGTCCAGTTGCGTTCAATTTAACTGTTGGCCGGATTTCCTCTGATAGCCAACATCCAAACTACATATGGACAACAAGTCAGAGTCAAACCAATTTAACGATTGAACGTTGTTAGCTCAGAATCCAGGTTCTACATTATGTGGAGCTACAGGGGATATCAGATGAGGCTTCATTTGCAGATAAGCTTTAATTAGCCAACAGCAACCATTAAGGTAAGTGCTCATTGATTAGCTCAGGAGCTAACTAGCCATTAAGACTCTCCTGCCAATGATATGATTTATTAGATAAAACACTGGGAATTAACTCCGGATAAGAAACTTCAGAAACCAATGGAATGAGACGCATTCTGTTCTACAGCGTCGAACAGACACATAGAATGACATTCATTGTATTCTACAAGGCAAATCTGTTCAGTAAGGGGGTCAGAAATAAACAGTTGTTCATCAATTTGATTCTGTAATCTAAAGGTAGGGGTGAGGAGGGGCCTGTGGGGGAGGCTGTGGGGGAGGGGGGAGGCTGTGGGGGAGGGGGGAGGCTGTGGGGGAGGCTGTGGGGGAGGCTGTGGGGGAGGCTGTGGGGGAGGGGGGAGGCTGTGGGGGAGGGGGGAGGCTGTGGGGGAGGCTGTGGGGGAGGCTGTGGGGAGGCTGTGGGGGAGGCTATGGGGGAGGGGGGAGGCTGTGGGGGAGGCTGTGGGGGAGGGGGGAGGCTGTGGGGGAGGCTGTGGGGGAGGGGGGAGGCTGTGGGGGAGGCTGTGGGGGAGGCTGTGGGGGAGGGGGGAGGCTGCGGGGGTCCCTGGTTCTTTAAGGCCCAGCGAGGACGTTGAAGCTCTGCCAGACGTTCAAACGACATACGGGACGCGGTGAGCAGGTTCCAGACGGTGACAGGAGAACCACATCAGAGTCCACACCTCCGCTCCCATAACCGACCAGCAGGGTTCTCGGGACATAAACCAAAAGCTTTCCAAGACCAGGGTCGTTTCCCAGCGCTGGTCCCAGTTTGCTGGTGGACATGAAACTGAACTCAACAGCAAACAACAAAAGAATATCAAGCCAGCAGGTTACAATAAACAAACTCAACTTTATTTAAACAGCCAAAAGAATTGTCAACATTATGCTATAACAGAAAAAAACTAGAAAATGTAATTCCACGCGAGGAATTCCTTGTGCAGAGGAATGCCTCATTTAGTTAATTCAGTTGAGGCTGTCTGATAGTTCACAGCAGAGTCAAACTAACAATTGGAAAGCTAGGCTCAATGTTATCTATATGAGAGATTATTTGCATTTTTAATCGCAAATAATCCCAAAAATCGCAGAAATCCCAAAAAAGTATGAGGTTTACAAAAATGAAAAATACATAGCACAGCTACAGAAGCAGACCTTTGTAATACAGTTTGAATGAAATCTCGAGGTTCAGTCGTTTAGCTTCTATTAATTTCACGTTTCTGTGAAAATTAATAATATGACAAATAGTGATATATCTAGATTGTGCATTCCGATGCCAATAAAAAGTTAGTATAAGCTGACCTTGATGTTATTTCACTGCAATATTCCAAAATGGTGTGGAACCATATAGATTATACACCACATTCCCCAGAGCCTCACTGTAGAACAAGAAGTGTCGATAAACTCCAGAACAATAGGTTGCTGCGTGAGCGAACAGACAGGATGGAACAATGTCTTCTGTTGGAGTGGGGGTCGTGGAGGTGACCTTCAGGGGGGAGCAGTGGGGTAGAGTTTCAATGCTGTTCACCATTCATCTCCACGACACAGGACCTCATGAAGGATACCGCATCAATCCAGCTACAAGCTACGAGGCCGGCCTCGCTTCCCTTCACACGCCTTAGTGCTGACATCAGGGTGAACTACAAACAGCGCGCTTTGTTAGCCAACAACCAGCTTTGTTAGCCAACAACCAGCTTTGTTGGCTAGTTCCACCCAGCCTGGGTGGAGGCTGGGTGGAGGGGCTGGAGGCTGGGTGGAGGGGCTGGAGGCTGGGTGGAGGGGCTGGAGGCTGGGTGGAGGAGCTGGAGGCTGGGTGGAGGAGCTGGAGGCTGGGTACATGGGTAGAGAGGAAGAACAAACAGGTTCCACCCAGTGGTGTGATGCAGAAGCCAGAAACTCTCTCTAAGCGCCACCATTAAAGGAATCACGCTGTTGCTGCCCGCCAGTAAATGGGGAAATATAATTACACAGGATTTGCAAAAGTATCTGAGCTGAGGATTACAGACGCTGAGCCAGGCTAAAGCCATGACTGCAGACCCTCCTCTGGTACCAGAGACCCTCCTCTGTACACCCCCACCAACACAAGCAGTGGTTGTAGTTGGACACCTGTTTGATCATCTCAAGCAGGTGAGTTGAGCAGTGCATGGACAGGTTGTTGCTCATAATGTACATTCATATGTATTGTAACTATCCTTCATGTTAATAATACACCTTAATTCTGAGCACTTATCATGTATTTTAATTATTGTACATGTTAATATACCTTCATTATTAAGCATGAATCATGAATTTTAATTATTCTACATGTTACTATACTTTACTTATTATGCATTGATCAAGTATTTTAATTCATGATGGATAATTCACTGTGTGTGCTGAGGATACCAGTGAGGAGACCAGTGAGGATACCAGTGAGACCAGTGAGGAGACCAGTGAGGATACCAGTGAGACCAGTGAGGAGACCAGTGAGGATACCAGTGAGACCAGTGAGGATACCAGTGAGGAGACCAGTGAGGATACCAGTGAGGAGACCAGTGAGGATACCAGTGAGACCAGTGAGGATACCAGTGAGGATACCAGTGAGGATACCAGTGAGGATACCAGTGAGGAGACCAGTGAGGATACCAGTGAGACCAATGAGGCCAACTATGTGCACAACTGCACATAGTTGCACACAGCCATTCCTGTCTGCTTCCATAGCGCTTCCTCTGTAAGCAGCTGAACAAGCAGGCTGCATTCCATTCCTAACTGTCATGTTGCCTTTCTCCTCATGCTTCCTACTTTCAGGTGAAAGCCCTTGTGATCCAGACCTCCAGCATCACCACCAGATCTTGGGTCTTCTGCTGTCAGCGTGAACATTCCTCCGAGGACAGCAGTGACCGTGTGACCCTCGGGGGGCCGGGGGGCCGTATGGTCCATCTTTTAAACTCCTGGGATACGGGGACCACACCTGGAGTCTCATCAAACATCACCAACATCCAGCCGCTGCACTGCTGCGCGTCGGACGAACATAGTCAACATTACTCCTACCATGGCCCCCACCGCCACTGGTCCCCACAGGAGTCAGGCATGTGTGTGTGTCTGTGTGTGTGTGTCTGTGTGTGTGTGTGTACAAGTGTGCATCTGTGAGTGCATGTGTATGTACGTGCAAGTGTGTGTGTGTGTGTCTGTATGTGTTAGTGTGAGTGTGTGTGAGTGTGTGAGTATACATGTGTTAGTGCGTGTGCGTGTGCGTCTGTGAGTGCATGTGTATGTACGTGTAAGTGTGTGTGTGTGTGTGTGTGTGTGTTAGTGTGAGTGTGTGTGAGTGTGTGAGTATACATGTGTTAGTGTGTGCGTGTGCGTGTGCATGTGCGTGCGTGTGTGTATGTGTATGTCCATCTCATCACTGGAGAGGGGATTGGAGAAAGACAGGATGAAAAAAGAGGAAAGAGGAGAAAGGAGAAGGGAGGAAAAGGTGGAGAGAGGAGGAGGAGGAGGAGGTTGAGAGAGGAGGAAGAGGAGGAGGAGGTGGTGGAGAGAGGAGGAAGAGGAGGAGGAGGAGGAGGTGGAGAGAGGACCACAAAGCAGAGGAGAGAAGAGTTCACCTTCCCCAGCTGAGATGAGAACCAGAAAATGCTTCGGCCTGAACAACCTGGTACCAGTACTGCTGAGTGACCTGGTACCAGTACTGCTGAGTGACCTGGTACCAATACTGCTGAGTGACCTGGTACCAGTACTGCTGAGTGACCTGGTACCAATACTGCTGAGTGACCTGGTACCAGTACTGCTGAGTGACCTGGTACCAATACTGCTGAGTGACCTGGTACCAGTACTGCTGAGTGACCTGGTACCAGTACTGCTGAATAACCTGGTACCAATACTGCTGAGTGACCTGGTACCAGTACTGCTGAGTGACCTGGTACCAATACTGCTGAGTGACCTGGTACCAGTACTGCTGAGTGACCTGGTACCAGTACTGCTGAGTGACCTGGTACCAGTACTGCTTCACATAGCATCAGCACACTCAGGGGTGATCTGGGAGGAGGGGGCGAGGTGATCCACCCCCTCCACCCAGATCACCCCTGACCACATCCTTGTCTGGACACCATCACCATGACAACAGAAGCCCTGTTGGACTATGCCTATGACTCCAAACCAGAGAGAAGAGCACTACCCAAACAGCAACATGGGAATACTTTGTTCATGAGGCCTGCAGGCTCAGTTATTCTGGGAGGAGGACCCAGCAGAAGATTTGGCACCCTTTGATTGACCGCGAGCCTTAAGTCAGACTGGAGACTCAGGGAGACTGGACCTTCAGTCATCTGTACGTCAGGCCTCTCCTGTTGAACTTCCATCCTGCCTTCACATGAAAAGCTTTCTGCAGCCTTGGAGCCAGCGTCGCCAGGGCTGAGCCCACACGCGTCAGCAGCATTGTCCATTACCTTCTAAATGCTCCACAAAGCTGGAGAGATGCTGGCACCACAGGGACCACCTGCTATGTGGTGAAATCCCGACAGGATTAATAAAAGATGGGTCAGCAGGAGACATCAAACCAACCTGGAGTTACTCTCCACCACACCCTTCTCCATCCTCCTGACCGCGAGGACACACTCAGGAAACAACGCTCAGACCTCCAGGTCCACAGTTCTTCGGGGTAGAAAACTGAGGTGACTGGCTATAGTTTTTCTTCAAACCAAAATATTTGACACGTTATCTAATGATTCCTTCAACTAAGAAACAAAGACACAGACATGCTGTTCCACTCAGAGGAGGAACAGCAGATGTCCTGGTGTCCAGGGGCGGTTTCTTTGTGATCCCGAATATTCAATCTAAAATAGATCCTCCTGCTGGGTCCCCAGAGGACCTACATGAAGCCATCCAGACCCCCTGGCTCAGAAGCCCAAACCCCCGTCCTGTCACATTTGAAAAATAAACTCTTTTTGTTGTTACATGTAGGTCAGAGTGTTGCTGGCTAGTGAGGGTTTCTCTGTCCGTTGTTCAACTCATCTTGTAATGGCTCCACTCCCCAGAGTGGTCCCATGTTCCAGCTATCAGCCATTATGTGTCATTACCTTCCTCTAAAAGAACAAAGCAGAGCTAAAATACAGACAGAAAGCATGGCTGGAAGCTGGAGGCAGTAAGGGCGGTACAGCTGAGACTCATCTCACTCTAAGGCTTTTTTCTTACCCTGTGTGGATTTCTTCTGTTCCCGACAGTAAATGGGTTAGCACGGCGTTAGCAGAGCGCTAACTAAAGGAATGCCTGCAGTGATGCATGTTAGTGGAGGACAGTGTTTACCACTCGTATTCATCACAGCAGTCAGGGCCCCATGGAGGCCCGGGGAGTAATTGGAAAGGTGCTGGTTGTTGTGGGATAAGGACAGGGGGAGAGGAGGAGAGGAGGAGGGGTGGGGGGAGGGGAGGAGGAGGGGTGGGGGAGGAGGAGAGGAGGAGGGGTGGGGGGAGGGGAGGAGGAGAGGAGGAGGGGTGGGGGGAGGGGAGGAGGAGGGGTGGGGGAGGAGGAGGGGTGGGGGAGGAGGAGAGGAGGAGAGGATAAGGAGAGTGATTAGCGCTGCGATCCTAGGAGGATCATTGGTCTGTTGGACTTCATCCTGCTCATCAGTATGTATCTTCTCTTCCTCTTCCCAGGGTGAATGCTGATTAAATATCAAACACAACAAGGTGTACAGCTAACGTTATTACAAAGTCTTATTCACACCACAAACTACACGGACTGAGAAGAACCATATCAGGCCTTAGGTGCTACTACTGGCACCGTGGTTCAACAGGAAGTCCTCCTGGTGGTAACCACGGTTACAGATAATGCTGATTGCCTAAATTGAATGTTAAACACTGCAACAAAACATAACTCAAACTAATCAGAGCTGTAAGCTAACTAACCCTATCTAACTAACAGCATCCCAAACCTCTCTAGCTCGGCAGCCCACAGCAACCCAACTACCTTTAAAAGACACCAGCAGTCTCTCTCTCTCTCTCTCTCTCTCTCCCTCTCTCTCCCTCCCTCTCTCCGCTGTCACATGTTGTTGCCGGAGCATCACACCTGCAGCCTCCCAGAGCCACCAGATGTTCTGGTTCTGCTGTTTACAAAACCACTTGGTGGTACCAGACCAAGGTGGGCTTGGTCTTAAGGAATGTATGCCTTTTAGTCAAATCATTATTTATTCAATTCCTTTAATATCAAACAATCATTTCATTATTGAAGTCCCATAAATAGTATTGATGGACACCTCCGCGTTCCCCACAGCAGGGACCGCTCGCTCCAGGTTGTTACTGCCATCTTACAGACTGGATTGACAGAGAGGGGTTCATGCTCAGAGCTGCCCCGAGGGAGAGGGCCGAGTCTGGGGACGCTCCTCAACTCTACACCGGGGATGAGGTTCTGAGAAAGGCCTCTCCAGGGAGTCCTGAGAATGTCACAATAAGGCATGTGTGGTCGGCAGGGGAGAAGGAGAGCCGGGGGAGGGAGAGTGGGCGGGGGAGACCAGGGAGAGACCAGGGAGAGTGGGCGGGGGAGACCAGGGAGAGACCAGGGAGAGTGGGCGGGGGAGACCAGGGAGAGGAGGGGGAGACCAGAAAGAGATCAGGAAGAGGGGAGGGGGGGACCAGGGAGAGACCAGGGAGAGGAGGGGGGGGAGACCAGGGAGAGGAGGGGGGGAGACCAGGGGGAGGAGGGAGAGACCAGGGAGAGGAGGGGGAGATCAGGGAGAGGGGCGGGGGAGACCAGGGAGAGGAGGGGGGGAGACCAGGGAGAGGAGGGGGAGACCAGGGAGAGGAGGGGGAGACCAGGGAGAGGAGGGAGAGACCAGGGAGAGGAGGGGGAGACCAGAAAGAGATCAGGGAGAGGGGAGGGGGAGACCAGGGAGAGGAGGGGGAGACCAGAAAGAGATCAGGGAGAGGGGAGGGGGAGACCAGGGAGAGGAGGGGGAGACCAGGGAGAGGAGGGGGGGAGACCAGGGAGAGGAGGGGGGGAGACCAGGGAGAGGAGGGGGAGACCAGGGAGAGGAGGGGGGGAGACCAGGGAGAGGAGGGGGAGACCAGGGAGAGGAGGGGGGGGAGAGGAGGGGGAGACCAGGGAGAGACCAGGGAGAGGAGGGGGAGACCAGGGAGAGGAGGGGGTGACCAGGGAGAGGAGGGGGAGACCAGGGAGAGGAGGGGGGGAGACCAGGGAGAGGAGGGAGAGACCAGGGAGAGGAGGGAGAGACCAGGGAGAGGAGGGAGAGACCAGGGAGAGGAGGAGGAGAGACCAGGGAGAGGAGGGGGAGACCAGGGAGAGGAGGGGGGGGGAGAGCAGGGAGAGGGGGGGGGGGCGAGCTGGACGAGCTAGGCTGGCTGGTCAGGTTGTCATGGCAACACGGTGGGATGTGAGTCAGGAGGTCATGCTAGTTAGAGGATAAAGCCGATGCTACCGCTGCTCCCCGGCTCATGATGAGAGTGCAGAGCATCTCTCTAAATGAGAGATGACAGAATCCAATGCATGGACAACCCTCACGTCACACATGAAGTCGTTACAGTGAAACATAAACACATACATCATGAGAATGTCTAGCAGCCTCCAGCAACCTGACAACACAGCCCCAGAACCCCCTAGCAACGCCCACCACCTCAGACCCTCCCCCTAGCAACCCTTCCCTAGCAACATCCATCTCCTCCACTCGGTGTTGAGACCTTCAGGCCTGCTGTTCAAATGATTCTAAATGTTTGGGCGCGTTCAGCCGCTTGTTTCCACCTTGTAAAGGCTCTATTCATCACGCTGCGCTTCAGAGCTCTGTGTTCTCCTGAAACGCGCTCCTCAGATGGCAGCGAGTTTGTCCCCAGCCTCCATGAATCTGTCCATTCAGTCCCTTCCAACGCAGGCCTGATCCCCTTTCTCTGGCAGGGGATTCATCATCCATCAGGCCTGGATAGTGGAAGTTATTGATTGGTTATATTTGAGGCACTTACTGCTAAAGAGAGAAGGAGGTAGAGGAGGAGGAGGAGGGGGAGGGGCCTACAGCAGGAGCAGGAGGTAGGGGAAGGGCCTACAGCCTCGAGAAAGAGGAGGAGGAAGGAGAGGGGCCTACAGCTGGAGCAGGAGGAGAAGGAGGAGGCTTGTGTGTTGAACCATAAATAAAATATTTCTCACATTTCATTCGACTAAATGAACAGCCAGCGTGTGGGCCATCAGGAGGCAGGTTCCTTCCATGACCTGCTTCACAACCACAGCCCACAGGAGCCCAGCATGGACAGGACACGCAACCACAGGCTCCAAAGAACAGATGAAAAACGTGATTGCTTTCCTTCACCTGGGCATTGAAAATGGAGACTTGTGGGGTGGCAGACTTAGTGGAACATGATGTTTAGTGTAGGGGTGTGTAGTGTGTGTTTAGTGATGTAGAAGGACTAACTGAGAGACACACTACTGACACAGTCACCTCACTGAACAGCTTGGAACAAATGGACAAAGAAAACAGGGAAGGAGTGAAGGAGGTGGAGAAGAGGAGGGAGAGATCAGCATTAGAGATGGATGAGGGGTGGGGGAGAGAGGGGGAGCTGGAGAGAGGGCTGGTCATTTCACGGTGTGGCCACTGTAATCTCCTCAAGGTCAGAGCAGACGCTTGTCACAGGGAGTGACGAGGTTCATTTAAAGATTCTGTATTCAAATGGTTCAGCAGAGCCTGAGGTCTGAGGGTGTAGATATCTGGAGGTCTGAGGGTGTAGATATCTGGAGGTCTGAGGGTATAGATATCTGGAGGTCTGAGGGTATAGATATCTGGAGGTCTGAGGGTGTAGATATCTGGAGGTCTGAGGGTATAGATATCTGGAGGTCTGAGGGTGTAGATATCTGGAGGTCTGAGGGTATAGATATCTGGAGGTCTGAGGGTGTAGATGTCTGGAGGTCTGAGGGTATAGATATCTGGAGGTCTGAGGGTGTAGATATCTGGAGGTCTGAGGGTGTAGATATCTGGAGGTCTGAGGGTGTAGCTATCTGGAGGTCTGAGGGTGTAGATGTCTGGAGGTCTGAGGGTATAGATATCTGGAGGTCTGAGGGTGTAGTAGTGTAGTGGTGGAGGTAATAGTGGTGGTGGTTATGGTGGGGGTAATAGTGGAGGTGGTGGTGATGGTGGAGGTAATAATGGAGATGGTGGTGGTGGTAAAGGCGGTGATGGTGGTGGTAATAGTGGTGGTGCTGGTGGAGGTAATAGTGGTGGTGCTGGTGGAGGTAATAGTGGAGGTGTTGATGGTGGTGGAGGTAATAGTGGAGGTGGTGGTGGAGGTAATAGTGGAGGTGTTGGTGGTGGTGGAGGTAATAGTGGAGGTGGTGGTGGTGTTGGACGTAATAGTGGAGGTGATGGTGGAGGTAATAGTGGAGGTGGTGGTGGTGGTGGAGGTAATGGTGGAGGTGTTGGTGGTGGTGGAGGTAATAGTGGAGGTTTTGGTGGTGGTGGAGGTAATAGTGGAGGTGGTGGTGGAGGTAATAGTGGAGGTGTTGGTGGTGGTGGAGGTAATAGTGGAGGTGGTGGTGGTGTTGGACGTAATAGTGGAGGTGATGGTGGAGGTAATAGTGGAGGTGGTGGTGGTGGTGGAGGTAATGGTGGAGGTGTTGGTGGTGGTGGAGGTAATAGTGGAGGTTTTGGTGGTGGTGGAGGTAATAGTGGAAGTGGTGGTGGAGGTAATAGTGGAGGTGGTGTTGGACGTAATAATGGAGGTGATGGTGGAGGTAATAGTGGAGGTGGTGTTGGACGTAATAATGGAGGTGATGGTGGAGGTAATAGTGGAGGTGGTGTTGGACATAATAGTGGAGGTGATGGTGGAGGTAATAGTGGAGGTGGTGTTGGACGTAAAAGTGGAGGTGATGGTGGAGGTAATAGTGGAGGTGGTGGAGGTAATGGTGGAGGTGTTGGTGGTGGTGGAGGTAATAGTGGAGGTGGTGGTTGAGGTAATAGTGGTGGTGGTGGTGGAGGTAATAGTGGAGGTGGTGGTGGTGGTGGAGGTAATAGTGGAGGTGGTGGTGGAGGTGGTGGTGGAGGTAATAGTGGAGGTGGTGGTGGTGGTGGAGGTAATAGTGGAGGTGGTGGTGGAGGTAATAGTGGAGGTGGTGGTGGTGGTGGAGGTAATAGTGGAGGTGGTGGTGGAGGTGGTGGTGGAGGTAATAGGGGAGGTGGTGGTGGTGGAGGTAATAGTGGAGGTGGTACTGGAGGTAAGGGTGGAGGTGGTAGTGGTGGGGGTAATAGTAGAGGTGCTGGTGGAGGTAATAGTGGAAGTGGTGGAGGTAATAGTGGAGGTGATGCTGGAGGTAATAGTGGAGGTGGTGGTGGTGGAGGTAATAGTGGAGGTGGTGGTGGAGGTAATAGTGGTGGTAATGGTGGAGGTAATAGTGGAGGTGGTGGAGGTAATAGTGGAGGTGGTGGTGGAGGTAATGGTGGAGGTGATGCTGGAGGTAATAGTGGAGGTGGTGGTGGTGGAGGTAATAGTGGAGGTGGTGGTGGAGGTGGTGGTAATAGTGGTGGTGATGGTGGAGGTAATAGTGGTGGTGATGGTGGATGTAATAGTGGAGGTGGTGTAGGACGTAATAGTGGAGGTGGTGGTGGACGTAATAGCGGAGGTGGTGGAGGTAAAAGTGGAGGTGGTGGTGGTGGAGGTAATAGTGGAGGTGGTGGTGGAGGTAAAAGGGATGCCATCCTGGAGTACTGAGTTGGTTGTAATCTGCAGCCTCACTGCTAGATGGCCCCAAGTCCTCCACACTGCATCTTTAAGTGAACTAACTTGTTGGTCAGTTGGGCCCCAGCTGGTTTTACGAGGTCTTTATGAATCCAAACGACTCTCTTCCACATCATTAACTTGTGTCATCGTCATCAGAGGGAACATTAGTAGAACACCTTCCATCCAGAGCAAGATACATTCATAGTTGGGTTTTGCACAAGCCAAGACTACAGATGTCTCATTATGAGGTCTCATTATGATGTCTCATACAGGACAGCAGCAGCAGCAGCACGCTTTAGGACCTGCAGTACAAGTCGTTATCTAAATGGAAGAGATGATGGATGATCCTGATCAGCCCCATAGTTAGGTTCACAGTAACGTCTTCAGGCAGGACTTTCACCGTCCAACCCTTTTAATGGATTTAAGGCCGTTAACCTTTGGGCTGACAGCAGTGTGGTTTCCTGATGGGTAGAAACCCTTTGATCACACGTTTGGTCCTGAAATGTGTTTCCTCCACAAGAGACATCTACATTCAGAGGACCAGCTCCTGACGGCTTCCAACAGCAGCATGAACAAAAGACTCTCCTGAGGCATCCTCCTCACCAGGATCAATTTGGATTAGATAGCCTTAGTTTACATTGTCTCAGATTACATACATGTGTTTACATCACATTAGTTTACATTGTCTCAGATTAGATAGATGTGTTTACATCACATTAGTTTACATTGTCTCAGATTAGATAGATGTGTTTACATCACATTAGGTTACTGTGAAAAGCGAGGGTCTCGTTTTTCCAGAGCCTACCGTTGTGCCCTGAGTATTTCCCAACAGCGTCACACTACAGCGTCACACTAGCCACACTACATTTCCCATCATGCAATACATATCAGGTAAGCTAACGGCTACAAACAACCACAACACACATCGGTTCAGTTAACATTTATTTATCAACAACACAGCGAACAGTGAGGTACCCACTGGTTCCGCTACACATTTTCACTCCGTCAACAATAAATACGCTACGTTACCACACACCACACTCACTAGTCGACTGTCAAACTTCAGGTCCGTCCGCAAACTGGTCCGGGTGGAAACGCGTGCCACATTGGCGCCAGGTCCTTATTGCCTGTCCCGGGACAGTGTAATTGGGTTGGCTGACGGCGGGGGTGGTTAGTTGGCGGGAATATGGTGTGTATTATTCTGATTACGTATGTGATGTATTTAAAGAGTATGTTTGAGTGGGGAAATGTTTATGTGGAAATGTGTGCATTATGGGGTATGTTGTGATATTGAATCTGTGTGTTCTATCCATTAGGATGATTGGGCATTTAGAGGGGTTACCTCTCCTAGTGGACTCTCCCAATTAGTAGCTCATTGGGAGGGTTATTTAAGCTATTGGGGAGACCAAGTACGGGGGTTGGGGGGTAGACAGTGTGGGTTACGTCAGCTTGCTGAGAGGCTGTGGTTTTGACTGTCTGCCCGAAAACGAGTTGTAGCGCCTATGATTGGCCGGTTTTGATTTCTTTTTATGTTGCAGTATTTTGTTTTCCTTTTTGTTTCCACGATAGCACTGTAAATAAACCTACACAATCTTTGCAAGTAAATTCGCTGAGTGGCCTCCTGCTTTCTCCACTTCCGAAAAACTCCTTGGTGGCGTCCCATCCCGTATGTGAGGCGGAGGTGCTAGACACCTTCTCGTCCACAGTTGGTGGCAGTGGTGGGATCGTGGCGCCCTCCAAGAGCACAAAGAACAATCCAGGAAGACGGGAGCAGATCCGCCAGAGGATGTCCATCCGACATCTACCCAGGGGCAAGCGGCAGCTAGAGGAGGAAGAACGCGAAAAAGAGGATGAAGCCCAGGGAGGTGAGCCAGCGCCGGATGATGCAGCTGAGGACCCTGGGACGATGAACCTGGCATCCCTCTACAGCCTGCTTCAGAAGACCCTCAAGGGCCAAGAGCGTGAGGCCTACAAGCAGGAGCAAAGATGGCGTAGCGTTCAGGTGCAGCTGAACAATGTGCGAGAGGACCTGGAGGAAGAGAAAAGGCGTGGCGGTGAGGGACGTCATCCAGGGGGTGATGGCGCTCGACTTCGAGGGGAACCACCAACACCAGCAGCACTGCCGGATCTGGGGCCTGGACCAGCAGTCCCACCTGACCAGGCAGCACCGTCTCCAGCCGCCTGGAGCAGAGCGGCCGTGCCAAAGCTGGAGGAGGGAGATGACATTGAACAGTATCTCACCACCTTTGAGAGACTGGCAGTGGCCTATCGGTGGCCAAGAGAGGATTGGGCTGTGTACCTTGTACCGTATCTGACAGGACGGGCCCGCGCTGCATACGTGGCGATGGATATCCTGGAGGCCATGGAGTACAGCAAGGTGAGGGAAGCCATTCTCTCAAAATACGAGATCAACGAAGAGATCTACAGACAGCAATTCCGTGATCCAGACGTCCGACCAGGAGAGACGCCGAAAGAACTGTATAACCGCCTGAAAGACTGCTATAAGAGGTGGATAAAGCCAGACGGGAAGACGGTTGAGGTCATCGGAGAGCTCCTCATCCTGGAGCAGTACCTGCAAACCCTGGCTCCTGATGTGCGGGTGTGGGTGAAGGAGCATAACCCGACGACTGGCCAGCAGGCTGCCGAGTTGGTTGAGGCGTTCCTTGCAGCACGCCCGGGAGCCAAGACGTTCAGGATCCAGAGCTTCAACCGATCACCAGCCGGGGGTAAGTCTGGGGGATTCGGTTTGGGAGTTGGTCCTAGGGGCTTTGGCCAGAGTAGGATGCCGAACACACAGCCACACCAAACCAATACTTCACAACCTACATCACCATACAATTCACCCCCTAGCTCACAGCCTAGACAGGCCCCAGCCCACACAGCCACAAAGAGCAGGGTGAATTTCATATGTTACCACTGTAATCACGCAGGTCACATAAGCAGAGAGTGTCCCATCAAAAAGGCCAAAGAGATGGGCATGTGTAGTGTACGTAGACCGGGTAGTACATCGGAGATGGGGGTCGGTAAAGTTCAGACTGTTCCGGTGCAGGTCAATGGCAAGGCTACGGTTGCCCTCCTAGATACAGGTAGCACACAGACCCTAGTTCAGCCCCATCTGATAGACGGGTCAGAGAAGCTGGGGGAAAGGCATATCAGGGTGTGTTGTGTTAATGGGGATGAGCATGTCTATCCTGTGGCAAAGATATGCCTGGTGGTTAGAGGGCGGACCTTTTGGCTATCTGCGGGGGTGGTTGAAGGATTGAGTCAGCCAGTAGTAATGGGACAGGATGTATTCATACTACCTGAACTAGTTCAGTGTACCAAGCCAGTTAGCATGGTGGCGACTCGGTCTCAAGCGAAGGCTAAAGCTGATGCTACTAGGTCACTGCTAGAGATAATGCCCTTTAGTCAACAGGACATCAGCTCACCTGAGCATGTAAAAATTAAAAAGCCGCAAACAGAGAAGGAGAGAGAAAGTGCAGGGCACAGTGCAGAAGCTGGGAGACCAGATGCCAGTTCCTGATGTGCCGCGAGAAGCATTGTGGGAGATTCCCGGTAATTTTAGTGAACTGCAGAAGGAGGATCCATCTTTAGAGGTGAGTTTTGGCAAAGTCACTGAGATAGATGGGGAAAAGACGGGTGTAGCTGCAGCCTTATCGGGAGAGCACTATTTTATCCGAGAGGGCCTATTGTATCATCAACCTGAAGGGGGCCGCAGTGAGCAGTTAGTTCTCCCAAAGTGCCTTAGAGAGAAGGTGTTGGCATTGGGCCATGATATCCCTTGGGCAGGGCATCTCGGCAATGCTAAGACTTTGGAGAGAATAGCTGCACGTTTTCACTGGCCAGGGTTGTACACTGATGTCCAAAGGTACTGTAAGTCATGTCCCACCTGTCAACTTACCAGTAGCCACAAAGTCAGACCTTCCCCTCTGCATCCACTCCCCATCATTGGTGTCCCTTTTCACCGAATAGCTATGGACATAGTGGGGCCCTTAGAAAGAACACGGTCGGGTCACAGATTCATTCTGGTGATTTGTGATTATGCGACCCGATACCCAGAAGCCTTTCCGCTGCGCAAAATCACAGCTAGCACTATTGCACGGGCATTACTTCAGCTGATATCTAGGGTAGGCATACCACACGAAATCCTCACAGACCAGGGAACTGCCTTCCTTTCCAAGACACTTAAACAAGTGTATAGTTTGTTGGGGATAAGTGGGATAAGGACCACTCCCTACCACCCTCAGACTGATGGGCTGGTAGAGAGGTATAACCGAACATTGAAAAGCATGATTCGGAAGTTTGTTGCTAACAACGGCAAAGACTGGGACCAGTGGCTGCCTTATCTCCTCTTTGCCTACAGGGAGGTGCCGCAGGCGTCCACAGGGTTCTCGCCCTTTGAACTCTTATATGGACGTCAAGTCAGAGGCCCTCTGGATTTGCTGCGGGAGGCCTGGGGGAATCCCAGGCCCGCGGAGAGTCACAACATACTCGCCTACGTCCTGAAGATGCGGGACAAACTGCAGGAGATGGCTAGCCTGGTGGAAGACAACATGCGGCAGGCCCAACAGACCCAAGCCCGGTGGTACGACCAGTCAGCGAGGCAGAGGAGCTTCAAGCCAGGACAGCAGGTTCTCTTGCTGTTACCGACGACGGAGAGCAAGCTTCTGGCCCGTTGGCAGGGGCCGTACCAGATTACTCGTCAGCTGGGGCCGGTGACCTACGAGCTGGAGATGCCCGGGAGGCGTAAGACCAGGCAGGTCTTCCACATCAACCTCCTCAAGGAGTGGCATGAGCAGGAGTTGCCACTCAGTCACCAGCTGATGGTGCAATCTGTGGGGGAGGACGAGGATGCACCCGAGCAGTTCTTTCCTGTGCAGGTCCCCATCACTGAGCCGGACCTCTCTCACCTGACTGCGCAGCAGGCGCAGGAGCTACGGGCCATCGTCCCGGAGGGGTTGTTCTCAGAGCAGCCGGGGCGCACATCAGTGGTGGAGCATGACTTCCACCTTAAAGACTCCAAGCCGGTGAGACAAAGAATGCACCGGATCCCCGAGCGCTTGTTGCCTGCACTCCAGGAGGAGTTGGAGGCGATGAAGCAGCTGGGGGTCATTGAGCGGTCCTGCAGTGGCTGGAGCAGCCCTGTGGTTCTCGTTCCTAAGAAAGATGGAAGCCTCCGCTTCTGCATTGATTTCAGGCAGCTGAACGCCCAGTCCAACTTTGATGCCTATCCAATGCCGAGGTTGGAGGACCTCATCGAGCATCTTGGACAGGCGCGATTCATCACCACCCTTGACCTCTGCAAGGGGTATTGGCAAGTTCCGTTGGCTGAAAGAGTGAAGCCATACACTGCCTTCCGTACCCCTCAAGGTTTGTACCAGTTCACCGTCATGCCTTTCGGCCTGCAGGGGGCGCCTGCATGCTTCCAGAGGCTGATTGACAGTGTGCTGGACGGCACAGACACCTTTGCAGCGGCGTATCTGGACGACGTGGTCATCTACAGCGCCACCTGGGGGGAGCACCTGCAGCATCTGGGAGAGGTGCTGCGTCGCATCCATGAAGCTGGGCTGACGATCCAGCCAAAGAAATGTGCCCTGGCTCAGTCGGAGGTCAGGTACCTCGGGCACATCATCGGTGGCGGGGTGATTAAGCCTCAAAAGGACAAGTTGGAGTCGATCCGGGACTGTCCGCGACCCCAGACCAAGAAGGGCGTACGGTCTTTTTTGGGGCTCGCTGGATGGTACCAGAGATTCATCCCGAACTTTGCTACCCGTGCAGCACCTCTCACTGATCTGACCCGGAAGTCGGGGTCCACAAGGGTCAAGTGGGAGGAGGTGCATGAGGGTGCTTTTCAGGACCTGAGAGCAGCATTGGTCTGTGAACCGGTGTTGCAGAGTCCGGACTTTGAGAGACAGTTCACGGTGCAGACAGATGCATCTGGAGTGGGACTCGGGGCCGTTCTTCTCCAGGGGGAGGCCGAAGAGCAGAAGCCGGTGGCTTACATTAGCCGTAAGCTCTTTCCCCGTGAAACCAGGTACTCTGTGGTGGAGCTTGAGTGTCTGGCAGTGAAGTGGGCTCTAGAGACTTTGAAATATTACCTGTTGGGAAGAGACTTTGTACTTGAAACTGATCATAAGGCATTGCAATGGTTGGGGACAATGAAAGATGCTAATGCACGTATTACCCGGTGGTTTTTGTCTTTGCAACCCTTTAAGTTTCAGATCAAGTACAGGGCGGGGAAGCTGAACCCGGTGGCAGACTTCCTGTCTCGTCACCCCAGTGACGAGCCTTCAGAGGGGGGAGGAAATGTGAAAAGCGAGGGTCTCGTTTTTCCAGAGCCTACCGTTGTGCCCTGAGTATTTCCCAACAGCGTCACACTACAGCGTCACACTAGCCACACTACATTTCCCATCATGCAATACATATCAGGTAAGCTAACGGCTACAAACAACCACAACACACATCGGTTCAGTTAACATTTATTTATCAACAACACAGCGAACAGTGAGGTACCCACTGGTTCCGCTACACATTTTCACTCCGTCAACAATAAATACGCTACGTTACCACACACCACACTCACTAGTCGACTGTCAAACTTCAGGTCCGTCCGCAAACTGGTCCGGGTGGAAACGCGTGCCACATTGGCGCCAGGTCCTTATTGCCTGTCCCGGGACAGTGTAATTGGGTTGGCTGACGGCGGGGGTGGTTAGTTGGCGGGAATATGGTGTGTATTATTCTGATTACGTATGTGATGTATTTAAAGAGTATGTTTGAGTGGGGAAATGTTTATGTGGAAATGTGTGCATTATGGGGTATGTTGTGATATTGAATCTGTGTGTTCTATCCATTAGGATGATTGGGCATTTAGAGGGGTTACCTCTCCTAGTGGACTCTCCCAATTAGTAGCTCATTGGGAGGGTTATTTAAGCTATTGGGGAGACCAAGTACGGGGGTTGGGGGGTAGACAGTGTGGGTTACGTCAGCTTGCTGAGAGGCTGTGGTTTTGACTGTCTGCCCGAAAACGAGTTGTAGCGCCTATGATTGGCCGGTTTTGATTTCTTTTTATGTTGCAGTATTTTGTTTTCCTTTTTGTTTCCACGATAGCACTGTAAATAAACCTACACAATCTTTGCACGTAAATTCACTGAGTGGCCTCCTGCTTTCTCCACTTCCGAAAAACTCCTTGGTGGCGTCCCATCCCGTATGTGAGGCGGAGGTGCTAGACACCTTCTCGTCCACAGTTACATTATCTCAGATTACATACATGTGTTTACATCACATTAGTTTACATTGTCTCAGATTAGATAGATGTGTTTACATCACATTAGTTTACATTATCTCAGATTACATAGATGTGTTTACATCACATTAGTTTACATTATCTTAGATTAGATAGATGTGTTTACATCACATTAGTTTACATTGTCTCAGATTAGATAGATGTGTTTACATCACATTAGTTTACATTATCTCAGATTACATACATGTGTTTACATCACATTAGTTTACATTATCTCAGATTACATACATGTGTTTACATCACATTAGTTTACATTATCTCAGATTACATACATGTGTTTACATCACATTAGTTTACATTATCTCAGATTACATACATGTGTTTACCTCACATTAGTTTACATTGTCTCAGATTAGATAGATGTGTTTACATCACATTAGTTTACATTGTCTCAGATTAGATAGATGTGTTTACATCACATTAGTTTACATTGTCTCAGATTAGATAGATGTGTTTACATCACATTAGTTTACATTGTCTCAGATTAGATAGATGTGTTTACATCACATTAGGTTACATTATCTCAGATTACATACATGTGTTTACATCACATTAGTTTACATTGTCTCAGATTAGATAGATGTGTTTACATCACATTAGTTTACATTGTCTCAGATTAGATAGATGTGTTTACATCACATTAGTTTACATTGTCTCAGATTAGATAGATGTGTTTACATCACATTAGTTTACATTATCTCAGATTACATAGATGTGTTTACATCACATTAGTTTACATTATCTTAGATTAGATAGATGTGTTTACATCACATTAGTTTACATTGTCTCAGATTAGATAGATGTGTTTACATCACATGAGTTTACATTATCTCAGATTACATAGATGTGTTTACATCACATTAGTTTACATTATCTTAGATTAGATAGATGTGTTTACATCACATTAGTTCACATTATCTTAGATTAGATAGATGTGTTTACATCACATTAGTTCACATCATCTCAGATTACATAGATGTGTTTACATCACATTAGTTCACATTATGTTAGATTAGATAGATGTGTTTACATCACATTAGTTCACATTATCTCAGATTACATAGATGTGTTTACATCACATTAGTTTACATTATTTTAGATTAAATAGATGTGTTTACATCACATTAGTTTACATTTTCTTAGATTAGATAGAGGAGCGGCACGGTGGTGCAGTGTCGCCTCACAGCGAGAGGGTTCTGGGTTCGAATCCACCTGGGACCCGGGACCTTTCTGTGTGGAGTTTGCATGTTCTCCCCGTGCTTGCGTGGGTTCTCTCCGGGTACTCCGGCTTCCTCCCACAGACCAAAAACATGCAGGTTGGGGATTAGGTTAATTGGTGTCTCTAAATTGACCATAGGTGTGTATGTGAGTGTGAATGGTTGTTCGTCTATATATGTTAGCCCTGTGATAGGCTGGCGACCTGTCCAGGGTGTACCCCGCCTCTCGCCCGTTGCAGCTGGGATTGGCTCCAGCCCCCCCGCAACCCTCGTAGAGGATAAGCGGTTTCGATAATGGATGGATGGATAGATTAGATAGATGTGTTTACATCACATTAGTTTACATTATCTTAGATTAGATAGATGTGTTTACATCATGTTAGTTCACATTATCTTAGATTAGATAGATGGGTTTACATCACATTAGTTCACATTATCTTAGATTAGATAGATGTGTTTACATCACATTAGTTCACATTATCTTAGATTAGATAGATGTGTTTACATCACGTTAGATAGCATTTTCATCATCTTAGACTCAATTCCATTATATTTTATTAGATAGAAATAGTTCACATTGGATACGATTACTTTACGTTAAATTCAGTAACATTCTATTATGTGTATTTACATCAGATTACAAATATTATATGACATTAATTTAGATTTGATAGGATTATTTAACATTACATTAGATTACATTTGATTAGATTAGGTAATACTGAACTGTATACATTATATAATGCTAACAGCACGTAGCCACGGGGTCTGGGAAGCTGTTGTGTCTGATGGGACCTCCAACAGGAGCTTCACATCCTAGATGTTCCCTGAGAGAAGTGTCAGAGGTGTGACCTGTTGGCTGGACAGCTTCTCAAATCGCTGGCTCTCTTTGTGTCTTCATGACTTGACAGGTAGATGTGTTTACCCCATGGGATGAACCACACCATTTCTAAAAACAAAACAAAACTTCTGGAACTTTATTCACCCTGAACTGTCACCGTGTTGTCAAGCAGCTCCGCCCTCCACCACCAGCACCAACCACCTGCTGGGCCCAGTGTTGGACCGGTCCAGACAGGCGGTGTTGGACCGGTCCAGACAGGCAGTGTGACCAGTCCTGACAGTCAGTGTTAGACCGGTACTGACAGTCAGTGTGTTGGACCGGTCCAGACAGGCAGTGTGACCGGTTCAGACAGGCAGTGTGTTGGACCGGTCCAACACTGTCTGGACCGGTCCAGGCAGTGTTGGATTGGTCCAGACAGGCAGCGTTGGACCGGTCCAGACAGGCAGTGTGTTGGACCGGTCCAGGCAGTGTTGGACCGGTCCAGACAGGCAGTGTGTTGGACCGGTCCAGACAGGCAGTGTGTTGGACCGGTCCAGACAGGCAGTGTGACCGGTCCAGGCAGTGTGTTGGACCGGTCTAGACAGTGTTGGACCGGTCCAGACAGGCAGTGTGTTGGACCGGTCCAGGCAGTGTTGGACCGGTCCAGACAGGCAGTGTGTTGGACCGGTCCAGACAGGCAGTGTGACCGGTCCAGGCAGTGTGTTGGACCGGTCTAGACAGTGTTGGACCGGTCCAGACAGGCAGTGTGTTGGACCGGTCCAGACAGGCAGCGTTGGACCGGTCCAGACAGGCAGCGTTCTAACCCTCCAGACTGGCAGACTGAGTGTTGGACCGGTCCAGACAGGCAGTGTGTTGGACCGGTCCAGGCAGTGTGTTGGACCGGTCCAGACAGGCAGTGTTGGACCGGTCCAGACAGGCAGTGTGTTGGACCGGTCCAGACAGTCCGAGTGTTGGACCGGTCCAGACAGGCAGTGTGTTGGACCGGTCCAGACAGGCAGTGTGTTGGATCGGTCCAGACAGGCAGCGTTGGACCGGTCCAGACAGGCAGCATTCCAGACAGGCAGCGTTGGACCGGTCCAGACAGGCAGCGTTGGACCGGTCCAGACAGGCAGTGTGTTGGACCGGTCCAGACAGGCAGTGTTGGACCGGTCCAGACAGGCAGCGTTCCAGACAGGCAGCGTTCTAACCCTCCAGACAGGCAGACTGAGTGTTGGACCGGTCCAGACAGGCCGAGTGTTGGACAGGTCCAGACAGGCAGTGTGTTGGACCGGTCCAGACAGGCAGTGTTGGACCGGTCCAGACAGTGTGTTGGACCGGTCCAGACAGGCAGTGTGTTGGACTGGTCCAGACAGGCAGTGTTGGACCGGTCCTGACAGGCCGAGTCCAGACTAATATCTTAAGGCGAACCCTGAGGTGAGCTCAGGAGGTTTGGCTGCATGATTCTTATATTTAATGATCAATTAGGATTTCCTTTCTAACCCTCGGACTGAGCGATGGTTAGAGTAACAAGCATTAATACGCATTTCCACTCTTAATAACTAATGCAATATTCAATAAACAGCAGAAGGATTGTTTACATGACATGATATAGCATTATAAGGCGTTTCCAAGAAAACAAATGTCAATGACACAGATCAGTATAACGATAATAATTAAGAAACACTGGCTAGATCTTAACAAATAACACATAAAGGTATCAATAGGTTAGGTCTTGACAAATAAGCTTTCAAGATGATGAAAGTCAGCTAATTGGGATGAGATTCAGGGTTCAGTCAAAGCCATATGCATCAGCACTGAGGACCACCTGTTCTGTAGACCTGACCTGATCCTGAAGATCCAGTCTCCTGCTGTGACTCTACACTCCCAGCATCAGCATCACTGGCTCCCCATCACCACATGCTCTAGGTCCCCTCAGCCTCCACGCTAGTTGGTTCAAAGAGTGACCTGCTTTTCACCTGCGCTGCAAACTAGGTGGCACACACATACTTACCTAGGTGCTCGTTTCCCAAGAAAAATAAATGTCATCACGTTTGAACACCACAGGCTGAATAAAATGAACGGGTTAGGAAAATACTGAGGTCATACTTTTTTGTAGGCTGGTAAATTAATAAAACATTCTTTATGATAAAGTCAGCAGTGCTCAGAATGTTAAGAGGCCTTTGCAGCCAGGACTGCAGCGCCCCCTGTTGGCACAACTCTGTTTACTGTTTGCAACACTTCCATAAAAGGAGTTTCTCAAATGATTTTGGTTGCATGGAGTCCTGCCTGACAGAATGAGGCTGGGAGCAGTCTGGAGGCCGTGACAGTACTGCCACCAGTCAGGCCACTCATCTAGGAGAGGTGTCTGCATCGCCAGGGCACTGGGAATCGAACCCAGAACCTTACTGCTACACTTGAACACACTCCCCCAGCCGGCCAGCAGACCACATGAACAGTCCCCCCTGATGGACTCCTCGTGCAGGACAGGAGCACATCTCTCCAGGCCAGTGTGGAGGAAACACCATCAGAACAAGCATCACATCTGCATCCACAACGTATGAATACATGAATTCATGCATCTGGGTCAGAAACACCTGGAGCTGCCCAGAGGGCCCACAGCAGGGTCCAGGGACGAAGCACATATGAAATATGAATGACTATTTGCAACCAACACTGACTTGTGAATCATTCATGCATGACGTAATGGAAAAGTCCCCAGAAAACAGAAGCCTTTTGACGGAGCGTTTACACCGAGAGCAGCAGGCTGCCGTTGGACAGCCGCTCTGCAGATAGCAGCCTTCACTGCCACCAGGGAGAACGTTCCAGAAACATCTCTGGAGCCCTGCAGTCATTATTCACCACAGCCCCCTGGCAGCCGACAGTCTGACTGGAGGGACGAACCTCCGCTGACGACCAGAGTTCCTGGCTCAGCTCTGCTGCAGGGCGTGTGTACACACGTGGGCAGCGTACACACGCCTGTGTACACGCGTGTGTACACGCGTGTGTACACCCGTGTACACGCCCTCAGCCTGGGCTCCGTGTGGCCGTCTGGAGCCGCTGAGCCGGTCTCTGGGCTGACGGATCGCAGAGGAACACGCTGATATCAGGAATTTGGTGACTGGAGTTTGAGAGCAGATTGGTCATTCGGGGAAAGCGACATCCAAACAGAGCACAGACACCAGATGAAGGCGTCACGCTGGAAGAGGCTGCGGCTGGAGGTGACAGAACAGCGGCTTTCTCCGTCAGACGCAGGGAGGAAAATCAATACACAGAATGATGATGATGATGATGCCCCCCCCCCTTTTATCTCGGCCTGCTCTCCCATCCAGCGGGGGAGTAATGAAGGAGGAGGAGGTGTGAGAGGAGGAGGCAGGGGGAGCTGCTGTGTAACACAGGATTGAAGGAGACGAGTGAGAGTGGGAGCGACAGACCTGTGGGGGGGGAGGCTGGGGGAGGCAGGGGAGTGAACGAGAGACGCTGTATCAGTCAGAGTTCTGCTCGCACGGCTGCCTGCCCATGTGACCGCGAGGAGCAGGAAACGTGGGGAGATAAGAGGCGGTGTAAGTACACAGCGCTGGTGGGTCGATAAGTCATTTACTTTCAACAGTCAGGGGCAATTAACACGTGCTTTTGCCCATTACCCTCCTAAAAAGGCCAGCTATGTGGCACCAGAACCTAATCTCACCGCCATTGTCACGATTAAGGATTACACAGCTCGGAAATCGATAGACACAGGAACACAGAGCTCAGCTTAGACGTGAGGGAGTGGGATTACACACGGCTACACAGGGACTCAAGCGCCAGACGCTCTGAATTAACACGACAAACAACACTGGCCCTCCTCGCTGAGGCTGGAGGAAACCACAACTCACTGGTCAGACCACAGCAACAGCAGAAAGCCACTGGAGATGTCCTGAATAATGATATGAATGTAGAGCAGTGCCCCCTGGTGGGCCCGTCAGCTACAGGCCAACATGTGCTGTTCCTTCCTCTGGACTTCCAAACACCTCACTCACTGGTGTGATGCATGCTGGGATTATGTCCAGTAAGGAAACATTATGTCCATGTCAGCTTCCAGAACTTCTAAAACCTCAGATAGAACAACATTATTTTCCTATCCACATGTTATAGTGGGCTGAGGTGGGGCAGACTGGTGAGAGGTGGTTCTGAGCTCTCAGCTCCTGGACCACATGTTGACCTCCCCTGGACTATATGTAGACCATGACTATATGTAGACCTGGATTATATGCACACCTGGACTATATGTTGACCATGCCTATATTAGAGTACTGTTAGTTATATATATATAGTATTCATTCTATTGAATATTCATTAGATATAGGTCTATAGAGTATATACCCTATATATAACAATATAAAGTATTGTTAGTTATGTGCACATGCATCATCACTCACACTGTCTGTTCAAGGAGTGTTTCCATAGCAACAGTGCGTGGGTTGAAACAGCTGTGTGTGTGTGTGTGTGTGTGTGTGTGTGTGTGTGTGTGTGTGTGTGTGTGTGTGTGTGTGTGTGTGTGTGTTGGCTAGTGGAGCAGACATGGCTCTCTATGTGATCTATATCTACATGGCCTGGATATGGTTGCTCAGGACTGGGGTTACTTCGGTATCTACACAGCATTTAATCCAGGTTACAAAGGGTTAACACTCCTAAAAGGACATGGCATGTTATATAATGAATACTATAAACATAGAGTGAGGAAATAGTATTAATTAACACACTGATCAGATATTTCTACAAGAGGTTCTGAGGATAGGTTTCACTGGACCAGACCGGGCTCTCATCCACCACACGTTCAACACATCAGCATCAGAACCAGACTGGATCAGGACCAGCATATCATCAGCATCAGTCAGACACTGGTGATGAACGGAGTGGGGAGACCCTGCTAGATGAAACCCCCTCACTCACCACCGGTAGAAACACACGCACTAATACACAACGTTCAGCCTCATAATCCATTAACAAGTGTAAACACAAACACACACACACACACACACACACACACACACACACTCAGAGACAGGCGTCTGCTAAATGCCCTAAATGTAATGTAAATGTGAGCATGTTCTGCTTCAAACTAAATTCCTCTCCAGGTTCCATTGAATCACCTTGAGTTCACATAGAGGTAGTTTAGGGTGGAGGGTAGGCTTTAGGGATAGCAAATAGGCTTTATGGAAGCGGAAGAGTTTAGGGTAGGTAGGATTTAGGGTGGATGGGTAGAGTTCAGGGTGGAGCAGTAGGGTCGATGGTTGGCAGGTAGGGTCTAGTGTGGAGCAGTAGGGTCGATGGTTGGCAGGTAGGGTCTAGTGTGGAGCAGTAGGGTCTAGGGTTGGTAGGTAGGGTCTAGTGTGGAGCAGTAGGGTCTAGGGTTGGTAGGTAGGGTCTAGTTTGGAGCAGTAGGGTCTAGGGTTGGTAGGTAGGCTCTAGGGTGCAGCAGTAGGGTCTAGTGTGGAGCAGTAGGGTCTAGGGTGCAGCAGTAGGGTCTAGTGTGGAGCAGTGGGGTCTATGGTGCAGCAGTAGGGTCTAGTGTGGAGCAGTAGGGTCTAGGGTGCAGCAGTAGGGTCTAGTGTGGAGCAGTAGGGTCTAGTGTGGAGCAGTAGGGTCTAGGGTGCAGCAGTAGGGTCTAGTGTGGAGCAGTAGGGTCTAGGGTTGGTAGGTAGGGTCTAGGGTGCAGCAGTAGGGTCTAGGGTGCAGCAGTAGGGTCTAGTGTGGAGCAGTAGGGTCTAGGGTGCAGCAGTAGGGTCTAGTGTGGAGCAGTAGGGTTTAGTGTGGAGCAGTAGGGTTTGGGTGGAGCAGTAGGGTTTGGGTGGAGCAGTATGGTTTAGGGCTGGTCTGCCACACATAGCTGGTCAAGTTATTTCAAGAACAAACAAGTCAACATCGGAACTCAAAAGCATCAAACCCCGATAAGCAGAAGGAGAGGCAACATGGAGGACAAAGATGAAAGCTTTTTAATAACCAACAGCAAATGTGAGCAGCCCCCGGGTTCCACAACCACAAACAAATAACAAACCCAGATGAATCAAAGGGCGATAGCCAAAGCTAATAAAAGGCAAATCTCATTCCATCCCACAGAAATCGATTAGAAATGTGACTCACTGAAAGCTGCCTGTTGGTCAGGTGGACGCCTGGTCCTGCACCTGTCCTGTCCTGCTCCTGTCCTGCACCTGTCCTGTCCTGCTCCTGTCCTGCACCTGTCCTGTCCTGCTCCTGTCCTGTCCTGCACCTGTCCTGTCCTGCTCCTGTCCTGTCCTGCACCTGTCCTGCATCTGTCCTGCACCTGTCCTGCTCCTGTCCTGTCCTGCACCTGTCCTGCATCTGTCCTGCACCTGTCCTGCTCCTGTCCTGTCCTGCTCCTGTCCTGCTCCTGTCCTGCCCTGCACCTGTCCCCCCCCAGCAGCCCACAGGCCTCAGCCTTGTTCTCGTACCGCTGGGTCGCATCGGGGAGGCGTGCTGGGGGTCGGCGTGTTGCTCTTCGTGTAGCGGCGGGATAGTGGACTTATCGGAGGTGACCCAACATGTCTGCGACATGTTTAGGGGAACACCGCCCTCCAACTGGTCCGGCTGGTCTGAGCTGCCATCGCAGCTGCTGGAGTCGGTCGATGGTCTCGACGCCAGCAGACGGAGCAGCTGAGAGAACCAGAGGCCCGTGGAGCGGTTCTTCACCCAGCACAGCGGGACGTCACCACAGCTGGCCTTAGCCCGGGTGACTCATTCAGAGCACATCCCATCTACGTAGTTCATTCATTAGTAGCACATCCTATTATGGCCTTTATTTAACAAGGTTGTAATAAATAAACGAGGTAGTTCATTCAGAGCACATCCCATCTAAGTAGTTCATTCATTAGTAGCACATCCTATTATGGCCTTTATTTAACAAGGTTGTAATAAATAAACGAGGTAGTTCATTCAGAGCACATCCCATCCAAATAACAGGTTCATTCCACTCAGAACAATACGTCACATCCTACCCTCCGTAACCAATTGCACAGTCATGCACTGCTGCACTCTCTTAAACACTGCAGCTTTCTTCTCTTTATTTAATAGATAGGTCCTGCCATCTGGCAGTGTTGTCATTGTCTATAGTTAACCGTTTACTGTAAACACCAACCAACAAGGCAAACTCCTTAGACGTCAGACCTACAGCCCAGCAACATTATACACACATTATACTCTTTATTTGAGATATTTTAATTCAAAACCAAAATAACATGACAGTGCTGGGCCGCTTTATTCTACTGGCCAATGGAAACAAAACGAGGCCTTAAAATGACAAGGGTGTTTATATAAAGATGCACTTGTGATCTAACAAAAATGTTTCTGCAACGCTTTTATAAACTATTGACTTCTTGTAAGTTACTTTCAGATGGCCCTCGATAAAAACTGAGAGGCAAACATTTTCTCTTCTAAAGCAACTTCAGGGTTATGGAGCCTTCACATCTCAACTCAAACTTAACAAAACAGAACCAGCCCTCCAGAAGAAAAGCAGAACCGAGCAGCAGGGGTCAGGGGTGAGGGGTCAGGGGTCAGGGGTCAGGGGTCCGGGGTCCGGGGTGAGGGGTCAGGGGTCTTCAGGCCACAAACTTGTTCTTGGTGGACGAGCCACTCTTGGTGGCCGTGTCTGCGTGGGACTGGTAGCCAATGATCACCTTCTGGGGTACACCTAACCGGTCCTTATACACCCTCCTGCAATGACCATGACGCCTTTAATACTGTCCTCATAACCCTCCTACGCGTAGCATTAAACACCTTTAATACTGTCCTCATAACCCTCCTATGTGTAGCATTAAACACCTTTAATACTGTCCTCATAAGCCTCCTATGTGTAGCATTAAACACCTTTAATACTGTCCTCATAAGCCTCCTACGTGTAGCATTAAACACCTTTAATACTGTCCTCATAAGCCTCCTACGTGTAGCATTAAACACCTTTAATACTGTCCTCATAAGCCTCCTATGTGTAGCATTAAACACCTTTAATACTGTCCTCATAACCCTCCTATGTGTAGCATTAAACACCTTTAATACTGTCCTCATAACCCTTCTACGTGTAGCATTAAACACTGTCCTCATAACCCTCCTACGCGTAGCATTAAACACCTTTAATACTGTCCTCATAACCCTCCTATGTGTAGCATTAAACACCTTTAATACTGTCCTCATAACCCTTCTACGTGTAGCATTAAACACCTTTAATACTGTCCTTATAACCCTTCTACGCGTAGCATTAAACACCTTAAATACTGTCCTCATAACCCTCCTACGCGTAGCATTAAACACCTTTAATACTGTCCTCATAACCCTCCTACATGTAGCATTAAACACCTTTAATACTGTCCTCATAAGCCTCCTATGTGTAGCATTAAACACCTTTAATACTGTCCTCATAACCCTCCTATGTGTAGCATTAAACACCTTAAATACTGTCCTCATAACCCTCCTACATGTAGCATTAAACACCTTTAATACTGTCCTCATAAGCCTCCTACGTGTAGCATTAAACACCTTTAATACTGTCCTCATAAGCCACCTACATGTAGCATTAAACACCTTTAATACTGTCCTCATAAGCCTCCTACGTGTAGCATTAAACCCCTTTAATACTGTCCTCATAAGCCTCCTACGTGTAGCATTAAACCCCTTTAATACTGTCCTCATAACCCTCCTACGTGTAGCATTAAACACCTTTAATACTGTCCTCATAACCCTCCTACATGTAGCATTAAACACCTTTAATACTGTCCTCATAACCCTCCTATGTGTAGCATTAAACACCTTTAATACTGTCCTCATAACCCTCCTACGTGTAGCATTAAACACCTTTAATACTGTCCTCATAACCCTCCTATGTGTAGCATTAAACACCTTTAATACTGTCCTCATAACCCTTCTACATGTAGCATTAAACACCTTAAATACTGTCCTCATAACCCTCCTACGTGTAGCATTAAACACCTTTAATACTGTCCTCATAACCCTTCTACATGTAGCATTAAACACCTTAAATACTGTCCTCATAACCCTCCTACGTGGAGCATTAAACACCTTTAATACTGTCCTCATAAGCCTCCTACGCGTAGCATTAAACACCTTTCATACTGTCCTCATAAGCCTTCTACGTGTAGCATTAAACACCTTTAATACTGTCCTCCTACCCCAGAAGTTAACTTAAATACCATCTCTATACCCTGTCCACCTAAAAGTACTTAATGTTAAGCTACCCTATAGCTCTAATATTGTAATATAGTAGCGTTAGGATGAAGTCCCTACCCGATGTGTGTGATGGCCTCTTTGTTCTCATAGTCTCGGGTCCAGATGGCCATCTTGTCACCTTTGGCACGGACGTTGATCACGGCTCCACACACATCATCACTATGCTCACCAAACGCCTCACCCACCAGACACAGGACCTATGAAATATTACAGGACACACTAGACCTAAGAAATAATACAGGATACACGAGACCCACCAGACACAGGACCTATAATACAGGATACACTAGACCCACCGGACACAGGACCTATAATACAGGATACACTAGACCCACCAGACACAGGACCTATAATACAGGATACACTAGACCCACCAGACACAGGACCTATAATACAGGATACACTAGACCCACGGGAGACAGGACCTATAATACAGGATACACTAGACCCACCGGACACAGGACCTATAATACAGGATACACTAGACCCACCGGACACAGGACCTATAATACAGGATACACTAGACCCACGGGACACAGGACCTATAATACAGGATACACTAGACCCACCGGACACAGGACCTATAATACAGGATACACTAGACCCACCGGACACAGGACCTATAATACAGGATACACTAGACCCACCGGACACAGGACCTATAATACAGGATACACTAGACCCACCGGACACAGGACCTATAATACAGGATACACTAGACCCACCGGACACAGGACCTATAATACAGGATACACTAGACCCACCAGACACAGGACCTATAATACAGGATACACTAGACCCACCAGACACAGGACCTATAATACAGGATACACTAGACCCACCAGACACAGGACCTATAATACAGGATACACTAGACCCACCAGACACAGGACCTATAATACAGGATACACTAGACCCACCAGACACAGGACCTATAATACAGGATACACTAGACCCACCAGACACAGGACCTAACAGAGTAGCTAACCGTCTCCAGCCAGAAGCGGTCCAGGTCGGCGCGGCGCTGCTGTTTGGACAGAGTGATGAGCCAGCGACCGCCGCGGCGATTTAGCCTGTCCTCCCACATGGGCTCAATACCGTCCTACACACACACACACACACACACACACACACACACACACACACACACACACACACACACACACACACACACACACACACACACACACACACACACACACACACACACACACACACACACACACACACGCACACACACGCACACACGCGCTAACGTTACCTTGAACAGAGAGTAGTCAGTAGTGAAGCTAACGTTACCTTGAACAGAGAGCAGTCAGTAGTGAAGCTAACGTTACCTTGAACAGAGAGTAGTCAGTAGTGAAGCTAACGTTACCTTGAACAGAGAGCAGTCAGTAGTGAAGCTAACGTTACCTTGAACAGAGAGTAGTCAGTAGTGAAGCTAGCGTTACCTTGAACAGAGAGTAGTCAGTAGTGAAGCTAATGTTACCTTGAACAGAGAGCAGTCAGTAGTGAAGCTAACGTTACCTTGAACAGAGAGTAGTCAGTAGTGAAGCTAACGTTACCTTGAACAGAGAGTAGTCAGTAGTGAAGCTAACGTTACCTTGAACAGAGAGTAGTCAGTAGTGAAGCTAACGTTACCTTGAACAGAGAGTAGTCACAGCCTGACATCAAGTTGCTTGACAGCTGGATGTGGTTGTACAACCTGTAGAGAGAACAGCTGTGGCATCATGTCAAATCTGAAATTATCTTTAATCTGATATTCATAATCTATAATCTGGTGGCATGTATAATTTGTTATTGATCTGGTATTTTTAATATGTAAAGATAATGTAAAATATTGTATTGACCTCTAACTTGATATGACAACAGATTGTCATTGAATGGATTGTCATCTATAACCTGATTTCATTTGATCTATGATCTGGTGGCATCCATAATCCCATAGAATATATAATCTGAGATTATAGATATCATCTATAATCTCATGCGAAGTGTGCCACCTTTAGACCATTTACACCCACACGTGTCCACTTTAGACCACTTACGCCCAGAAGTCTTCCACAGTGTCGAACTTGGAGATGAGGCGCAGGTTGGCCTGCCAGGTTTTACTTTTGTCATTCTTAAAAAACCACAAGGCCCACCTACAGAACAAACAGCACCAGACATCAGAACATCAGGAGAACATCAGGAGAACATTAGGAGAACATCAGGAGAACATCAGGGTGCAAACAGCAGCGATCCCAGAGGAGGTGTGGCTCGAGAAGATGGCTTGTGATATTGGGGGGGAGGGGACCCCAACAGCTTGTGTAGAGGTCATGTACAGAGCATCTAGAGCAGCCTGACCTGTTCTGTAAGGGATGTAGAGGGGACCCCAACAGCTTGTGTAGAGGTC
The DNA here is from genome assembly GCA_036785325.1 of Urophycis tenuis. Lineage (NCBI taxonomy): Eukaryota > Metazoa > Chordata > Actinopteri > Gadiformes > Phycidae > Urophycis > Urophycis tenuis. The sequence continues at coordinate 7,857,547 of JAXIVH010000016.1, read as the reverse complement.
ATGTACAGAGCATCTAGAGCAGCCTGACCTGTTCTGTAAGGGATGTAGAGGGGACCCCAACAGCTTGTGTAAAGGTCATGTACAGAGCATCTAGAGCAGCCTGACCTGTTCTGTAAGGGATGTAGAGGGGACCTCAACAGCTTGTGTAGAGGTCATGTACAGAGCATCTAGAGCAGCCTGACCTGTTCTGTAAGGGATGTAGAGGGGACCCCAACAGCTTGTGTAGAGGTCATGTACAGAGCATCTAGAGCAGCCTGACCTGTTCTGTAAGGGATGTAGAGGGGACCCCAACAGCTTGTGTAGAGGTCATGTACAGAGTATCTAGAGCAGCCTGACCTGTTCTGTAAGGGATGTAGAGGGGACCCCAACAGCTTGTGTAGAGGTCATGTACAGAGCATCTAGAGCAGCCTGACCTGTTCTGTAAGGGATGTTTGATGTACTGCAGGGCGCCAACCACCGTCTCAAGTTTCCCGTCATATTTTTCTATTTCCGAGTTGGAAGGAATTGGAGTTGACATCTAGAATAGAGAAAGAAAAAGGTTATTTTATTGAATCAGAAGTCTACCAGATATCATAGTTGGCAAGCATGCTTAGTTCTACACGACATCAAGTGTCCAAACATTGAGGACGGCTCTCTTCCACATCATTAGTAACAGTATGTAGAGCACAACTTTGGGATAGTATCATAGTTAGCAAATCAGTGCTCTAGAAGAAACTCGAGAATCATAATATCCTAGTTTGTAACTTGGTTCTGCAGGAACTTTAGCATCACATGGAGTCAGTAGAACCAGGTCGGTCCACCAGCCTGGGTCCGACCTAGGCAGTACCACAGTCCTCCACAACCGCCCAGGTAACCCAGTCGCACCTCAAAACGGTCCAGTCGTCCTACAGCAGTCTGAGGTCCAGCTGGACATCAACTACACTTGGTGTCCACGTGCTTTTCCATCACTACTGGTTGGTTGGCTCCTAGAGCCGACGGCAGAGCGGGTGGTCCACTAACCGGAGCGTAGGAGGTTCGTTCCCCACCAAGTACTGATTGTACCTCGCTTTGGACAAAAACGTCTGCTAAATGCCCTTCTTCTAGAGCAAGAGTTGTATTTATTGTGTCCATCGGATAATCCAAGTTTTGGGACCGCAATAACCAACGCGATTCGATGACAGTCAGCGCTTTACCTTTACCTGACGCGACGCTGATGCAGTTGTGAAACAGTTCGTTAATTCGTTAGTTCAGTGACCGAATAAAATAAACACGGTTGAGGGGATAGCTGAGGCAGCAGGTGAGCGTCCAGCGGAGTCACGCGTTAGGAGACTCTCCAGGTGACCATGGTTATAGTTTACCTCGCCGGATGACCATGGTTATAGTTTACCTCGCCAGGTGACCATGGTTATAGTTTACCTCGCCGGATGACCATGGTTATAGTTTACCTCGCCAGGTGACCATGGTTATAGTTTACCTCGCCAGGTGACCATGGTTATAGTTTACCTCGCTAGGTGAGTCTCCAGGTGACCATGGTTATAGTTTACCTCGCCAGGTGACCATGGTTATAGTTTACCTCGCCAGGTGACCATGGTTATAGTTTACCTCGCCAGGTGAGTCTCCAGGTGACCATGGTCATAGTTCACCTCGTCATGTGCTTATTTTACTCTATTTGTGCGTGTTATCCGTAACCTACAAGCGGAGTCGAGTTTAACACTGACTCACCAACACGCCCGTCGCCATGTTCTCACGTAGTGTCAGATCGCCGGTTCCGGTCTGGGCCGGAGTCCTCTAAAATACTGACCCAGTCTGGGCCAATCAGGATGCTGTAAAATACTGATCCGGTCTGGGCCAATCACGCTCCTCTGAATGACTGCTGCTCACCCCAGTCTATGTGCTCACCCTGCTGGCCGGTGACACCGCGCATGTGCAGTAGAACCGGGTGATTTGTTTGTTCTGATGAGAAGTACATTAAAAAGGCTAAAGAGTACATTTAGCAGACGCTTTTGTCCAAAGCGACTTACAATCAGTACATTAAGGGGTTCGACATGCGGACAGTTGGAGGAGGGGATCGACCCGCTGAGCTACTGCCGCCCCCATATTATTACATAAAGCAAGTGAATCAATAGCGATTTTAGATTAACAATTAACCAAAGACACAATCAATCATCTGAGGCATAAGGGACCTTCATCCCACCCCCATAATTATATAATCTGATCAAATCTATCAAATACTCTGAAGCTCAGAAACTTCATCCAGCCCCCATATTTATATAATCTGATCAAATCTATCAAATACTCTGAAGCTCAGAAACTTTATCCAGCCCCCATATTCAGAGCTCAATACAAAGGCAGGATTCTAAAAAATAAGAATCAATGGTGAAATGAGCCAGTAGGCTACAACCCTCAAGGCAGGATCCATAGAGGTCAACACTGAGATCCAAACATCTGAATGAACACCTGCTGATGAATGTATTCAGTGAGTAGGACCACCAAGGACAACAGACCTTTAAACAGCTTTATTAAAAATACCTGCACATGGTGTAAATACCGAGGCACATGGTGGTGCTAGTGCTAAACAACATGGTGGTGCTAGTGCTAAACAACATGGTGGTGCTAGTGCTAAACAACATAGTGGTGCTAGTGCTAAAGCTTAACAAAATGGTGGTGCCAGTGCTAAACAAAATGGTGGCGCCAGCGTTAGCGTGGTGAAGCTAGCGTTAGCGTGGTGGCCCTCCAGAGGGTCTGCAGGTCAGGAGCTTCAGAAGGTCAGCACAGTACGGATACTGCCATGGAAACAGAACAGAGTTAATGTCAAGAACACAAAGGACAGAAAAAGACATTGGTTGAAGGCCAGGTCAACACAGAGTTTCAAAGGTCCAGTGTATAGGAGCAGTGTATGTGGAGACTACGCTGGCCTGTACTGGCCTTCATGCTACATGCCAAAGTACTTGCAGTACATGCATATCGGTTGCTTTTGAGAACATGATGGTTGTATCATCACAGTATCCTACTTTTAAGGCTGTCACTCGGTTATCAAACGGGGAAGCCACCTCAAAATCTAACAAAGGGTAAAGGGGCATTTAGCAGACGCTTTTGTCCAAAGCGACTTACAATCAGTACATTTGTGGGGTTCAACATGTGGACAGGTGGAGGAGGGGGATCGAACCGCCGACCCTCCGATTAGTGGACGACCCGCTCTGTCCATCCAACATCTGCAATGCATTCATACACTGCCACTAGGTTCCACACACGGTACCATCAACAGAGCTGCTGAGTGTCACACCCACCTCTTCCCCGCGTGCATGAGGTCAAAGCCCTCGTTGATGGACTCAAAGGGCAGAGTGTGGGTCACAAACTCATCCACCTTCATCTTCTTGTTCATGTAGTCCTCCACCAGCCTTGGAACACTCTCCACACTCTTCCACCCTGTGGACCAAACGCAGGTTAGAACACGTCTCCTTAAAGGCCTTTCCACACCAAGGCGGATTTTCTGCGATTTTCCGAGCGAATTTCCGCACGGAATTTCACTGAATAACAAACACATGTTTTAATTAAGCTGTGCACACTAAAAGGCGAAATCCGCTGAGCGGAAAAAAATCTGTATCCAGTCTGTTTTTAAGCGGAATTTCGCTTGTGGAAAAATGTGCAAACAAAATACAATTTAATTGTGTTCTATTTTCGGCAGGGGGTGCGGATGCGAGCGGGGGACCACTCTACTACCTCTGTCTCCTTTAAAAAAAAAAAAAAAAACACTCGCCCCTCCCTGCTGAAGAACAGATGAGCTGACATTAACTATATCGCAACAAGCGAACTCCAAACAGAAAAAATAATCTATCTAAATATCTGTGTAAATGCGTGCATACAAACTAAAATGTTATTTGTTATTTGGGTGAACCCAAAACTTTCTTTTTTTGTTCCTATTCTCTAACATGTTGATCACTATATCTTCGTCACTTGATGACATCTTTACCACTGACGGTGGTAACTGACACTCACGGGCCAAATCCGCTATAGTACGGCGCGAAAGCTGTGCGGAATAGAACGCGGAATATTTAAAAAAACGTACCGCACCTGGTGTGGACGCAGGTGCGGAATTTTGCATTCGCTTTTATTCCGCATTTCCGCTCCGCAATCCGAATCTGCCTTGGTGTGGAAGGGCCTTAAGGTGTTTTTTAAATGCTTTAGACCAGGGGTGTCAAACATACGGCCCGCGGGCCAAAACCGGCCCGATAGGGTGCTCAACCCGGCCCGCTGGATGAATTTTTAAAGTAAAAAAATGCATAAAAGACACAAACTCGAAATTCTTAATACAATGCTATTCTATGATTGAGTGGGAAACCTGTGTGCTAGATGGGTAATTAACAAGTGTCAGTGCTCAAGGAATATAATATTCGGCGCCAGTATGAGACTCATCATGGCGAAAATACAACATCTTGTGGAAACCTTGGTTGTTCATGATATGTTTTGTAAAAGGATATTTCATTAAATATGAAGATTATCCTTATGTACTTGTACTTCTTTGCATGAAAACAAAGGGGAAAGCATGGACTTATTGTTATGTATAGGTAATTCTGTTGTGATTGCACTGGTGCGGCCCACTTGACATCTCATTAGGCTATATGTGGCCCCTGAACCAAAATGAGTTTGACACCCCTGCTTTAGACGGTGTTTTAAAGCGGTTTAGAAGGAGTTTCAAAGCGGTTTAGAGTGTTTAAAGGTTCCCTCAGACCTCCGAAGGCGGTTCCCTTCCACACGCGTCCCGTCACCAGCTGAAAGGGCCGTGTGGAGATCTCCTGGCCGGCCCCCGCAACTCCAATGATCACACTCTCCCCCCAGCCCTTGTGACACGCCTCCAGAGCAGCCCTCTGGGGACAGACAGACACAGAGAGTGAGACAGGTTAGACGAGAGACTGGTTTTTGATTGGCTAGAGGACTAAGGAGCCAGGTTGGCTGGGTTCTCCTCACCATGATCTGCACGTTGCCGATGCACTCGAAGGAGTAATCGACTCCTCCATCGGTCATCTCCACCAGCACCTCCTGCACCGGCCGGCTGTGGTCCTTGGGGTTCAAAAACTCTGTGGCTCCAAACTCCTTGGCCATCTCAAACTTGTCAGGGTTGATATCTACGCCGATGATCCTGGTCGCCCCGGCAACCTTGCAGCCCATAATAGCAGCCAGGCCAACGGCCCCCAGCCCAAACACAGCACAGGTAGAACCAGGCTCCACCTAGAGGACAGGACAGTCAGGCAACAAGCAGCCACCAGGACATGTGCAGCCAGGTGTGTAGTGGAGGTGTGTAGTGGTGTGTAGCCAGGTGTGTAGTGGAGGTGTGTAGTGGTGTGTAGCCAGGTGTGTAGTGGAGGTGTGTAGTGGAGGTGTGTAGTGTCAGGTGTGTAGTGGAGGTGTGTAGTGTCAGGTGTGTAGTGGAGGTGTGTAGTGGTGTGTAGCCAGGTGTGTAGTGGAGGTGTGTAGTGTCAGGTGTAGCCAGGTGTGTAGTGGAGGTGTGTAGTGGTGTGTAGCCAGGTGTGTAGTGGTGTGTAGCCAGGTGTGTAGTGGAGGTGTGTAGTGTCAGGTGTAGCCAGGTGTGTAGTGGAGGTGTGTAGTGGTGTGTAGCCAGGTGTGTAGTGGAGGTGTGTAGTGGTGTGTAGCCAGGTGTGTAGTGGTGTGTAGCCAGGTGTGTAGTGGAGGTGTGTAGTGTCAGGTGTAGCCAGGTGTGTAGTTGAGGTGTGTAGTGGTGTGTAGCCAGGTGTGTAGTGGAGGTGTGTAGTGGTGTGTAGCCAGGTGTGTAGTGGAGGTGTGTAGCCAGGTGGTTAGTGGAGGTGTGTAGTGGAGGTGTGTAGTGGAGGTGTGTAGCCAGGTGGTTAGTGGAGGTGTGTAGTGGAGGTGTGTAGCCAGGTGGTTAGTGGAGGTGTGTAGTGGAGGTGTGTAGCCAGGTGGTTAGTGGAGGTGTGTAGTGGAGGTGTGTAGCCAGGTGGTTAGTGGAGGTGTGTAGTGGAGGTGTGTAGCCAGGTGGTTAGTGGAGGTGTGTAGTGGAGGTGGGACCCACCTTGGCGGTGTTCAGAGCTGCTCCGTAGCCCGTGGAGATGCCGCAGCCCAGCAGACACACCTTGTCCAGAGGGGCTTTGTCGTTGACCTTGGCCAGAGAGATGTCTGCCACCACAGTGTACTCTGAGAAGGTGCTGGTGCCCATGAAGTGGAAGAGCTGCTTGCCTTTGCAGGTGAAGCGGGACGTGTTGTCAGGCATGAGGCCTCGACCCTGAGTCACCCTGCAGGAGACGAGACGCTGGTGACCTCTAGAGGCTGAGGGCTGAACTACAGTGAGACGCTGGTGACCTCTAGAGGCTGAGGGCTGAACTACAGTGAGACGCTGGTGACCTCTAGAGGCTGAGGGCTGAACTACAGTGAGACGCTGGTGACCTCTAGAGGCTGAGGGCTGAACTACAGTGAGACGCTGGTGACCTCTAGAGGCTGAGGGCTGAACTACAGTGAGACGCTGGTGACCTCTAGAGGCTGAGGGCTGAACTACAGTGAGACGCTGGTGACCTCTAGAGGCTGAGGGCTGAACTACAGTGAGACGCTGGTGACCTCTAGAGGCTGAGGGCTGAACTACAGTGAGACGCTGGTGACCTCTAGAGGCTGAGGGCTGAACTACAGTGAGACGCTGGAGCTCCGGGTCCAGCGGTGTGTGTGCACACAGTGGCCCTCATTTATCAAACGAACGTAGAAATGAGCGCAAATTTGAACGCATGATTCATCTTACGATAGGACCCACGTGAGATTTACGAAACGTGTCGTATCACACCAATCCCAGCGTACGAAGGAGCTTGGTGTTGATAAATACGGCGGCTGAGATCGATCGTAATTTACGTAACACGCCCCTATAAAAGAAGTCTCGCCCCTAACTTTTACGACATGGAGAAACATCCAACGGCAAAGAAGAGGCGGATTTTTTCAGAAACAGAAATGGAGACACTCGTGTCACTTGTTGATGCGCGCCCCCCCCCCCCCCCCCCAGGACACTCACCACTCACCCCCCTGGACATACTTCATATTATTTATAGTAATGTTATTTATTGTATTATTTATTCTCAACTGCCGTTGCACCCCCCACCCCCATATCCATACAATCCATGCACATTCATCTGTTGTACCCCTTCCGTTGTATTGCACTAGCGCACTATTGCACCATCTGTACACTTCTTTTATTATATTACTATTACTCGCACTACCTGTACATTGTTTACTTTTTTTTTTATTATTTATATATTTTTTTAATACTGTTTACAGCCTGTTTCTGCTGGTGTTAGTAACCGTTTACTACCTTAACGATCACTACCTCCACCTGCACTGTTTACTGTCACTTTAATAACTACTGTTAATTACGTCACTTTAATAACTACTGCCACTTTTGATGTGTTTCAATTTTGCACTCTGCACCTTATTCTGCATTTCTGCATTTCAACCCGCACCTTTATCGCTCATTTGCACTTCTGGTTAGAACGCCAACTGCATTTCATTGTCACTGTACTCTGCACAATGACAATAACGTTGCATCTAATCTAATCTAATTAAGGGCAAGCAAAAAAAAACGCTTTATGGAAACAAATCACTGTTGCAGTCAACAGTGTGTCCCATGTTCAGCGGGCTACGGAAGAGGTAAATAATAAATTGAATACTTAATTAAATGTAAAATTGGTGTTAAATTGATCCATCTTAAAACATTTCACATTTGACCTATAGGCTATTGTTTGCATTGCGTTAAAGTTATTTTATTCCGAATAAGGTGAAGAAAAAGTTGTCCGACTCTTGCCATGTCTCGCCACTGTTCGCACTCGAAAAAGTTGCGTACACGAGCTCAGACCTGACGTGAGATTTCATCGCAGCCTGCGCTCACGTTCAAATTGATAAATGCCAAGCTCGACGTGGAAATGAGCGTACGTCCATTTTACGCCCGTTTTCTGTCGTACGCTCGTTTGATAAATGAGGGCCAGTGACTCCAGATACAGGTCAGTACAGAGCAGGTCAGGGGGCATCTTGCTCTAGGAGGCCGACAGTTAGGCTGAGGACATCAGGCCTCGAACCCAGAACACCCTAAACACTAACACTAACACACACTATAAAAATGAGAGCTAAAATTACCAACAAAAGATTCCTCTCACCAGGATGAGAAACCTGTTAGGTTACCACTGACTACAGGAAGCCCCTCACACCAGTTTGTTTCACTACCGTGAATGAAGTCATAATTACTACAAGCTCCAATAACAAACCAGTTTGTGTGTGCGTTGACCCTCTCCTCACCTGATCTTCTGGCAGAGGTTGGTTTTTGGGTTCTTGCAGAACTTGCACTCCCCACACTGGGGAACGTACAGCGGGATGACTGTGTCACCTGGGGGGGTTGTGAGTTCAGTAACCATGACAACACCATTTCATAGTTCAAACCAGCCACCCCTCCGGTGACCCGGCTGCAGATCAGCGGACCTGGTTTGAATTTGGTGACGCCCTCGCCGACACTCTCCACAAGCCCCGCCCCCTCATGTCCCAGGATGACAGGGAACGCCCCCTCTGGGTCACTGCCACTCAGAGTGTAGGCATCTGTGTGACACACGCCCGTGGCCACCACCTGGAGTAACCATGACAACAGTACACACCTAGCTCAGCACAGGAGTAACCATGGCAACGGTAGCTTCTTTCATGACAGATTTGGGTTGTAGAAAGCTTCACCTTGATGCGCACTTCGTGTGCTCTAGGGGGAGCCACCTCTACCTCCTCGATGGAGAGCGGACTCCCCGCCGCCCAGGCCACTGCCGCCTTGCACTTAATCACCTGCAGAACCACAACACAGCGCGCTTAACATGTGACCCGGGTCCAGTCCGGCATGGGGTCGCAGTCCGGGTCAGGGGTCCAATCCAGAGAGTTACACAACATGTTCTTTCAGCGCAAAGATCGACCGATCTGTTGTGTTAGTTTGACACCACTAAAGGCTGGGTTATGCTTCATTTATGCTTCCGCGTTGACGCAATGCTGGGGGGCCCAGCCTTTACTCCTAAACACCGCCACGGTGTGAGAAACGACAAACTTTTTTTTCCTCGCTAGTAATCCGTATGTAATGACCAGAATGGTCATTCTGGTCCCTCTAACGGTGTGGCATTGAATTGCATTTCGAGACGTAAACCCCACGCAGAACCATAACTCAGCCTTAACATGTAAAGCTAGACGTCATGTTAGTTTTACACTTACATGTCAAATTAACATGACGTTACGTTAGACGTCATGTTAGTTTTACACTAACATGTCAAACTAACATGACGTTCCGTTAGTAAACTCAGACAGCTGGACGTGTTGAAACTTGAAACGAGTTTCAAAGAAACCCTTCAGCAAACATGAGGCCAACATCCACTAGAGCTCAGCCCCGGAGCAGCAGGGTCCGAGGGCGTGAGACCGGCGGTGAGACAGACACACGACACACGGAGAGACCGAGCCCGACCACCCTGTCGGGCCTGCAGACCCACTCACCGTTCCGGGAGTCGCCATGCTGCTTCAGCTGCAGAAAGAGAGGAGCTGGAGGAGAAGGAGGAACCGGACCAGAAATTAGACTCACTTGACCAATCACGAACAGCCCCGAGTTGCGTCACAGCCGGGTCACATGTCTTAAAGGGATTGAGCCCATAGACATCCTATTATTGAGCCCATCTATGATTGAGCCATATGGATTGAGCCATCTCTGCCAAACCGCTTTTTCCGGTATCTAACTTCCTGAGCTGCGCACCCATGCAAACAAACAACAGAGGAAGAATAAAGAACACTAGAAAAGTAACATGACGGAAAGAATAAGAAAAGGTGGACCGTTAGGATTTGGAGGTTTGTAAGTCCCGCCCCCCCATAAGGCTGATTAGGAGCCGGAAGTTTCGTCTTGGATGAGAGCACTTTGGCCCATAGCTTTGGCCCCCCATCGAGCAGAGGCTGTCACCGGAGTCTGAAAGAAGATGAACCATGTACAGGGTCTCCCCTGATCCGTTTCATTCAACAGATTAGGTGTGAATGAGCATTCATGCATTTAAGGAACTTTTGGCCCCTTAATCTGGAGTTAGACCACAGCAGGCCCAACATGTAAACCTAGTCACACGTTGAGACCTTCTCAGAGGGATGGTGGTAAAGCCATCAGTAATACAACATGTCCTACAGACCTTCTCAGAGGGATGGTGGTAAAGCCAGGTGTGCATCAGTAATACAACATGTCCTACAGACCTTCTCAGAAGGATGGTGATAAAGCCATCAGTAATACAACTTGTCCTACAGACCCGTCTGCTAAAAACAATCCTGTTTCAAAGTAAAATCATCCACAAGATAAAAAAATGCAAAGTAAAGTTTATTAAAAAGAAAACAAAATACGTCACAGTACTTTGCATTACAAACCTTTAAAATGTTTTGACAAAATACATAAGCAAAATTAAATGTCCTCATCTTTCGTGAGGAAACTTGATCCCCAGTCTGGCTGAGAAGGCAACAGTAGAACCCTGCTTCATCCACATCAGCCTTCAGTTCTTCTGGTAGAGCAGACAAAACATTTGAGTTCTTAAGTTCACACGTGGACCGCTGGGAGCAGCTGGCCGAGCGTCCCATCAAGAGGAGGAAGGGAAGTAGTGAAGAGTCCCACACAGAGCTGGAGAGGTCCTCCTGGGCCACATGTCCACCTCACCTCCCACCTGACACACATGAGAGTCAGCATCAGAGACCGTTACCTAGCAACCAACCTGACACAGGTTAGAGTCAGCATCAGAGACCGTTACCTAGCAACCAACCTGACACAGGTTAGAGAGTCAGCATCAGAGACCGTTACCTAGCAGCCAACCTCCCCTTCCACCCCTTCCACCCCTGCCACACATAGCAGTCAGGGTTTAGCATGGTGGAGTGTGAGCAGGTTCAGTGTCCGGGGTTAGCATGGTGGAGTGTGAGCAGGTTCAGTGTCAGGGGTTAGCATGGTGGAGTGTGAGCAGGTTCAGTGTCAGGGGTTAGCATGGTGGAGTGTGAGCAGGTTCAGTGTCAGGGGTTAGCATGGTGGAGTGTGAGCAGGTTCAGTGTCAGGGGTTAGCATGGTGGAGTGTGAGCAGGTTCAGTGTCAGGGGTTAGCATGGTGGAGTGTGAGCAGGTTCAGTGTCAGGGGTTAGCATGGTGGAGTGTGAGCAGGTTCAGTGTCAGGGGTTAGCATGGTGGAGTGTGAGCAGGTTCAGTGTCAGGGGTTAGCATGGTGGAGTGTGAGCAGGTTCAGTGTCAGGGGTTAGCATGGTGGAGTGTGAGCAGGTTCAGTGTCAGGGGTTAGCATGGTGGAGTGTGAGCAGGTTCAGTGTCAGGGGTTAGCATGGTGGAGTGTGAGCAGGTTCAGTGTCAGGGGTTAGCATGGTGGAGTGTGAGCAGGTTCAGTGTCAGGGGTTAGCATGGTGGAGTGTGAGCAGGTTCAGTGTCAGGGGTTAGCATGGTGGAGTGTGAGCAGGTTCAGTGTCAGGGGTTAGCATGGTGGAGTGTGAGCAGGTTCAGTGTCAGGGGTTAGCATGGTGGAGTGTGAGCAGGTTCAGTGTCAGGGGTTAGCATGGTGGAGTGTGAGCAGGTTCAGTGTCAGGGGTTAGCATGGTGGAGTGTGAGCAGGTTCAGTGTCAGGGGTTAGCATGGTGGAGTGTGAGCAGGTTCAGTGTCAGGGGTTAGCATGGTGGAGTGTGAGCAGGTTCAGTGTCAGGGGTTAGCATGGTGGAGTGTGAGCAGGTTCAGTACTTTAACTACGAGCTGTGTGAGCAGCGGCTCCCTGAACTCGTCACACATTCAGAACACAAACCTCTGAACCCACGGCCTCCTCCGCCCCCTCTTCCTCTGAAGCCTCCTCCTCCCCCACGGCCAAAACCTCCTCCTCCTCCTCCTCCTCTCCCGAAGCCTCCTCCTCTCCCGAAGCCTCCTCCACGACCGCCTCGGAAGCCACCTGACAAACACAGCAGACAGAACAAGTGAATATAGAGAGAACATGTGAGTATAGAGAGAACATGTGAGTATAGACAGAACATGTCATTATAGAGAGAAAAGGTCATTATAGACAGAACATGTCATTATGGAGAGAACATGTGATTATAGAGAACATTTCATTATAGACAGAACATTCATGTGATTATAGAGAGAACATGTCATTATAGACAGAACATGTGATTATAGAGAGAACATGTCATAGACAGAACATGTGATTATAGAGAGAACATGTCAGTATAGACAGAACATGTCACTATAGACAGAACATTTCACTATAGACAGAACATGTGATTATAGAGAGAACATGTGATTATAGACAGAACATGTGAGTTTAGAGAGAACATGTCATTATAGACAGAACATGTCATTATATAGAGAGCATGTGATTATAGACAGAACATGTCATTATAGAGAGAACATGTTATTATAGACAGAACAGTGATTATAGACAGAACGTGTTCATTACAGATAGATAAAAGCAATCATCACAGGTGTAATGTATAGACATCAATCAGTTGTGTGCGTTTATGTCATCGACAGTCTGTAAGACGTGTGTGTAAAGTGATCATTTATCAGCAAGTATGTTTACCTACCAACTGCACTGTCCACCTCAATGATGACTATCATGTATGCTCATCAACCAATTGCACTGTCCATCTCAATGATGATTACTATGTATGCATACAGGTTCTCACTTTTTCACCAATCTGACTTTAACATCTTGAATTTAATTTAATCTAATCTTGTCTAGGTAAATCTATTTATTGTTTATTGACTATAGTCAGGTTCTTATTGCACACATCTATCCCCTTGTACTGCTGGTCACTGTGAATTTCTCCCAAGGGGGATTAATAAAGGAATATCTTATCTTATCTTATCAGACGCTTTTGTCCAAAGGGACTTAGTCAGTACATTTGTGGGGTTCAACATGTGGACAGTAGGAGGATCAAGGGGATCAAACCGCCGACCCTACGGTTAGTGGACGACTCGCTCTGTCCACCCGCTCTACCCACTGAGCTACTGCCGCCCCTCTAACCCCTAACCCTAAGGTTAGTGGACGACTCGCTCTGTCCACCCGCTCTACCCACTGAGCTACTGCCGCCCCTCTAACCCCTAACCCTAAGGTTAGTGGACGACTCGCTCTGTCCACCCGCTCTACCCACTGAGCTACTGCCGCCCCTCTAACCCCTAACCCTAAGGTTAGTGGATGACCCGCTCTGTCCACCCGCTCTACCCACTGAGCTACTGCCGCCCCTCTAACCCCTAACCCTAAGGTTAGTGGACGACCCGCTCTGTCCACCCGCTCTACTCACTGAGCTACTGCCGCCCCTCTAACCCCTAACCCTACGGTTAGTGGACGACCCGCTCTGTCCACCCGCTCTACCCACTGAGCTACTGCCGCCCCTCTAACCCCTAACCCTAACCCAACCCTACGGTTAGTGGACGACCCGCTCTGTCCACCTGCTCTACCCACTGAGCTACTGCCGCCCCTCTAACCCCTAACCCTAACCCAACCCTAGGGTTAGTGGACGACCCGCTCTGTCCACCTGCTCTACCCACTGAGCTACTGCCGCCCCTCTAACCCCTAACCCTAACCCAACCCTAGGGTTAGTGGACGACCCGCTCTGTCCACCTGCTCTACCCACTGAGCTACTGCCGCCCCTCTAACCCCTAACCCAACCCTACGGTTAGTGGACGACCCGCTCTGTCCACCTGCTCTACCCACTGAGCTACTGCCGCCCCTCTAACCCCTAACCCTAACCCAACCCTACGGTTAGTGGACGACCCGCTCTGTCCACCTGCTCTACCCACTGAGCTACTGCCGCCCCTCTAACCCCTAACCCTAACCCAACCCTAGGGTTAGTGGACGACCCGCTCTGTCCACCTGCTCTACCCACTGAGCTACTGCCGCCCCTCTAACCCCTAACCCTAACCCAACCCTAGGGTTAGTGGACGACCCGCTCTGTCCACCTGCTCTACCCACTGAGCTACTGCCGCCCCTCTAACCCCTAACCCAACCCTACGGTTATTGGACGACCTGCTCTGTCCACCTGCTCTACCCACTGAGCTATTGCCGCCCCTCTAACCCCTAACCCTAACCCAACCCTAGGGTTAGTGGACGACCCGCTCTGTCCACCTGCTCTACCCACTGAGCTACTGCCGCCCCAGTCTGTAAGACGAGTGTGTGAGATAAATACATCTATAAAGTATGTGTACTGGATATTGAATAAACCAAGTGTTTACCTCCGCGGCCCCCTCCTCTCCCCCCCCTCCCTCCCCTAGGGGGGCCTTTCTCCCCGGGGGGCCGGGGGAGGAACCTCTGCAAGGGGAGGAGCTTCATCGGGTCGATGTAGAACTACAGGAAATAAACATGGTCACATGTTACTGAAGGACCAATCAGGACCTCATTACAGATCATAACAGACCTCCAGGGCCCACACTGGGACCTTCAGTCAGTACCTTGTAGTACCACTAGGTGTACGAGTCGTATGAAGACAGGAGCAACACGAAGGAACATTCCATCTATTCTCACCTTCTGGAGCTTCTTGAACGAAGAAGCCTTCATGTTTTCCGAGAGTTTCACTGAGAAATACTGTCACCAGGATTAAGGAACGTCTTCATCCCACCACGTGGCCTCCCCCACTGACATGAACACCACGGACACATGAAGCAAAAGGATACGAAGTCTCTCAGCTGGCCGAAGATCTCGTCCACCTTGCCGATCTGCTCCTTGTTCTCCAGGTAGACAGGGGCGTTGAAGTAGGGGACCTTGTTCTCCTCCGTGGTACACTTACACACGATGTCGTCCTCACAGGGGTGCTCAAACTCTCCCAGTGCTGGAACACAAGGCTCTCAGGTTGAGTCAGGCAGCTCCGCGGTGCCCTCAGTACGTACTCTGTTCTGAGGGTGGACCGCTTCACCTTCTCAGAATAAAGAGGTTCTTGTTCTGCAGGGGATCACTGGTCACTTACCCACGACGTACTCCGGGGGTCCGTAGTCCTGCTGCCGGTTGAAGCCTCCTCGCCCCCCGCCGCGGAAGCCCCCGCCACCGCCCCGACCCCCGAAACCTCCTCCACGACCTCCGCCCCCGCGACCCCCACGACCCCCCCCTCCTCCTCGGCCCCCGAAACCCCCACCTCCTCGGAAGGACATGCTGCTGTCTGAGGAGGAGGACAGACAGACAGACACACACACACAATGGAGTGGGATCATTAAAGTACTGCTCCGTGTACTCGTAGATGGAGTCTAAAGTTGAGTAGTGCATTACTGATTCAGTAGGATGTACTATAACATCGAGCAGTATTTCACTGATTCAGTAGGATGTAGTATAACATCGAGCAGTATTTCACTGGTTCATTAGGATGTAGTATAACATCGAGCAGTATTTCACTGGTTCATTAGGATGT
>JAXIVH010000016.1:7827155-7837155 GCA_036785325.1 Urophycis tenuis | reverse complement strand
AGAGCCAGTTCCGGCTGGTTCACAGTGTTCAGGTAAACATTCTTCATGTTGTAACACAGACAAATCAGAGGTTCAGGAAACAAGTCAAAGCACCAGCGCCTCCAACATCAGAGCTACAGCTAGAATGTTCTCCTCTGAACTGTCCCTTCTGTTAGGCGTAGGAGACCCCAGGACCCAGGACACCCTACAGGACCCAGGACCCAGGACACCCTACAGGACCCAGGACCCAGGACACCCTACAGGACCCAGGACACCCTACAGGACCCAGGACACCCTACAGGACCCAGGACCCAGGACACCCTACAGGACCCAGGACACCCTACAGGACCCAGGACACAGGACACCCTACAGGACCCAGGACCCAGGACACCCTACAGGACCCAGGACACAGGACCCACTACAACACCCAGGACCCAGGACACACTACAACACCCAGGACCCAGGACTACAACACCCAGGACCCAGGACACACTACAACACCCAGGACCCAGGACACACTACAACACCCAGGACCCAGGACTACAACACCCAGGACCCAGGACACACTACAACACCCAGGACCCAGGACTACAACACCCAGGACCCAGGACACACTACAACACCCAGGACCCAGGACACACTACAACACCCAGGACCCAGGACTACAACACCCAGGACCCAGGACACACTACAACACCCAGGACCCAGGACACACTACAACACCCAGGACCCAGGACTACAACACCCAGGACCCAGGACACACTACAACACCCAGGACCCAGGACTACAACACCCAGGACCCAGGACACACTACAACACCCAGGACCCAGGACACACTACAACACCCAGGACCCAGGACTACAACACCCAGGACCCAGGACTACAACACCCAGGACACACTACAACACCCAGGACCCAGGACTACAACACCCAGGACCCAGGACACACTACAACACCCAGGACACACTACAACACCCAGGACCCAGGACTACAACACCCAGGACCCAGGACACACTACAACACCCAGGACACACTACAACACCCAGGACCCAGGACTACAACACCCAGGACCCAGGACTACAACACCCAGGACCCAGGACACACTACAACACCCAGGGAAATGTTGCAGTTGCATTTGAAAGATGGAGCCAGCTCAGAGCCCAGAAGGATTTCTAGACAGATGCCATATTCTAATTTGCAAACAGTAAATAAATTGCAGATGTATACGTTAGCTGAACTTACAGTGTAGACTCGTCATCACTTGTCAAAATAGAGTAACCGTGCTGGTCTCAAACCATCACGTTGCACCAGGCTGGTGTCATGCTGGTGTTCCTGCTGTGTCCTCCACCAGACAGCCTGGAGAGCCTCCGTTCTGGGAGGAGGACAGCGCTGTCTGACGCTGCGGTCTGCAGTACCTACTGCTAACACACTGGCTCATGTAACGTGTTTACCTTTCAGCGTTGGAAGGCCAACAGGGAAAATGTGATTTTTTTTCTGCCCGGTTTCAGTGTGGTGACTCCTAGGGAGTTACTCAGCTGTTGTTTACTAAATAAAAGCAGTGTTTCCTCCATAGCAGAGAGAGGATGGTCTGAAGGAGACCAAGGATGAGAAGTGATCCTGTTTAAGCCATCTTCAATCTCTCCTAAACGGCCCACTCTGCTCCAAGACACTCGCTAAGATAGCTAAAGCACCCCTAATACTGCTTTAGTCTGTCTCTCTCTCTCTCTCTCTCTCTCTCTCTCTCTCTGTCCCTCTGTCTCTCTCTCTGTCTCTCTATCGCTCTCTCTTTCTCTCTCTCTCAATTCACTTCAATTCAAAAGAGCTTTATTGGCAGAGAAATAAACATTTACACAAAGCAGTTGAACAAAATTAAGCAAAGGAAAAAAACAAAATACTACAAAAAGGTGAAAAACAAAGAGACATATCGATCTTCAGAACAAGGGTTAGTGTTAGTGTTAGTCTCAGGGTTAGTGTTAGTGTTAGTGTTGAGGTTAAGGTTAGTGTTAGTGTTGAGGTTAAGGTTAGTGTTAGTGTTAGTGTTGAGGTTAGTGTTAAGGTTAGTGTTAGTGTTGAGGTTAAGGTTAGTGTTAGTGTTGAGGTTAAGGTTAGTGTTAGTGTTAGTGTTGAGGTTAAGGTTAGTCTTAGTGTTAGTGTTGAGGTAAGTGTTAGTGTTAGTGTTGAGGTTAAGGTTAGTGTTAGTGTTGAGGTTAAGGTTAGTGTTAGTGTTAATTTAAGTGTTAAGGTTAGTGTTAGTGTTAATGTAAGTGTTAAGGTTAGTGTTAGTGTTGAGGTTAAGGTTACTCTTAGTGTTAGGGTTGAGGTTAAGGTAAGTGTTAGTGTCAATGTGTTAAGGTTAGTGTTAGTGTTAATGTAAATGTTAAGGTTAGTCTTAGGCCCCATCCCAATACCTCCCCTACCCCTACATTTTTGCCCTAACTTTTGCCCTACATTTTGCGCGTTCTCGTGTAGGGGTAGGGGTGTCCCATTACTGTAGGCAGCAAGGGGAAGTGCTATTTTCCCCTTATAATCAACCCTCAAAAGGCAGTGAGGTCCGATGCAGGCTTAAAACGAAGATTAAATTATTATTATAATATTATAATATTATAATAATTAATGTTCATTAATTAGATGGAGATAAACAAACACAGCCCACGCAACAGGCAACACAACAGCTGGAACCGGCGGCATTTTTTCATGAATGAAAATAGTAGTAACGTTATCGGCAGACTTGTCAATGCGTGACGTATGTGAGCACGTTTGCTACGTTCACTACGCTAGTTCACTACGCTAGTGGTGTCCCAATTTCATAGGGAAAGATCTTCAGCCACTTCCCTCGGCGAGGGTAATTTACTGTTGAGGGCACTCCAAACCAAGTGGAAGTTTTAAGGGGGGAGAAATGGGACAGGGCCTTAGTGTTAGTGTTGAGGTTAGTGTTAGTGTTAGTGTTGATGTTAAGGTTAGTGTTAGTGTCAATGTAACCATCTCCAGAGACATTACCGATGCAACAATGTAGCTGTAGAATACATTCTACATTTAGAAATGTCTCTGTCTCTGTCTCTCTGTCTGTCTCTCTGTCTGTCTCTCTGTTGGGGTACAACTTAATACCAGCCCCCCCCCCCCCCCCCCCCCCGTTGCCATGGCGCCCTGCCTGCCACACACAACGCTGGAAGTAGACATTAGTCCGGCCCCCTAATCCAATCAGAGGCTCCTGATGTGGCGGTGGTCCCACGGCCCTGCAGCTGTGCCCCCCCACTCTGCTTCTGATCTCACATCTCAATATGAAAGGAGCCAATAAGGAAGGGGATTACCCCCCCCCCCCTCTCCCACCAACACCACCTGCCAGCAGAATGTGTTCATTAAACACACCGTGCCAACATGCTGGGTCTGAACCAGCACAGTACCTGGGTACTGCACCAGGGTCTGAACCAGCACAGTACCTGGGTACTGCACCAGGGTCTGAACCAGTACTGCACCAGGGTCTGAACCAGCACAGTACCTGGGTACTGCACCAGGGTCTGAACCAGCACAGTACCTGGGTCTGAACCAGGGTCTGAACCAGTACTGCACCAGGGTCTGAACCAGCACAGTACCTGGGTACTGCACCAGGGTCTGAACCAGCACAGTACCAGGGTCTGAACCAGTACTGCACCAGGGTCTGAACCAGTACTGCACCAGGGTCTGAACCAGTACTGCACCAGGGTCTGAACCAGTACTGCACCAGGGTCTGAACCAGTACTGCACCAGGGTCTGAACCAGCACAGTACCTGGGTACTGCACCAGGGTCTGAACCAGTACTGCACCAGGGTCTGAACCAGTACTGCACCAGGGTCTGAACCAGTACTGCACCAAGGCCTTAACCAGTACTGCACCAGGGTCTGAACCAGTGGAGTACCAGGGTCTGAACCAGTACTGCACCAGGGTCTGAACCAGTGGAGTACCAGGGTCTGAACCAGTACTGCACCAGGGTCTGAACCAGTCGAGTACCAGGGTCTGAACCAGTACTGCACCAGGTTCTGAACCAGTACTGCACCAGGGTCTGAACCAGTACTGCACCAGGTTCTGAACCAGTACTGCACCAGGTTCTGAACCAGTGGAGTACCAGGGTCTGAACCAGTACTGCACCAGGGTCTGAACCAGTACTGCACCAGGGTCTGAACCAGTACTGCACCAGGGTCTGAACCAGTACTGCACCAGGGTAGTGTTCCATGGTACTTGGTCCCCAGATCTCCTATTCCCTTTTCTCCTCTTCATCACCTCCTTAGGACAGAAACACAACAGAACTCCCATAGTTGACCCAGGATCCAGACCAGAGGACACCAGTAGAGCCCAATAGAGACCAGGAGAGACAGTAGAGACAGGTAAAGACCAGGAGATACAGTAGAGACAGGTAAAGACCAATACAGACCAGGAGAGACAGTAGAGACAGGTAAAGACCAGGAGAGACAGTAGAGACAGGTAAAGACCAACACAGACCAGGAGAGACAGTAGAGACAGGTAAAGACCAATACAGACCAGTAGAGACAGGTAAAGACCAATACAGACCAGGAGAGACAGGTAAAGACCAATACAGACCAGGAGAGACAGGTAAAGACCAATACAGACCAGTAGAGGCCAGGAGAGACAGGTAAAGACCAATACAGACCAGGAGAGACAGTAGAGACAGGTAAAGACCAATACAGACCAGGAGAGACAGTAGAGACAGGTAAAGACCAATACAGACCAGGAGAGACAGGTAAAGACCAATACAGACCAGTAGAGGCCAGTAGAGACAGGTAAAGACCAATACAGACCAGTAGAGGCCAGGAGAGACAGGTAAAGACCAATACAGACCAGGAGAGACAGTAGAGACAGGTAAAGACCAATACAGACCAGGAGAGACAGTAGAGACAGGTAAAGACCAATACAGACCAGGAGAGACAGTAGAGACAGGTAAAGACCAATACAGACCAGGAGAGACAGGTAAAGACCAATACAGACCAGGAGAGACAGTAGAGACAGGTAAAGACCAATACAGACCAGGAGAGACAGTAGAGACAGGTAAAGACCAATACGGACCAGGAGAGACAGTAGAGACAGGTAAAGACCAATACAGACCAGGAGAGACAGTAGAGACAGGTAAAGACCAATACAGACCAGGAGAGACAGTAGAGACAGGTAAAGACCAATACAGACCAGGAGAGACAGTAGAGACAGGTAAAGACCAATACAGACCAGGAGAGACAGTAGAGACAGGTAAAGACCAATACAGACCAGGAGAGACAGTAGAGACAGGTAAAGACCAATACAGACCAGGAGAGACAGTAGAGACAGGTAAAGACCAATACAGACCAGGAGAGACAGTAGAGACAGGTAAAGACCAATACGGACCAGGAGAGACAGTAGAGACAGGTAAAGACCAATACAGACCAGGAGAGACAGTAGAGACAGGTAAAGACCAATACAGACCAGGAGAGACAGTAGAGACAGGTAAAGACCAATACGGACCAGGAGAGACAGTAGAGACAGGTAAAGACCAATACAGACCAGGAGAGACAGTAGAGACAGGTAAAGACCAATACAGACCAGGAGAGACAGTAGAGACAGGTAAAGACCAATACAGACCAGGAGAGACAGTAGAGACAGGTAAAGACCAATACAGACCAGGAGAGGCCAGTGGAGACAGTAGCGCTGTAGCCAGTCTTGCTTGAGTTCCAGTGGTTATTAAAACAAAAGGGCTGCTGGTAGCATTGTGAACTTCAGAATGCTCTTCAGAATGTTTTGATGAGTTGCTAGGCTTTCTAATAATTTAGAATGATTAATTAGCTCATTCTAAATATTCTAAATGCATTCTAAATAACAGTTAGCTCTTACTACTGTCACTTTACAACTGTCCACTCATGTTGCACTACTCGTATACCTTAATCGCTTAATTGCTCCTGGTTAGAACGCCAACTACATTTTGTTGTCTTGGTACTTAATATAATCTAATCTCTGTGTTAATCTAAACTAATCTAATCTAATAATGTTATCTCATGAGCTAACTAGCTAAAGCTATTAGCTCTTCATAATGTTATCTCATGAGCTAACTAGCTAAGGCTATTAGCTCTTTGTGTTATCTCATGAGCTAACTAGCTAAAGCTATTGACTCTTCATAATGTTATCTTATGAGCTAACTAGCTAAAGCTATTGACTCTTCATAATGTTATCTCATGAGCTAGTGAGCAAAAGCCATTAGCTCTACATCTCAATTGCCCCCCTCTATCACCCTCCCTCCATTCTCTCCCTCCCCTCACCCTGGAAACCAGAACAAACAGTCTATGAACTATTTTAAAACATATTTAGCTGTCTCATTCCCCTAACACAGAGCCTGCAGCAGATCCATGCATTACTAATAGCGATAATAAGGAGTATAATATCAGTGATAGCACAACACGTTCAGAAATGATGACTGTGTCTGATCCTCCAGGGGCCTCCAGGGGCCATGCGCCGCCAGATAAGAGCATGGTGGATTAGGAGGAGGTGGACCTCCATCTCCTGACTGTTTGTTTGGGTAGCGCGTCGCGGCCCCAGAGGAGTGGGGTATCTGGAGATAAGGCAGGACTGATGGCCGAGCCGCTTCCCTCCGCGGCTGCAGGGTGGAGCACGAGGAGCAGCGACATTACAAACCTTTATCACCTCCCACAGCCAGGCTCCTGCATTCCTCCTGGCCCCACAACTCATCTGTTCTTGTAAAAGCTAAAAGCAGTTTTTACAATCTAAAGGTGGCCCAGAAAATCATTTCACATCTGAAGTTCTCTCACGGTCCTGCAGAGCGTGGCTCTTTGTTTAGGGAATGAGAACCAGTGATTGTATCTTCAAGTGTGTCACAGTGCAACATGGGAATACAAAGCTAACAGTGTGTACATGGTACCATAATGACAGTACATATGCTGTGTTGGATAAATCTACTGTTCTATTGGCTAACTATACTGCTTCTGCTGGTTACATTAGTGAACTATACTGTGTCTACTGGTTACATTAGTGAACTATACTGTGTCTACTGTTTACATTAGTGAACTATACTGGGTCTACTGGTTACATTAGTAAACTATATTGTGTCTACTGGTTACATTAATGAACTATACTGGGTCTACTGTTTACATTAGTAAACAATACTGGGTCTACTGTTTACATTAGTGAACTACACTGGGTCTACTGTTTAAATTAGTGAACTATACTGGGTCTACTGTTTAAATTAGTGAACTATACTGGGTCTACTGTTTACATTAGTGAACTATACTGGGTCTACTGGTTACATTAGTGAACTATACTGGGTCTACTGTTTACATTAGTGAACTATACTGGGTCTACTGTTTACATTAGTGAACTATACTGGGTCTACCGTTTACATTAGTGAACTATACTGGGTCTACTGTTTACATTAGTGAACTATACTGGGTCTACTGTTTACATTAGTGAACTATACTGGGTCTACTGTTTAAATTAGTGAACTATACTGGGTCTACTGTTTACATTAGTGAACTATACTGGGTCTACTGTTTAAATTAGTGAACTATACTGGGTCTACTGTTTACATTAGTGAACTATACTGGGTCTACTGGTTACATTAGTGAACTATACTGGGTCTACTGTTTACATTAGTGAACTATACTGGGTTTACTGGTTACATTAGTGAACTATACTGTGTCTACTGGTTACATTAGTGAACTATACTGGGTCTACCGTTTACATTAGTGAACTATACTGGGTCTACTGTTTACATTAGTGAACTATACTGGGTCTACTGTTTACATTAGTGAACTATACTGGGTCTACTGGTTACATTAGTGAACTATACTGGGTCTACTGTTTACATTAGTGAACTATACCGGGTCTACTGGTTACATTAGTGAACTATACTGGGTCTACTGGGTCTATAGGGTAGGGCAAAGGAGGTAAGGGTGAGAGGAGAGGAGGAGAGAGGAGGAGAGGAGGAGGAGGAGAGTAGAGAGGAGATGCGAGGGGGAGAAGAGAGGAGGAGGAGATGTCTAGAATCCACACAGTAAGGACCAGAGGCACAACAGACATTGTCACTGACAGTTCACTCAGTCACATCAGATGGACAGCTGTGGCATTTCCACCATGTTCCCAAGTGATCTGTTAAACCTTACCAGCAGCACCTTAAACCTTTCGACTGTATTTATCAGACTTGTGTATCTAAAGTGAAAGTGAATCCAGATGTCAGGGAGCAGGTAAGGGTTTAGCTAGTAAACTGTGGACATTGGGCACAGACCCCAGAACGTCTGGGCTGGGAGTAAAGCCACTGACACTGTCCTGTGGTGAGGATCCAGTCAGCTGTGGACACCTAACTGTCCATAGTTCCAGACAGAAACATGATCTACTCCTTTGCTCCACTTGTTGTTTGAAACTTGGTCTGGCAGTTCTCTGATGGCCGCTCTGCACCTGACTTGTGATTCTTTGAAAGGCGTCACATGACTAAAGTAATGACTGTGATGATCATAAGAGCAGCAATATAAAACTCTTCTCTCTCCATACACTGCTGCAGGATGATCAAACGATCTACACCACTGGATCTAAACTACTGGATCTAAACTACTGGATCCACACCACTGGATCTACACTACTGGATCTACACCACTGGATCCACACCACTGGATCTACACCACTGGATCTACACGCCTAGTTCTGCAGATGTAATTCTGAACAGCTCTAGATGGTTTGTAAAACCTGACCCTACAGAGGAGAGGAGGGAGGGGCTAATGTTGGGGAGGGAGGGGCTTGTGGAGAGGAGGGAGGGTCTAGTGAAGAGGGAGGGGCTGGTGGAGTTATCACCTCAGACCATCGGTGGTGATTTGACCGTGGTTTGACCCTCTGACCTCTGACTTCATGGCTGCTGGGACCTCTCACCATCCCTCAAATAAACTACTGGTGATCTAGTCATCACATGGCCTGCTCCCTCTGAGCCAATGGGCTGTGACTGCACTAGACAGCCAAGCAGCCAAGCAATAGCTCTGTTGTAAGTCTCTAGGACGTGGGATATAAGAGAGAGAGAGAGAGAGAGAGAGAGAGAGAGAGAGAGAGAGAGAGAGAGAGAGAGAGAGAGAGAGAGAAAGAGAGAGAGAGAGAGGGGGAGAGAGAGAGAGGGGGAGAGGGAGAGAGAGAGAGAGAGATCTACACCTCCTGCAGAAGGTGAGAGATGGTTGAGAGCAATAGTATGACTCCAGTTTTCTATGAATAATGTATTCGTCTTATGACAATGCAAGTTAGCAAATATGCTGAAGATATACCTTGCTGATAACGGAGAAAGCTAATGTTCCCTTACCTCTTCTCTTGTTCTCTGTCCAATTACCACGGGATGAAACTACCCTTGTCTGCATGTTCTGGAAAGAGAGGATGTTAGCTTAGCCATCCATTAGCAATCTGCTTGAGCACACTGGTAATATCGCAGTAATATTGTGTGACCAAACTTAGCCAAGCTAATCAGGAACACACATCCTCACCACCAGAGAACAGAGTTGGTCTTGTATATTATTACTGTTTTATTCAACTACACCCAGAATATTACTGTTGATTTTCGTATTACTACTAGTATTACAGTGTCTTTATTTTTGTTTTGTAGTGCTTTGCTTTGAAACCACTCTGCTTCCAAAGGTGCGGTATAGCGATCTAATGCCAGCTGCAGCTAGCTGATGCTAGGTGATGCTACCAAATTTGGATAATACCTGATGCTAGCTGATTGTAGACAATGTGAGGAGATGCTACCCGATGGTAGGTGGTGAAAGCTGATGTTACCTGATGCTAGGTGAAGGCTGACACTACCTGATGCTAGGTGATGCTTGAAGATGTTAGCCTGTTTACACCAGGAATACTGTTACGAACAGCAGTTGACCCTGTCATCTGATTCTGAAATAATGTATTATTAATTATTAATAATATAATGATGATATTAATAATTAAGTATATGATATAACAAACAAAAAGAATAATATTGTATAATATAATATTATATCATAATTTTAACATCAAATTGGCCTACACACAC